>WFKH01011581.1:40288993-40299310 GCA_016163765.1 Magallana hongkongensis | reverse complement strand
CTCTTTATTTCGTCCTTTTTATCGCATTTTATCCCTTTTTATCTTTAAGAATTTCTTTTTGGCCAGTCATTTTTTTTTTGTTCTTAACTTCTTTTATTCTGTTGTTTTTATCCTCGTTATAACACGATTTTCTTTTCGTGAACTGCGTCTGCGCACGAAACAAAGCATGGTTTACTGTTATACTTTCAGATTGATCTTAAATGATATTGTCCAATATATTATTACCGATTTTAAACCTTAGAATTTTCTCTATTGTGAATCTTTCAAAAAATATTTTAATTAAAGTTATACATTTATTTTTCAATAACAATATATTACTCATACTGGAACTCCAAAAAATGCATCACAAAATTCAATCTATAAATAAATTGCAAAACAAGAAAACAAAGTATGTATACTTTAAGACAGAATACGTTTTACTATATGTATATATCATGCATTTTATCACTTTTGGATAAGAAGTATAAAGTTTTCTCTTTGATATTCTTAAACGATTTCTGTGTACTTTCGTAAGTTGTAAATAACGTATCTTACTGGTATCCGCCATCTTTAATTTGATGTACAGACATGGAAGAGAATGCTAAAAGTATTTTTTCGATCGGTCAAATATCTTTATCTGTTATTTAAAAGTTAACATATAATGTGTTTAATTGTTGATGTGCTTTTAAAATTATTTGTAGATGATGTCCAAAGGTATCTAGTAACAGTAATTAATAAGCATCGGTATTTCGCCATGTGTAAACTGTGTGGAGGAAGCTATCGTTCCTGCGTTTTCCTACCATGTCGTCACATTCTGTTTTGCTGGAATTGTGGACAACATTTCAGACGCTGTGATCAATGTCAATCGGTAGTTGACAGGCGGATGTATGTGGTAATGGGAAGGTCTTCGCCAAATTAACTGATTGTGTTCAATTTTCTCTATAGTGCTAGTTCAAAGTGCAGACCGAATGGAGTTTGAACTGCTAGTTTAAAGACAAATTAACTATAGCAATGATTACCGTGATCATGATCATAATTTACTACAAAATTGATGCATGTTTAAGGTCAAATTATTTATTGCCATTATTATGTACATCAAGGACTTAATAACTTGTATGTTTGTCGCAAGTTTTTCTCACATTGAACCAGTTTTTTTCACGTCTTTCATTTCTCTCAACATATATTCTCAATTGCAAAAAGTCCCTCTTTGTCAATTAAATGCTGGTGGCACGCGAATAAAGTTGTGATTAAAAGTTGGTTTACAGTACAGGTATTGCCAATAACTCGTTGATACTGTGTTCTTTACATTTTAACTTTATATTACTTGATTGTTATATGAAATGATGACAAATTATAACCTAATCATGAATAAAAGTTAATATGTAAAATTTGATTTCCTATTGGTTATTTATAACACTTGAAGACAAGTCCTACCACAGAAAATACAGATACACCAAAACTACATTGTTATTCAAATTGCTAAAGAAGGTTGGATTTTATTTTAGTATGCATGTATACTGGTATGTAATTCTGTCTCGTATGCATGTGCTTTTGCGTTGTAGAATGTTGATTGGGAACTTCGAGTTGACTTTTTCTGCAAATGATTTGTGGTCATATCTAACATTATCAGTGACCAATTGAATTTGGAATGTATTTATTTTATAATGTGATTTTTTGCTCACCGGAGCTGAAAGCTCAAGTGAGCTTTTCTGATCATTTTTGTCTGTCATCCGTCTGTTTGTCTCTACGTCTGTAAACTTTTCACATTTTCGACTTCTTCTCCAGAACCACTGGGCCAATTTCAACCAAACTTGACACAAAGCTTATTGGGTGAAAGGGATTCATGTTCGTTCAAATGAAAGGTCACGCCTACTTTTAAGGGAAGATAATTAAGAATTAGTAAAAAAAAAAAAAATGGTATTTTTCAAAATTCTTCTTCCCCAAAACCACTTGACCAGAAAAGCTGAAACTTGTGTGGAAGCATTCTCAGTTAGTGTAGATTCAAGTTTGTTCAAATCATGATCCCCGAGAGTAAGGTTAGGCCACAATGCGCGGTGAAATTTTTACATAGAAATATATAGAGAACAATAATTCAGAATCTTCTTCTCAAAAACCAATTGGACAGAAAAGCTGTAACTTGTGTTGAAGCATCCTCAGGTAGTGTAGATTCAAATTTGTTCAAATCATGATCCCCGGAGGTAGTGTAGGGCCACAATGGGGGGGGGGGGTTCAAAATTTTAGAGATATAGAGAAAAATCTTTTGAAATCTTCTTCTCAAAAACCAATGGGCCATAAAAGCTGTAACTTGTGTTAAAGCATCCGCATGTAGTGTAGATTCAAGTTTATTCAAATCATTCATCTTTAAAAATCTTCTTCTCAAAAACCAATAGGCCATAAAAGCTGTAACTTGTCTGGAAGCATCCTCAGGTACTGTAGATTCAAGTTTGTTCAAATCATGATCCCTGAGAGTAGGGTGGGGCCACAATGCGGGTAGGTACATAGGAAGATATAGAAAAAAATCTTTAAAAATCTTCTCAAAAACTAATTAGCCAAAAAAAGCTGTAACTTGTGTGGAAGCATTCTCAGGTAGTGTAGATTCAAGTTGTTCAAAGCATGATCCCCGGGGGTAGGATGGAGCCACAATGGGGACGGCGGTCAAATTTTTTTTATAGGAATATAATTTATAGAGAAAAATCTTTTAAAATCTTCTCAAAAACCAATTGGCTAGAAAAGCTGTTATTTGTGTGGAAGCATCCTCATGTAATGTAGATTCAAGTATCTTCAAATCATGATCCCCGGGAGTAGGGTAGGGCCACAATGGGTGATCTAATTTTTACAAGGAATATATAGAGAAAAATATTCAAAAATCTTCCTAAAAACTTATCGGCCAGAAAAGCTGACACTTGTGGAAGCATCCTCAGGTTGTGTAGATTTAAGTTTGTTTTAATCATGACCCCCGGGGGTAGGGTGGGGCGTAATGGGGGTGTAACGTACGGATGCGCTAACTGGACTATCTGCTCTACTTTAAATATACAAACACTGTTGAAAGTTTCTATAAATTTATTACTCCGAAAGCAAAAACAAACAATACTGTTCAATTCACAAAATCTCTGGTATTTCACATGTAACTACAGACTATAATTGGAATCTTCTCCAATAATACAATTATACCGAGGTGCAAGTCTAACCAACTTGGACCTATAATAGAATGTCCAAGAATATTTCCAAACTGGTTAAATAATTAGTATTAAATATTATAATTTCAACTGGTACAATAATCCATTTTTGAGTTACCGTATACCGGCGAGATTCTAATATTTAGTTCGCACATAAGTCACGTGATTTTTATGAAATCCGGGGCGCATCACTTTCGGTAAAATTGTTTATATTAGAAGCGACATTGTCTGCTACGACATGCCACGGTATTACTGTGTCGCTGAAGGTTGTTCTTCCGATTCAAGGAAAAAGGGGAAGTATGGGTTTATTGCAGACATGGAATTCTTTCCTTTTCCCTCGTTAAAGCATCCAAAACTTCACAGGAAATGGCTTGAATTGCTAAGACGCCGTGACTTCGAACCATCTCGACACTACAGGATATGCTCCATGCATTTTGTTGACGGTAAACCAACACAGGACCACCCATACCCACGTTTTCGTTACAACAACTTTAAGTGCTCGTTGGGAAATCGAGGTACATCTTCCATTGAAAAGAGGTCCCTTCAACAAGCCGCAAATAACACCAACAGAGTCGCGTCTGATCGGAAGAAAGATCACATCGACCTACTCAGGCTACTGCGACGGATATTCTTTTAGTGGTATGTATTCTTTTCGGATCACGGTACATCTTCTTTTTGAACAATGATTTATAATTGATTCTAAATCAATGGCACACCCCTATATTTTTTTCTAAATTTACATATCGGGCCTACTAAAACGAATGTACATTGTACTAATTATTTATTTGTAAGATGAAGATGATGCATATGGAGAACAAATCTTTCCATTCAATGTCAATAAGGAAATCACTGTGTAATCCATGGTGATGCCATCAGTAGAACCAACAGCAAGTATGTTGATTTGTTTTAAAAAATGTAAACTTAATAATGCAAAAAAAACTTAATCTTATTAAAATAAATAATAATAATGCAAAACTAATGCTAGTAAATAATAATTACATGTTGTATAAATTTTCTTTTTATCTTTTACCTCCCAGTGATCTGATGATTATTGTTAATATGGGAATGAAAAGGTCCATTCCCAGACTTGTAATGCAGAATGCCAGACAGACTTGACACTACAGGACATGGAAAAGACTGAAGCTGAACTGCTGCAACTGAGGGGGACCTTTAGGGACAAGGATGATCTGAAAAGGTACTTGCTTGTGGACAAGCTTAAGATGACAGACAGTGATAGTTCAGTCAAGAGTTACTTCGGATTGCCATCGGTCGTGACTATAATTGGAATCTTTGGTATGAATAATGCTTAATGCACAAGTAAAAAAATAAAATTTTGACTATATCTATATTTACATACCAATAACGATGTGTATGAGAAATAGTACCTCAAATTATAATAAAAATATTTTATGGACAAATTGGTGCTACAAGCTTAAGTATGATTAATATTTTAATTTAGTTTTTTGATTACTTTTGCAGCCATCCTTGACAATCTTACACCAACGCTGGCATACTGGAAAGGTGGGCAAGGATTATGCAATGCAACACCAGAGAATCCTTCCAAGAAGACTGGACCAAACAGGAAGCTGACACGTTTTCACGAATTCCTTATAACACTGTTAAGACTTAGAGTAGCTTTACCAACTTTTGTCATAGCAGATTTTTTGGGATTTCATGCGCTAGAGTGTCACATTTTTTGTTACATGGATTAATTATATGAATGTTGTGTTTTCACCTCTTTTGAAAAGACCATCTTCTAAATGTATGAAAAAGTTCTTGCCAAAATGTTTAAATCAGTTTTTCCCAAAACAACTTGCATAATCTTTTATTGAACGGCCTTCCACTCTAACGGTGCAGTCTACAACATACAGTTCTTATAAGCAGAAAAATACCTTTAAAGCTTTAGTTGCTGTTACTCCTTCAGGAGCTTTCATGTAGGAACATCCATTTCATCATCAGAAGAGCTGTCATCACTTGGAGGATCTAAAACCTGTAATAGTAATGAGTTGCTTGATTTAAACAGAGTAAATACACTTTTCTCAACCTCCCTTAAATTGATAAATTGATAAAAGGGGAGTAATTTTTGGGAGTTGGGATAATTTTTTTCTTAGTAGTTGTATTTTTCTGCAAATCAATGTTGTTTATCTCCATTGGCTCAGATGTTTTCTTCGGCTTGTCCCACATACACACAGTGTCAGTACATGCCTCCGAATAGCAATCCTTGTGTCTGTCACTAAAACTCACCAGGGAGAACAATAGGGCAACACAGTGTTTACATGTCCCATTACCTCTGAAAAAGAAAATTCAAAATATTATCAATTAAATATTGATATTGTTCTTATCAAACAAATATAAACTGGATTGGATGACTGAATGATATGATGAAATGAAGATGATAAACCATACCAGTTTCATACCAGATTAATGGCTGGTTACATGAAAATGCATTAAAATGGTTACCGCCAAGTTGCCAGCACTGGGGTAGATGCTAGGTGATGTATTAATGTGAAGTCAACGATTAAAGTATAAAAAGACCCATTTAAATCAAGAGCCTCTTTTAAAAGTACTTCTCTCAGTTGCAACACAAAAATGAGAAAAACAATGTCTGGAAATGCTATTAATGAAAGGAAAACAAATGCACAATCTATAACTATTACATGATTATCATGCACATAATACTGATATACAAAATTTGCTTACACAACACAAGAACAACCGCCACCAAAAATCTGTCCGTTAGTTTTCAAGAGTACCCAAGTGACATATGGGGCTTCAGTCTGCCTAGTTTCTGGTACACAGCATGCCTTCACATAAAAGTGTGGTGCAGAATCAGTTACCTCCGCAATAGTTACATCACTGATGTGGTTGTCTCTGTGTAACTTATAACCATTATCCTTTTTGTAGGATGTTAATCGTGAAGCTTCCCATCCACAATCATTCAGGAGATTCACCATGACGTCACATGACTCAACTGATGGTAATGTTGCTAAATTAACTGACCACTTTGTAACATCCCTTAATGGCAAAATATCCTTCTCAGTACTTCCTTTTTCACTTGGCAACTCGTCTAGGAATTTAAAAATAATCAAACTTAATGATATTAAATTTATCTTGTTTATTAATACTTTTTGTGATAGCTTAGGTTTGAAAGGATTTATCAATAAGAAATAAACACTGAATTCAAGAACATACTCATACTGTTTTTGAATCTCATTCACGTAACGTGCATAAATTCGCTAGATATTGTCATTTTAATTAGCAATAAGTTTGATGTAATGAAGTTCAATATAGGCCTAACCTTTCACATTGCAATTTTACATTTCAATGATTTAATCGTAAAGTATATGTATTGTATTTAGTGTGACGATTTCAACATGTTCAAAGGGACTGCATTTTTTTTTATTTCAATACATTACCTAATTCGTCGTTTAAAACTTCCAATTTTAATTCCTCTGCATGTTTGCACAGCCTTAAAAGGTGATCTCTTCTGTAAAAGTGACAGGTAACCCCGCGATTCTGTAAAAACCGCTTTAATTTTGGCACTTTGAAACTTTCGAAAGTCATTTTCGGGAAACCGGATGTTGATATGCCCGCATCGAATACAAACTAAATGTTAGAATCTTGCCGCAATACGGTAACTCGAAAATGGACTATTAAACCAGTAATATTATTACCACTCAATCTTTTGAGAAAAAATTTTTCTCCATACCTCTAATACTATCAAATTAATCCAAGCAATAAAATAAATAACACACACCTGCTAAAGTGGTGTACCCTCAAATAAACCGCTCTCGTTTTACTACTAAACACGTCATTAAATACACCCAAATGACGCAAAATATGCCGACCAATCAGAAACATCGCGCAGCTAAACACCAACCAATCACTGGCGATACTAAAATACTCTTATAACTTCTTACAGAAAAGTGTATCATGGGAAACCGCACTTCCGGAATAACAAAGGATACAAACATGTAGCTAGAAATGCCAGGTAACAATATACCGATTAATAGATAAATAAACGACCTTTTACTTATGTGATCATGTAAGTACTATACAACAAAACTCGTTTATAACGAATTTCAAGGGACCATAGAAAAAACTTCGTTATAGCCGTAATTCGCTATACGTTTATAACAAATTCGTAAAAAATATTATAGCAAATTCGTTACAAAATAATCGGCTAACAGTTTTCCACACTATCGTAAGTTATGAAATTAGTATTACCGTCATTAACAAAAAATGTCAATATAACCATTTCATTTCAATTTTTAAAAAAATTCCCTATACTATTTCAATTTGAGTATTTTATATTTGCATCTTAAAATTGCATGTATCTTCAATGAAATTTGAAATGGAAAAAAATCGTTATAAAAATGATAAAATACGTTTAAAATTTGCCATCGGGGGTCTTAAAATTACTTCGTTATAGCTGTAAATTCGTTATAGCTGTGTTCGTTATATACATCAATTTTCTATAGGTTTATATAAGAAATTTGCCGGGACATGAAAAGTAATTCGTTATAGCCATAAATTCGCTATATCCGTGTTCGTTATATTCGAGTTTTGCTGTAGTAAATTATCAGTAATACTCTGTTAAACGTTATGACAACATCGAAGTCCTTAATAACAAAGTAACATGTACGCGGCGAAACACATCGTCTTACACAAAATCGGGGAAAAGTATCAAAACACAAAAATAACACAACGTATGTAAGAAATAGTTAAACATCTTATTAAATGCACAATATTTGTCACGGGGGGGGGGTCAAATTTTTACAGGAATATAAAGAGATAAATCATTAAAATTCTTCTTCTTCTACAAACCATTTGCCTAGACTTGCTGTAACTTTAGTGAAAGCATCCTTAGATAGTGTACATTCAATATTGTCAAATCATGATCTTCGGGGGTAGTGTGGGGCCACATTGGTGAGTCCAATTTTACATAGGAAAACAATTTAATAAAATTATTAAAATTAATTATTATTAAATTAAATAATTCCCCAAAACTCAAATATTATAATATATGGTATTACTTATATGGAAGCAATTTGACATATTGTTGATTCTCAGTTGTTTAGACTGTGGCCCCTAACAATTCTTAGGCCCCACAAGAGGATCAAAGTTTGATGTAGGTTTATACTTATATGAACATTTGTTTAATATCTTCTTGAGAACTCTGATGCTCAATATATTATGACTATGAAATTATCCTGTTACAAAAGAAGCCCAATGTTTAACATAAAAATATCTAGAGAAAAATTTGAAACTCTTTTTATACAGGCCGGATCTATTCTACTATATTGTCAATATATTTTGTATATGACTCCATAAAGCTGATTTTATTATTGCTATTGTTGCTCAGGTGAGCGATGTTGCCCATGGGCCTCTCGTTAATTTTTGGACCAACTCGAGGCCAGTATTGACAATTTTTTCATCGGTATTGGTGCTATTTATCTTTTCTCAAAATTAAGTACATGTACCTGTAAATTTTTAGTATGATCCCATCTGCTAACCAAATCGTTTATGTTTTTTGAATACCAAGTATGTTAAATATTTACACTCAGTGTATATTTACCCTTATGTTTGCTTTGGAAATATGTGATGTTCAATAACACGCCAAACCTGATCACGACGTATTAGCGCAAGTAAACGTCATTTCGCGTTTTGAATAGATTTATTATTGCAAGATTAAATGAAACGTCCAAACTTACATTACCAATATGATAAGTACTTATTAAAAAAATCGATAAATGATATTTATTCGTAAATAAAAATCAGTTTTCTCGACTAAGTTTCTGGCACTACATTTTTAGCCGCTGAAGCAAACTAAATACCATTTTATGGCTGTTCCATCGATTATTCATATCCCTGACAAAAAGGGTATATAATGGTTTTAAAGCGACGATAACCAAATATTTCATACAAATAAACATCGATATTAATATAAATAAAAGCTTAAATAAACAACCCTTCATTATTAACAGTGCCAGAATTTTATTTTTCGAAAAGCTGTGAATCAGTTATCGATTAAATGACGTTTCAAACAGCAGCAATAGCAACCGGTGCACAGCTATAACAGCCAAACAGATGCCCCTGTGACAAATTCATATAATTCAATAATGACGTCATAATGGAGCTAGCACAAAAAAATCCAAGGTAGACGGTTGAGCTACTCAAGGCTGCCAAAAAAGAGAAAAATTGATAAATGTTTTAATTTTGAATTGCATCGTATATAAAACTTTGGAACTCCTGGGCAGAAATATAAGGAATGGAATTGTTTTTTTTTATTTCTTGACTACTTGGATATTTTAACTACATATGTAGTTGTAGTTTTTAAAAGACGTTTGTTGGTGTTTGCTATTTGGTTTTTAATTTTATGTTGTGGAATGAATACTATAAAGAAGGATTTGATTTTTCCTTTTACGGTAAATAAGATGAGTGTTGAATTTCTCTAGTTTCAAAGTTCTAGTTTGTTGGTTCTTTATATTGACGTAAAAGTAAAGTATATTATATGAATGAAATCGTCGCCGTGTAACTTAGATATATAGGTGGATTATTTAGATTTGTTGTAAACAAATTGAAATGCCCATGAAAAGATGGTTGTAGTTCTTTGTATGACCTTTCACTGTTAAGAACAAATGGCCTGGCATGTTTAATAATACCTTTTTCCATTCGTTATTAATGCTTTTGTCCTTTCCTAAACTTTTTATTGGTAGTTTGTTTGCAAACAATCATCTTCGCTAGCCAAGGGTTTCTGATCCGCACCGCTTCTCACTAACCCTTGGCATATCGTGCTATGAAAAGTCGGGAATTTTTTTCGTCACGTGATCTGCCAGCCTATTTATAAATCAGCCAAATAATGAAAGATGTCGTACTTTAAACGTCACTGGTGCAGTAATGGCAGCCTCCATAGACATTAATGTTGACATGTTGAAGTTACCTTTTAATGCCCAGCGTATGCAATAAATACACTGTGTAGAAACGAACTAGGGTAAAGTGCGTTACCCTAGTCCAAGATGGCGACAGGTAAACACGCTTCAGATTTTTCCCGTAAGTATAACTACCTTTGCCATGGTTGATTAAAAATCTATTACGCTGTATATGTTGGGCGATGTTAGTTTTCAATGTTCACTCGTAAATCTGTCTTAAATTGTGCGTA
>WFKH01011581.1:40257004-40276215 GCA_016163765.1 Magallana hongkongensis | reverse complement strand
TTGTTGTGGAATACAGTCATGTGTAATTCAGAATTATAGCATCTTTTTAATCATTGTGTTTATATCAGTTATAGGGGTATATCCATCTTTAATTCTTCATACTTTAGGTAAATTTCATTAACGAGTAGTAATGTATATTACATACGTTTAATGAGTTAAGCCCATTATTTATCAAATTGATTTAATCTCAATTTGTTTAGAAATCGGAACAGTTATCGAACAATAAGTACTTTTTAAAGTTATACGTACATGTACAAATATTACAATAAATATGAATGTTTCCTAAATAACACGTAAACAATCCCAAAATTAAAATTCTCTGTTTATTTTGCCTTAGAAACAAAACACTCGCCATTTTTGTGTACAGACTAAGGACTTACGCCTACCCATTAGCAGGCGTAGATTTAAACCCAAATTTAGTCCCGACTAAGTTTCCGCCTTTTTGTGAAACGCAACTTAGTCTGGCTTTGAGGTTTAGTCCCTGATTTAGTCCGGACTAAGCTTACGCCTGGACGTAGGCCTTTTTGAGAAACGGGCCCCAGTACGTTGTCTATTATCACAATGATCCAATAAATATTAAATCATTTAAAACAAATTATCCATTAAATCACTTATCTTCTTAAAGACGTTCAGATCTGTATGCATCAATCCACGGATAGGTTAATCAAAGCTGGCTTTCGAAACAAAGTTTTCCTGGTCAACATTTGATTTTTTAAAAGCTGAATTTCATATAACTTGGCTTAGGTTCAAATTATACTTGTAAACTAATAGAACTCTTAATGACGCATAACCTGATTTACTCATATTTTTATGCATAACATGTGATATTAATGAAGACTCGTTTCAAAGTTCACATGAATCGATGTTAAGAGCGGATCGATTTTTGCTTTGATGAGAAATCACTCGGTTTTCCAACAGGTTTAATTTTTTAATCATAATTGTCCGTAAAAAATGAACATATTAGTCATAACTACATGTACATTTTAAACTGCACATCTGTAGTGGGGGATGATTATTAAAGCTGCTTGGTCCGATTTTTTGGGTTTTACAGTATCAAATAATTTTCCATACAAACTAATTATCTTAGAAAGTTCTGGACTTTCTCCTATTTACACCAGCAGAATCGACCTCCTTTCAAAGTTAGAACTATTCAAAGTAAATAAAATAATTTCTTTTTGGGCAAACGAAAAAACAAATCAAAATGCATCACGGGAATGTTTCAAAAAGGGAACCGTTTGGTTTCGTCCCCCGGATGATTGGGTTTATTCAACCCGCATGTTATGCATCGATTGTAAACAAAGCAAACCTAAGAAATATTAGCGAACAAAATGTACACATGTTTTTTTAAATTTACCTGAACATTATGACCTTAATTTATTATAATAGCGATGTCGAAGTCGTAATACAACCATACCGGTCTATACGTCAGGGGCGAATTTTAACATGAGGCGAAATAACGCGACTCTCTTTTTTGTCGCTTGTTTTGTTAACAAATTTTGTACATAATTTTTTTCATTGAAATTTGGCTTAATTGACCGGGAAAATTACTGCAATGTCTATTATTATACACATACTTAGTATAACCATCGTTTAAAAGCGTACCCAAAATTTGCTATAAAATCGGACCAAGCAGCTTTAAGAGTCGAATTCACGACAATCTCTCACAAAACCCTCTCATTTTTTCAAAAGACTGATGTCCCTAACGACAAAAATGTCACTCTTTGTAGAGATACCACTGTTTATTATAATCATTTTTTCGGTCTAGGACCAGTCATTTGTTTTCAATTATCTTTTCTTTAAAACTTTCAAAGTAAATGACATCCCTAAAAATAGTCTAAACTGGACATCTGCGATTTAGTGGGCGGATCGAATTTTAAATAACAGTTTTGACTCAAAATTAAAAAAATTCCTGTACTTTTTTTTAATTCAAAAACCTAAAGGAATGAAGATAAATGCTCATGGTACTGATATTATATTTAACAGATATATAATTTATACGGTTATAAATTGGTTGGACAGTTTACCCCATATAAACCACTTTAAAAAGCGTAAAATGTTGAAACCCAGTTTCTTTTAGACTAATAAATTATTTCACTATTGAATTAGTAACTTATGATGAAATTTTATTTTTAATTTTTTTTTTGGCATTACTTATTTTTTTTTCATTAAATATAGAAAATTAGACTATTGTCTTCATAAATATCAATTAGAAAAAAAAAAACTGCGCGAAATTCAAACGGAACATCATGTGAATATATTAGAAAGTTTTACTTAGTTTTAAATTAGTCCATGATATAACGGGTAACAAACAGAAATTGAACTACACATTAGATGATGGGCTTCCATTTTTAAAAAAATACATGTATGTTCTAATATTGTGTAATTCATGTTTTTACTTAGAAGTATTTGCTTTTGTTTCAAGAAAATCAGTAAGACAGCATACCTTAATGAGAGAACATATTAACCATCCTTAAACACATAGTTGGCACCCGACAATGCCTCCTACTTGGGCATTACGGATAAATAAATTACGTACAATGATTTCATGCTGGCTAGTTTTCCTACTTTTGAATAATGTAGATGTTAATGATACTATCTAAATATAAAATGTTTAAAGTTCTTTATTTACACCAGTCAGAGGTACGATTAATACAATGGCTGCTGAATATGATTCTGGTGTATCAGGTACCATAAACCAAAACTTAGAGATCAAGTTTTGCGAAAAAGGGTTCTATTTCAAAAATCTAAAGATTATCCTGCACGTAGTTTGAAACATGTGCTGAAATTGATAAGGTACTTGCATGCGGATATAACAAGACAGGTATTTCGATTCCTGTGAAGTTGAAATAGAATTTTGTACAAATTTATAATCAATCATTTTTCATGCTCTTTAAAAGATTGATCGAAGTAGTACGGTGGTTACCTTACCACAAAATGCACTGTCAAGGTAACAAAGAAGATGATGATATAAATGAATTTATAGCAGGTATAACAGTACACTGTACATCTGCGTGTGCACTATTAGAGCAATTGTATCTTTGTAGTTTTTGCCCCATTCCTGCTTCGTAGCCTTATCCTTATTCAAGATTTATGCTTTTTTGGGGTTCTTTCATTTTTTAAACTTTAACTCAGGAGTTGAAGTTCTTACTAAAAAAAGGAGTGAGTAAAACACCTGACTTGCACAGAAATAAAAGTGATTTTTTTTTATATTGGAGTTATGTTATAAGAATAATTATATTAAAAGTCCATAAAAATGTACATTTTATCGAGACCCATATACTTATAAAATCTGCAAATAAAGACAACCGATCAGGTTATTTACTACGTATTCATTTCGTGGCCGAAAATAGACTGTAACACTTTAAAAACCGTTGTTTGCATTAATACATAACAACTTTTATTTGATTTTTTGAATATGCAGATAAAACATTCCTGGATGCTTATTTGCATTAAAAATATTGATACTGGGCGGACCTTTGTTATGCAAAGACAAAATCAATACACGGGGCCATAGTCTGCATGTCTGATATACGTGCAGTTTTTAAATAATGCTTACATGGAAAATCGAACTTAATCGAAAACTTGCCGGATATTCTTCCTTCTTTAAATACTACAATGTAACAAAGCCACAAAATTGTTTATCATCCTGTGTTATGTCCTATTAAATGAATCAGAGTAAAGTCCGGAAATACTTTCAATAAAATTAAGATCAGGTGACAAAAACATATGAACCTAGCTTGATTAATGCATGATCATCTCAGTTATGATACATAATCAAAAGACTTATATTTTTATAGCTTTTTTTGTCGTATATTTGGAACTCCAAATTAACATCCTTTCAGAGAAGAGCTCTATGTGAAAATGCAGTACCAAGAGAAAAGCTGACAATGTGACAGCAAACCGGGTTTTCTTTTGTGTGAACAGTATCCATAATCCATTTGTCAACCCTGAATTGATAAACACTTCCTATCCAGAGAAATGGGGTACTCTATATGCAATACCGGTATTTTGCCAAAAAAGTTAAAAACTAAAAAGGTGAATTTTTTTAAAGTAATTTTCAAAAATCAAAATCCAATAAATATGACATCTCTGATACATGTATATTTTCACCATTTCAGTAACCGGATTTTTCCTTAGGAAAACCCGCTTAAAAACCAAAATTTAAAAGATAAAATTTATGGATTTTTCTTTACTAAGTAATAGTTTATAGGTAAACAAATCATATCTTAAAATTTTTGGTAGATCTGATGGTTAATTTGTTGACCATCCAGCCTCCTTAAGTATAATCTCAAATGATTTTCGAAGACCACTACGGATGAAAATTCTTTTCAATTTTTTTCATGATATATAGCGACACGCGGGTAGGTTAAGGCACCTGCGTCGATATTATGGTCATTTCAAAAATTTAAGACAATGCTGAATATCAATATGAAGTGAATGTGTTCACTAAGATATTATATTTCTACTTCGGAATAGAGTCGATCTTTCAAGCTGTCGTGCCATTGTATCACGTGACAGTTAAAACTAGATCACTATTTTACCTAAACAAAAAATTAAAAAGTGTAGCACTATCCCAAAGTTCATTTGTATGTATGATACAATAATTCGATCGGCAATTAGTTCATATTTATTAGTATTACTGCTTGAATCCTATTGTCAATCGTATAAAATAAATATTGTCATTATTTATCCGAAACCCCTCAACTTCTTCAATTTCATTGAAAATACTACGTAATTTTCATTTACAACAACGAAGCAAAGGATTCTAGCAGCACTTTTCAAGTATTTTAGGTCATATGCTTTTGATATTTGCCAAATTCTTCTTTCATAATATTCGGGGTAGTGTTAAACTTTTGCCTTTTTTGTACACACTGACAGAGGAAAGGCCGGTCAAGCCATATAAATGTCTATTTGCTTACCTTATAACACTCGATGATAAAACAAAATATCCATGCCTGTATTATCCTGATTATATCCTAACTGACACTCATCTATATCTTGGGTATCTGTATTAAATAATTCTTATTTTGGCATTGTTTACACTGCATTCTGATGATTTGTCTCCCGACATTGATCTTCTTTATCAAACATGCTTGGACGTCATCAATTATAATGATACGTAATACAGTGAAATCGAAGATATATTCAGTTAGAAGAGTTTCTAGTGACATTTTACGCCTGAAGTTTTTATAATTTGGACTAGAGATAAAGTTAAAATTGACAAGTTTCTTGAGTACAATAGGACATCATGCTGCTTATTGTGACGTCATATCGATTAGAGGAATTTTTACTCAATCGATCGCTGGGAGTTGCCTTATCATACACGCACAGTATCAATATACTTTGCTATTGGATTTTATAGATCTAAAACTGCTTGTTAGCTCACCTGAGCCGAAGGCTCAAGTGAACTTTTCTGATCAAGATTTGTCCGTTCTCTTTCGTTGTTGTCGTTTTCTTTGTTGTTGTAAACTTTTCACCTTTTCATCTTCTTTTCCATAACCACTCGGCCGATTTCAACCAAACTTGGCACAAAACATCACTGGGTGAAGGGGATTCAAGTTTCTTTAAATGAAGGGCCTAGCTCTCTTTAAAAGGGGGAAAATTTAGAATTATTGAAAAAATTTTGTATTTCTTCCTTGAAATCTTCTTCTCAAAAACAATTTGTCTAGAAAAGCTCAAATGTGTGGAAGCATCATCATGTAGTGTAGATTCAAGTTTGTTCAAATCATGGTCCCCGGGGGTAGGATGGGGCCACAATGGGGGATGAATGTTTACATTAGAATATATAGAGAACATCTTTAATAAACTTCTCAAAAACCATTAAGCCAGAAATGCCCAAATTTGTGTGGAAGCATCTTCAGGTAGTGTAGATTCATGTTTGTTTAAATCATGATCCCCGGGGTATGGTGGAGCCACAATGGGGGTGTTGGGTTAAATTTTTACATGGGAAGATATAGAGAACAAGAGAAAAGCTTTTAATGTGACAGCAAACCGGGTTTTCTTTTGTGTGAACAGTATCCATAATCAATTTGTCAACACCCTGAATTGATGAACACTACCTATCCAGAGAAATGGGGTACTCCACATGCAATATTTTTGCCAAAATACCCCTAAGTTTAACAGCTCGTATTTTTTGAAATAAATTATCAGAAAACAAAATCCTAGCAATATGCACACCTCTGATATATGTACAATTGATCTGCAAAAGAACAACTTCCTATCTTGAAAACTGTAGGAGGAGTTATCCGTACAATAAGGGTACCCTTTTGGCAGCTACCCGCCCGCCCACCCCCATTTTTCACCCTTTGAACAATTTTTACTTTGGAAAACCCGGTTAAAAAAGATTAAAATTGTTTTAGACTTTTCTTTACCCCTCCCCCCCCCCCCCCCCCCGAAACTTGTGTGAAAGCACAGATTGGGGAGATTAAAGTTCGATCATGATTCCCTGGAGAAAACTGGCGCCACAAAGGGGAGGGGGGTTAAATAGGATTAAAGAAAAGTCTAAAACAACAAAAGAGGTTTGGTAATATGTGGATAAATTTTTAAATTTTGTGTTAGATCTACTATAAAGATACATGTGTATTTTGAATTTGATACTATTATGGTTATGGCTATTGTTGCTCAGGTGTGCGATAAGGGTATCTTGTTGATTTTATGAACAAGAGAAAAGCTGTCAATGTGACAGGAGACCGGGTTTTCTTTAGTGTTAACAGTATCCACCATCCATTTGTCAACCCTGAATTGATAAAAACTACCTATCCAGAGAAAAGGGGTAATCTATAAGCAATATTTTGCCATAAAATGACTAAGTTCAACAGCTGGTGTTTTTTCATAAATTATTAAAAAATCAAAATCAAAGAAATATGCACATATCTGATATACGTGTATGTACAATTGATCTACAAAACCACAACTTCCTATCTTGAAAACCGTAGGAGGAGTTATCCGTACAATAAGAGTACACTTTTGGCGCCCGGCCGCCCGCACGCCAATTTTACCATTTCTTTAACCGGATTTTTCCTTTGGAAAACCCGGTCAAAACCCCTTATTCAAGTTGCACACTGTAACGATAACAGGGCACATCAAAAAATGAAATCAAGGCACAATACTCTTTGTAGTTAGAAAAAATTGAAAAGTAGTCAGCGATGTGTAGAAAGTAACTTGTCTGTACTTCATACCATATGACGTCATACTCAACTTTGACGTCACGATCTGCATTCCATTCGATTGTTCTCAGGGAATGTGTCGTAACGTGAATAATCAATTATATTAAAACAGTAATAAAACTGCTTGTTTCCTTTACATAGATGCTGCCGTTCATGCTAGGCTATAGAATTCATTCATATTAATAATCAGTATCAAATAATCTACAGATTTAATGCTTCGCCTGAAGTAAAGACTATTTATTAATCAGTGGTTTGGAGACTCTCCCTGCTACGTGTAAACAACAAAATGAAGGAATTTTAATGCATGTATAAAACAGCTTGGTGCAGGTGAAAGATCAATACAATTTAAGAATATTTTACGCAAAATTGGTAGAGAATATGTACCAATGTGAATCATGCTTAGGAAACCAACGGATTTACCCCAATTTTATGTAAATCTCTTTTAATTAATAAAAATGTGCTTTATTTTGATGATTTGGCGATATGTTTTAGCAATATCTTTAATATACAAAATATGTATTTCAAGCCCAAGCAAGAACTTCAAAGTATATGACATAACAAAGGATTTTTCTTAAAAGTATTTATGATTTAATGTCATTAATCACCTGCGCCGATGCGATCTATTAGATAATTTGCAATGCTAGCATACGCACGTCACGTGACAACGAAGTACATATGACGTCACAAAAATGCATTAAATATAATGTTTAACATTATTGTTAATATATGTTATTAAGATTTTAAGAAATACTCCCGGTCAAAGTATTTTTTCATTGATTCAAACAATACGTTTTTCAGCCGCATTTTAGCTCCGGGACACCTTAACATTGCTGTGTAAGAACTACCAAAGGCAACGGGGCGAAAGAGCATTGTTTTTTATGCATTAGATAATTGGTTATGTTTTAAATAATAAAAATCACACCATGCTAATTAAATTATAAACAATAATATAAAATATGAGTAACATTAATTTTTATATCCAAATCTAAATGTGCAAAATCCCTACCTTGCAATGCTTTTTATTGAAAATTCTAATTAAGAAAAATGTTTTGAATCATTTTCAGTGTAATTTTGAAAACAAAACCAAATAAGATTTGAATTACATACTAACTTATCTTCAGGTATTCTCTAGCTATGTAAACTTCCAAGCTGTAACTTTTAAATCGGTGGTAGATCAAATAAATATAAAAAGTGGTATTTTCAAAACTGATCTCTCTTTAGATACATGAAAAACAACAGTTTTGGGTCACACTTGTACTACTTATACTTTTCTTACTAAATACATGTAATTTTGTACCATCTGGTAACAACACTAATTTAAACGGTTGGCGGTAAAAAAAAAGCCACAGGAAAGGTTAACCGAGCTCATATAACGCTGCAATCCGATTAAGGTATATGCGTGCTATGGCGTCCGGATAATGTAAGTGCATAAACCGATTATCACGTTCAGATAAAAATGCCCGATAGTTGTCGTCTTGACACAATTTTACACAACTCGCCATCGCCCTTACACAACTTATGCAACAAACCTTTATCATACTGCCGAAAAGATATTGTCTACACGACAAAACCCCAAAACAACTCCCCCCCTCCCCCCCCAAAAAAAAAAAAAAAACAAAACCAACCCCCCCCCCCCCCCCCCCCAAAAAAAAAAAAACCACAAAAAATTTTTTAAAAAATCGAACAAACAGACAAACGAACAAAACATCAATAAAGTAGTAAATTACGGGTAGGAAAGTACACTTAGCAAGCGGAGTGAACAAATCAGAAATTTAATAATAAACGTCATATGTTTTGGTCCATGTCCTAGGACGATGTCCAAATCAATGCTATAAACCAAGGAAGATAATCCTATAAACTTAAAGTAGTTTTCGTATTCTCTTCTTGTTTGCAGAAGTCGTCTTTTTAAAATAATTTTATAATGTTTCATTTCTTTTACACTTCAATTACAATATTTTCGATTTCAATACAATAAATCATCCTGTGATTTTAGCTCACTTGAGCTGAAAGCTCAAGTGAGCTTTTCTTATCACGTTTTGTCCGGCGTCTGTCTGTCCGTCCGTCTGTATGTCCGTCCCGTTCCGTGACTCATTCTCCAGAACCACTGGACCAGTTTCGATCAAACTACGCACAAAACATCATTGGGTGAAGGAGATTCAGGTTTTTTAGAATGAAGGACCACGCCCTCTTTCAAGGGGAGATAATTATTGAAAATTTGTTGGTATTTTTCAAAAATCTTATTCTCAAAAACCATTTGGCCAGAAAAGCTAAAACTTGTGTGGAAGCATTCCAAGGTAGTGTTAATCAAGTTTGTTTAAATCACGATCCCTGGGGGTAGGGTGAGGCCACAATTTGGGGGGGGGGGGGCGAATATTTTAATTGGAATGTATATAGAAAAATCTTCTTAAAAACCATGTGGCCAAGAAGGGTACTTGCGTGAAAGCTTCCTCAGAAATGGTAGATTTCAATTTGTTCAAATCATGATCCCTTGGGGTAGGGCGAGGCCACAATGGGGTGTCAAATTTTTAAAAAAGAATATATAGAGAAAAATCTTTAAAAACCCACTTCTCCATAACTAATCAGCCAAAAAAGCTGTGACTTTGGTGAATCAACCTCATATATCCGGAGATATATGACAAACAAGTTGTTAAAACAGGACTATCAACAGTCTCGTTTAAAGTCATCTTTTCGTAAGTTCTATGGTCGATACGACGACCTTGTCAGCAAATACAATCTTTCACTGAGTCGCATGCTGACTGACGTTTTTCATACTAATTGTTAGAACATAATTAATTACCTAATTGTCTACGGACTTTTGCGGTTTTTATTTTCCCTAATACGACAAAGAGCACACGGCAGGTGTGACCGGTCAGCAGAGGATGCTCACTCCTCCTAGGCACCTGATCCTACCTCTATCTTGGAGGTCCGTGTTGCTCTGCTTTGAATTTGTAATTCGTTTTATGGATTTTTGAGATGGTTGACGGTTTGTTATTGTCATTTTTTCACAGTACATCTATTTATTCTTTTTAATATGACTTCATAAAGCTGATTTTATTATGGCTTTTGTTGCTCCGGTGAGAGATATGATCCATGGGCTTCTTGTTTAGTATCTATCTCTCTAGTGCTTTGGTGATTGATTGCACATGAAGAAGTACTTTAAAAGGTCATTGGTTCTAACCTAGCTGCATAACCGTATATCTACGGAAATATCAAGATTTAGAGACGAGCAGGCAAAAATATACAATGCAGAAAAAATGTTCTCGTTTTAGACCAATCTGAGCTGAAAGCTCAAGTTAGCTATTCTTATCACTTTCTGTCCGGCGTTCGTCTGTCTGTTAACTTTTTACATTTTCTTCTCCTGAACCACTCAGCCGATTTCAACCAAACTTGACACAAAGGTTTTTTGTTTTGGTGAAGGGGATTCAAATTTGTTAAAATGAAGGACCACGTCCTATTTCAAAGGAAGATGATTAATAATTTTTGATATGTTGTTGGTATCTTTTAAAATTCTTCTCAAAAACCAATAGGCCAGAAAAGCTGAAACTTGTTTTGAAACATCCTCAGGTAGTGGTGTGGATTCAAGATTGTTTAAATCATAATTCCCAGGGGTAGGGTTAATCCACAATGGGAGGAGGGGGGATCGAATTTTTACATAGATATATATAGAGAAAAATCTTTAAAAATACTTCTCAAAAACCAATTGGCCAGAGAAGCTGAAACTTGTGTGGAAGCATCCTCAGGTAGTGTAGATTAAAGTTTTTTCAAAGCATTTTACCTGAGGGTAGGGTGGGGCCACAATATGTTTTTGATTTTTACATAGGAATATAATATACAGAAAAAAAATCTTAAAGAATCTTCTTCTCAAAAACCATTTTCCAGAAAAGCTAAAACTTTGAGGAAGCATCCTTAGGTATTGTAGATTCGAAATTATTCAAATCATGATCCTCAGGAGTAGGATGAGGCCACAATGGGGGTTCAAATTTTACATAGGAATATATAGAGAAAAATCTTTAAAAATCTTCTTCTTAAAAACCAATTGGCCAGAAAAGCTTTAACTTGTGTGGAAGAATCCTCAGGTTCTGTAGATTCAAGATTGTTCAAATCATGATCCATGGGTGTAGGGTGGGTCCACAATGGGAATTTGAATATAACATAGGAATACAATGTATATAGAAAAAAAAATCTTTAAAAATCTTACTCTTAAAAACCAATTGGTAAGAATAGCTGTAACTTGTGTGCAAGCATCCTCAGATAGTGTAGATTAAAGTGAGTTACAGTCATGATCTTCGGGGGTAGAGTGGGGCAACACTGGAGAGTCGAATTTTCAAAAAATTATTCTCAAAAAATGAAATGTTTAATATATGTTATTACATGTAATTATATGCAAGCTTTTTAATATATTGTTCATTCTTAGTTGTTAAGACGTGGGCCCCTGGACAATTCTTGGGCTCCACAAGAGGTTCAAGGTTTGATGTAGGTTCACAAATATATAAACAGAAATTTAAACTGCAATGCTCAATTTGTGATATGATTATCAAAAATCATCCTGTTACAAAGGGGCTCAATTTTTACATAAAATATCTGGAGAAAAAAATTAAAATCTTTTTATACAGGATCTATTCTACTACACTGTCCAGATATTTTGTATATGACTCCATAATTGACTATTGTTGCTAAGGTGAGATATGTGGCCCATTGGACTTTTGGGGTTTTTTTTCGGGGGGGGGGGGGGGGGGGGGCGGTTCAGTGTGGTCGGGGGGGGGGGGGGGGGGGGGGGGGGGGGCTACAACTCCATAGGGTCTTCGAAATGTGGCAAGTGCGGGAGTGATTCATTCCCCCAACGATATGAGCTCAAATCATAAATAAATGACATTTGCATATCTTACAACAACAGAAAGAACCCAGCTATAAATGCCGTTTTTTTGTCGTTCTGGACGAATAAAATATATACAGAATGTCTACACTCTCTTAAAATGATATTAAATTGAATATAGGAACCGCGTTTACTTCTGATATGATTTCAAACGATTTGTCAGAAAAATGTTTGATTTTCTACACAATTCCCGTATATTAATGGAAAAAGACATATCAATCTAATTATGACAGCATAATAGATATAGCACCGAAAAGACATTCTAAATTTTTTTTACTAGGTATTGACCTTCAGTTCAAATTGGTTGGGTAGTGGTGAAGATGTTGAACTTTACAATCGGATGACAAAGTAATTAAGACAATACGCGACCTCTTCATTACTTCAGAAGAACTTCTTACTATAGTTACTTCAGAGAAAGAATAAGATATTCTGATGAAAAGTAACCGTTTGTACCGAAAATGAAAAAAACGATGTTAAGTTCTTTACTTTACAATTAGTCGTTCCGAAAACAATAAGAAATGAGATCATGATTCAATTATATATTATATATATACTTGAATCATGAATATATTAGTAGGCTTGCAGTCATGTAGGCCAGGAGAAAACCCGTAAGAAAACCCATTCGCGATTTTACTAGCCTGCTATGTCTACTGATGTTCGTAGATGGTGTCAAAACTGCAAATTTTGCCACAAACGGAAGGCAGGTCCAGGGATTGGAAAATGCCCTACGTAATACGTCGACCTGTCAGCGTCTCTAGATTACATTGCTATTTATATAATTAACCCTCTACCGGAGATTCCCTGCCCTAATCCCTTGGAGTTGGAACCACTGACGAAGAGAATCCTCACGGTGCAAGGATATCTTGCTAGGAATCATTCAGTGTGTCTTGTTCGTTCATGTATCCACGCAGACCAAGTATCAGGATCTCCCTTCGTTTGCTTTCCTCGAGGTTCCAGAGAGCCAGGAAGATATCATGGCGTATATCCAGTGGTTGGAGGGGTTGTCGTTTTCGCTTCAGCAGAAGACGCTGGTGGAGGAAAAGCTCTGTACCGTGAAGTCCAACACCCCAGAGACGCTAGCTGAAAGGGAAAAGCGGCGGAAGCTGGAGTCTGGGAACCTACGTGTGCGGAAGGAACTCTCTAATCTAATGGCAGACAATCCTCTAATTCCTGAACTGTGAGGTAATCTCCATACATGTATCTTTTTTAAGATTTCCTGTGATTCCTGTGATTTGTGACTTTGTCCTATTAACTGTATGTGGACTTGTGTCTAAAATATTTATATTTCTTGATTCTGCAATGATGTTTTTTTGTATAAAATCATTGCTTTTTGTATTATAATGATAAATAACTGTATCCATATAATTATATGTATATATATTTGTGATTTTATGTAATGTGAATAAAATTGATATCAAACATTAATGGTTTATCAAATATCTCAGGTGTTACATATATGAAATGTTTCTTGATATTTATAAATATATTGCAACAGTACCGATCAGACCCAACCTTACAGAAAGCAGACCCCAACCAAACCCCGGGTCCGCTACGGCAGACCCAGAGCTGACACCGAGTAAACCCAAAGCTGACGCAGAACAGACCCAGGGTGGATACAGAGAGCAATGGTTATCTGTTAAAATTTTTATATTGTTAACTAATGTATGTGTCGCATACATTGGGTCTGAAGAAGGAGAGAGTGGAAATGTGGGTGATTTATTGTTATATCTGTTATGATCATTGTTATGTGTTGTTATATTGTTGTAACTATCATTATTATTATTCTATAAATTTTAATATGTATTTCTAAATTATAACATGTTTTTAACGTCGCGTGTGTGTCTGGCCGTTCTTGACAACGTCTGAACATCTGTTGACGGTCTTACGTCTGCAACGGCAGAACTAAACGTTCAGCTGAAAAGCACAGTTGATTCTTTTAACTACTCTATCTAGGTATTATAACATCCACTAACGGCAATTCCTTCTTAAAATTTATATTATATTAAACAGCTTATCAAATAATGTATACATCGTGTTAACAATTCCAGTGTGTTTTCTCTCACTGTAAATTAGTGAGTCCAAAGTGGAAACATACAGGTTTTCCGTTACACATTATTAGATAGAAATAGACAAAATTACTATAGTCTGTCCTAAGATATTTAATTATGCAGCACATTTGGAGGATTTTAATAAATATACACATACCTGAGAAAGAAGTGCAATTGACATCGATGAAAGAAAAAATATCCAAGATATCTTCATTGAAACATTATGAATTTTCACTCGGAAAAAATCACAGGAACGAAAACGGATTACTTACGGAGATTTATAGTGGGAAATGTTGACATCTTTTCTCCATTCGGAAGTCACTCGGAATACCTCGCACAATTTTTTAACGTCATCATATGGGTATTGTTCAATTCAAAAACCCCGTAGACTCCTTTATTTTAGCCGTGTATTGAAACCTGAAAAGCTAGAGGGGTCGTTTCAAAGGAGAATTTTTGGAAATTTTTCATACTTTTGAATGAACATCGTTTGAACCCTGAGGTATTTATGATTATTGAGTAATTAAGCAAAACGTGAATTGAGGATATCTTGGGACAAAGTATAATGAAAGTTTTCTTTCATGCCTCTACCTGAAAAATTGATATAGTCCTTTACCGATAACCTGCGCCTATATTTCTACAATTTACTTAAAATACTTATCTTTACATATGCTAATACTTACGATATTACGTAGAGTATGTAATTAATTTATTGAATAATGTGTTTACGTACGTAAGTGACGCCATGTTTTGGCACAGAATTCTTGTTTGCTGAAGTCGTCTTTCTTCTTTAATTTCATAATGTTTAATTTCTTTCACATTTCACATTTCTATTACAATATTTTCAATTTCATTACAATAATTCATCCTTTGTTTTAATTTACTATCTGTCTGGATAGTGCTTTGGTGATTCATTGCACATGAAGTAGTATTTTAAAAAGTCGTTGGTTCTAACTTAGCTGCAGAACTGTAGATCTACGGAAATATTAAGATTTACAGACCGACGAGCATGCAAAAACTCTACGGTGCAGAAAAAAATGTTCGTTTTAGACCAATTTAGCTGCAATAATGTAGCCCTCTACCGATTTTTTTTTGGGGGGTGGGGTGGGGTAGGAAGGGCTACAACTCCATAGGATCTCCGTAATGGTGCAAGTGCGGGAGTGCTTCACTCCCACAACGCTTTCGGCTCAAATCATAAATATATGGCATTTGCATTTCTTACCTCAGCTCAAACATTGCAGTTGTGTAGGGCAAAAATTTATCCAAAATTTTAAAGTATAGTTCATATATCGGTTATTTTTGTGTATGTCAACAACAAAAATGAATGTATGTTATATGGGATTGTATGTTATATCTTTATACTTATTAACATAATTGCTATGAGTGTATATCTTTTACAAAATTTTACATAGTGGACTTAAGTACGTGTCGCATACATTAAGGCTCAAGAAGTAGAGAGTGAAATGGTGGGTGATTTATTGTTATATCTGTTATGATCATTGTAATGTGTTGTTATATTGTTGTAACTATCATTATTATATACATTTAATATGTATTTCCATATTATTACATGTTTTTAACGTCGGGTTCGTTGCCGACGTCGCGCGTGTCAGGCCGTTTTTGACAACGTCTGAACATCTGGTGACGGCTTGACCACCATTTCGTCGGCAGAACTAAACGTTCAGCTGAAAGGTACAGTTGACTATAATGTGTATTACGTACGTAAGTGACGCCATGATTTGACACATAATTCTCGTCTCTCGTTTATGCATGGTGTAATAGCATGAATACGAATAAAGAATATTACACATTTATGCTTACTATAACGTTTTCTTTACTTATTCAATCATTATTGTTATCATTTTGTCCATATTTTGCGTTTACACAAACCTGCGTGCTCCGTATTCCCTCCATCTTTCGTCAGCTTCAATATTCTGACGCATATAGGAATCCGCTTTCCGATTGCCTAGCATCTACTCCCGTTGTAACTTTACTTTTCGAAATATTGTGGCATGGCCCAACAGCACCTTAAGAGGGATCGATGGTCGGGGACATTTTTAGATTATATTAATTTTGTTAGAATTTGTTATTTATTTATTAATATTCAATTTATTAAAAAGAATTTTTTCAAATTTAAAGCTATGATGCTTTGAATTTTTTTTTTACTAAATGACAGTTTATGGTTTAAAATGTCATTTAATTACTTTTTTTAGTTAGATCTGATGCATAATTTGTCAGCCTCATTAACTTGAATCAATCGAAGGTGCATAAGGTGATTACTAATTCTACCGCATCTTCTCTAGTCTCCAGACGATGTACCCATTTACCCTAGTACGCTGTCACTTCCATGTCGCCGTTGTTTACATTAGTCAAGGAAGCACCTTCCCGTTGTGCACCTTCCTATATTAAATGTGCGAGCCAGTTAAATTAAACATAACATATTATTTTATCTTGTATCTAAATAGTCTTTACAATTCGATGATTTATTACCTACATAGGATATTTCTAGTGTCTAGAGCCGACCTGACAAATATAACACCTTCCGGAATCCAGGAAGGTGCAATTCGTGTATACGCGTTAAATATTATTATGTTTTTATAATAATAAATATTTACATTTTCAACTATCTTTGTCTGTGATAACATTACGAATCAATTTTGAACCACAAAACCCAATAACTTCATAAAACATGAGTGACACAAAATGGGGGTGTCTTATAGCATAACCGAGAATCGGCATTGGCTGCGCCGCGCAGTAATACATAGCATGTGCTACATGAAAAAATAGTGATTTTAAAATAATGTTGTTTTAAAGTGTACAAATTGGAAATAATATAAATATAAGTAATAAGGAATCATTCTTTGAATATTATGAGGTGATAATTTTGGTCGGAGCGTGGTCAAATCTTGGATTTGACCACGCCCCGACCGAAATTTTCACCTCATAATACTCAAAGAATGATTCCTTATTCCTTAAATATTTTAGAACTTTTTAAATTGTGTTGTTTTGACAACAGAGACGTTACAACAAAAGGGAAATAATCATTTAAAGCATTTGTGTTCCATTACCCCCCCCCCCCCCCCCTTCAACTTTCCCGTTTCACTGATTTATGTGGGATATTATGAACTGAATTGTAATTGATTTGGTAACTTGGAGTTGACAAATTAGCCAGTAAAAACAAGAATAACCAGACTTTTATGTATTTTGAACGAGAATCCCACAGGCTCCTGAGTACCCTAGCCCATAAATGAACCTGTCAGGGAGACTCATGTTTGCATTTTAATCTCTTCATTTTGGAGTCTAAACCATAATTTAATACTCCTCTGACTGTGACCCTCGCTTTTATTATTTGATGTTTGTAAACATCATTCATAAAGGGGACGGGGGGAAGAATCAGAGGAATTATTTATACCCTGGTCCCAGGGGCAAAATATTGCAAACTATTGGTAAAAAGAGATCTGCAGGCTTTAAAGGTAAATCTTTTAAAATATTCACAGTTCTACTTATAATGAACACAACATACACACAGCTTATTGCTCCAAGCATATACTGCAGATGCGCAGATCCAGAACATTTTCCCATTGGGGGAGGGGGGGGGGGGTCCGACGGTTATTTGAGTTTGCCAAGTGGGGGGTGGGGGTTCTGAGGCATATTTTTGGTAATTTTATAATGTAAATATAAAGAATATTGAATTTTGCAGGGGGGGGGGGTCTGCAAACATCAAAAAAAAAAAAAAAATAAATAAATAATAATAATATGCATCATCTGATAAGGACACATTATATAGATATATATATTCTTACAATATTTGCTAGACCAAGCTCTGCTAGCACTCGCTTGTTCCTCTATGTTCCATTTCCTGAGGTTTTCCCATCGTTGTCGTACATAATTTCACAAAACACGCCGCCGCCGCGGCCGATCCTTATTATATATAGTTTTTATTTATCTTTTCTTTTTGTTGATAAGGAGGATTCCTCAGTTTATTAGTTTTCCCGCTGTCTGTCAGTAATTCTTTTCCAATTTTGTTTTCCAGACTTTGTTTCGTTATGATTCGGTGAATTCACTGAATTGATTTAAAACTTTATGAGAAACTACAGATCTAGTTTGAGTCTTATTAAGATTGATCAACAGATGATGAAATAAATAATTTTAACAACTCATTTTTTTTTTATTTCTGATCGAATATGTCTTTTAAAAAATCTCTCTTCACATATTTTTTGAGACCTATTTAGCACATTTCAGAAGTGGTGCAATCTTTTAGGCATCCTCTTGATAATTGAATACAAACGATTTGAAAACATGCTCGGCTTCTTTGCTCATCACATATATCAAAGTACATATCTGCACGCTCTTTTCCCAACTTGGTAGCTTCCTGAAATCGTATGAATCTTTGTTTCCATTTGGGCCATTTCAAAGGATTTTCGAAATAAATCTTTCTGGTGGGTTAAAACCGAGTGTCATTGCTGAACATACTATGTAGATCCCACTTCTGACACCTTGGTCCGTTAGGAACTATGCAAATAACGAGTTAACACGAGAACGAATAAACACTTTCTTTATCTAGAATCCTTTAAATGTACAACAAAAGGTGTGACGTACTTCACAAAACTAGGGATATGCTAAATATACTAGGAAACAGGAAAAGTCTTGTCTTGTTTCTTGTCAAAATCTTCATTGTAAATTTAGAATAAATTTCAATTATTTTGAGATGTAAGAAATATAAAGATCATAGTTTTTTAATCAAATGAAATCATTTAAAATTCTTTTATTAAACAAGATGCCCAGGGGCCACACCGCTCACCTGAGCAACAATAGCCATAACTGTGATAAGTTGAGCATAATAGTATCAAATTTAAAATATCTTGACAATTAAGTAGATCTTACACAAAAAGTTAAAAAATCTGCCAATTTTTATCCAAGCCTCTTTTGTTGTTTTAGATTTTTCTCCATTCCTATTTAACCCCCCCCCCCCCCCCCTTTGTGGTCCCACTTTACTAAACGGAATCATGATCAAACTTCAATCAGCACAATCTGCGCTTTCACACAAGTTTTAGCTCATTTTGGCTGAATGCTTTTCGAAAAAATTTTTCTCTGTATCTTCCCATGTAAAAATTACCCCCCCCCCCC
>WFKH01011581.1:40224955-40240715 GCA_016163765.1 Magallana hongkongensis | reverse complement strand
TCATGATTTTCACAATTTTGAATCTACACTAGCTGAGGATGCTTCCATATAAGTTTCAGCTTTCCTGGATGATTAGTTTCTGAGTAGAAGATTTTTAAAGATTTACTCTATATATTCCTATGTAAAAATTCAACCCCCCATTGTGGCCCCATCCCACCCCCGGGGGTCATGATTTTCACAACTTTGATTCTACACTAGCTGAGGATGCTTCCACATAAGTTTCAGCTTTCCTGGCTGATTAGTTTCTGAGAAGAAGATTTTTAAAGATTTACTCTATATATTCCTATGTAAAAATTTGACCCCCCATTGTGGCACCACCCTACCCCCGGGGATCATGATTTTCACAATTTTGAATCTACACTAGCTGAGGATGCTTCCACATAAGTTTCAGCTTTCCTGGCCAAATGGTTCTTGAGAAGAAGATTTTTGAAAATTTCTTAAAATTTTCCAATAATTGCCAATTATCTCCCCTTTAAAAAGAGCGCGGTCCTTAATTTTCACAACTTTGAATCCCCTTTGCCTAAGGGTGCTTTGTGCCAAGTTTGGTTGAAATCGGCCCAGTGGTTCTGGAGAAGATGTTGAAAATGTGAAAAGTTTACGGACAGACAGACAGACAGACAGACGGACAGACAGACAGACAGATGGACGACAGACAAAATGTGATCAGAAAAGCTCACTTGAGCTTTCAGCTCAGGTGAGCTAAAAAGATGTTCGAAACTAAATACATGTAGATATGCTTTCCACGAACAATCGGCAAATTTGTGCTAGAATCTATATAAAAATAATCCTTTGTAAAAATATAAAAAAATTAACAAATGTGATACAATTCCAATATTATGAAAACGAAACTATTGAAAAAACAAAAGTTATAAAAAAAAAAATAATAAAAAATAAAAAACAAAAAAAAAACCATGGAATGTATGTATTTTCTCGGATCTTCATGATATACCTGTATTTCGTTAATAAAAGAAAATAATAGTTTTTATGAATCAAGACTTTTAAATGCTCATTGGATCATCGTTTTTTTTCATTAATGAATAATTCGTGACCACAACCACGAGTCGACAAGGTCGACTGAAGTCAATAGAAACATGGTCGAGTTGGTTACTTTGTCATCTCAATTTGTGTAATTCATACGGCATTTAAAAAATGATTAAAGGTCTTAAATTCGCTAGACTCATTGACACTGTCTCCCAGATATTTAATTTACCGGAACTTTCATTTTTATCGAATCGAGCGACATTGACTACAATTGCACCGTACATTTGAGAAATAGACATTGACCTCACTGGAAAACCAGGACCCCACTAGTTAGTCCAAAAGAATACAGATGTATTTAGATTATATGCCCTCATACTTTGTTTATATACAATTATACAAAAAAAAAATTGTCCTAATTTTCCTGTAAGGGGACAAATGGACCTTAAATTAAAAAACGTTTTGGATCCGCGCCTACTGGTGATGTCAATTTTGCATTTACGAGGCCGAGTACAATTCGAGAGCGGAAGACCTTGCGCATTTTTTCATGCAGTCGTGTTTTCTCTACGTTCTTCGTAATTTTAATGACTTTAGAAATTGTGATTTAATGACAAAATTCGGTTAAAATGCTAAAATGGCGCTAACGACAGCATCAGTTTCCTGTGTTGTTAACTAATGTCTATGCATCAACAGGAGAAAAAAGTATGACTCGTTCGTGTATTCGAGGCGGCCGTTCATTTTCTTTAAGTAGTAATATAAAGGGCATCAAAGGAAATATACATGTATAAGCAGTCTAAATAAATTAAGTCTTCTATACCAACATGTACATGTATATCGCGTTATGCCAATTTAAGAAGGATTGGACATTGACAAAAGTGAACTTTGAGATAACCCTTGGACCAAACCAGGAGGTCAATATATTTTAATCTTACAATACGGTTACATTTAAAGATAGTCATTATATATTCGAAAGATAGAAATCCCTAGGGCGAAAATACAAAAATATGGAATAATTTGTAAATTTGGCGCTTTTCCAGCAAATTCTTATAGGGTCCTATAGTTAAAATTGGTAACTTTCGAGACAACCCCGATGGATAGCGGGGTGGTAAATAAATGATTTTTATATCTTAAAATAATTGCGATTGATATGGTAGTAAAACTTCATGCAAGAAATTTCATCAAATTATTCAGTGTTTAAAAATTTAGACTCGACCTCATTAATGAGCTTGTATAAGTGGAAACTTCAAAAATGAAACGTTCAGCAAGTGCCTTAGCTGATTCTAAAATGTTAAAAAACAGATTAGCATTATATTAAAATTTCTCTATCAAGGAAACTTACCTCAATTCGAGAACATGTTTACCATCCCATTTAAACGACCACTTTGAACCAGAATTCTGTGTATAATTCTGTTAATTCTAAAAAATATTTAAAAAAACAAAATCAGATATTCCTAATGTAAAACCATTTTTGTAACAAAACGCTGATAAAACTGTCGTGATACTTGTATGAAGCTTAAAAATCTAGGTAAATAGATATACTCCAGGTATACTATTACTCCAACATCTGCCAAATGGTACTCATCACACGATCTCTATAAAGTGTATATGGTATACGTCAAATACTTTTAATCCCAAGTTAAACGAGATTTTAAAAAATGTCCACTCACGTTAGAAAACACACTGAAATAGATAAGGTAACTAAATTCCGATTTCGGATGAATAACTTCCTAACGACAATAAAAAAAACTTTCCACATCTCAAGTTATGAGATAATCATAACATAAAGATGTAAAAAAAAATTCCTAAGCATTTCTGTAATTTAAGTCTCCTAAAGTGAAACCAGAGGGACTACAGTCTTTTCTGAGGTTTATCAGTCATTCTGCCCCCTCTTCGTATTCCAGGCTCTTTATCGTAATGGTTTGGCGAATGAAGTACAATATGTATTTACGTAATTAATTTTTTAATGTATCAGTAAGCCCCGTTTGTAACAGGGTGATTTTATAGTCATATCACATATTGAGCATTGCAGTTCTCAAGAAGATCTTAAACAACTAATTATATATGATAAAAACCTATAAATCAAACTTTGAACCCCTTGTGAGGACAAGGAATTGTCTAAGGGCCAAAGTCTAAACAATTTTATAAAACTAACAATTTTTCATAATGCTTGCATATAAGTAAAACCATATTTTAAAACATTTGAGTTTTTTTTAAAAATATTTTAAAATATTTTGCTGTGTAAAATTGGACCCCCCGAATAGGGCCCCACCCTACTCCTGAAAACTTTGACGAATTTGAATCTACACTATCTAAGGTTGTTTTAAAGTTACACATTTTCTAGGCAAATGGTGTTTGAGAAGATTTTTTAAGATTTTATTCTATATATTCCCATATGAAAATTTGACCCCATTGTGGCTCCACCATATCCCTAGGGATCATGACTTAAACAAACTACAATCTACCCAGCCTGAGGATGCTTGCACACAAGTTTCTGCTTTTCTGGCCGATCGGTTTCTGGAAAGAAGATTTTTAAAGATTTTTCTCTGTATATTTCTATAGAAAAATTGCAGATCCATTGTGGCCCCACTCTACCCTTTGGGATCATGATTTGAACTAACTTGAGTCTACTCTACTTGAGGATGCTTCCACACAAGTTACAGCTTTTCTGGTCAAATGGTTTTTGAGAAGAAAATTTTAAATTTTTTTATATATATGTTCCTGTAAAAATTGGACCCCCCATTGTGGCCCCACCCTGTCCCAAGGGATCATGATTTGAACAAACTACAATCTACACTACTTGCGGATGCTTTCACACAAGTTTCATCTTTTCTGGTCAGGAATTTTAGATTTTTAAAGATTTTTCATCATATATTCCCATATAAAAATTGCACCCCCCCCCCCCTAATAATGGCCTCACCCTGTCCCCAGAGATGATAACAGACTTGAAGCTACACTTTCTGAGGCTCCTTCCACACAAGTTTCAGCTTTTCTAATCAAATAGTTTTTAAGAAGAAGATTTTTAAAGATTTACTCAATATATTTCTATGTAAAAATTGGACCCCATTGTGGCCCCACCCTACCCACAGGGATCCTGATTTGAACAGACTTGAATCTACAATACCTGAGAATGCTTCCACACAAGTTACAGCTTTTCTGGTCAAATGGTTTTTGAGAAGAAGATTTTTAAATATTTTTATCTATATATTCCTATGTAAAAATTGGACCCCCCCCCCATTGTGGCCCCACCCTGTCCCTAGGGATCATGTTTTGAACAAACTACAATCTACAATACTTGCGAATGTTTGCACACAAGTTTCAGCTTTTCTGGTCAAATGGTTTTGAGAAGAATATTTCTAAAGATTTACCCTATATAATTCCTTTATTAAAATTGGACCCTACAACTTGGGCCCCACCCTGTTCCCAAGGATCATGATGTGAACAAACTACAATCTACACTACCTGAGGATGCTTCCACGCAAGTTTCAACTTTTCTGGTCAAATGGTTTTTAAGAAGAAGATTTTTAAAGATTTTTCTCTATATATTCCTATGTAAAAATTGGACCACCTTTTGTGGCCCCACCGTGTCCCCAGGGTTCATGATTTGAACAGACTTGAATCTACACTACCTGAGAATGATTCCATACAAGTTTCAGCTTTTTTGGTCAAATGGTTTTTGAGAAGAATTTTATCATATATTCCTATGTAAAAATTGGACCCCCCATTATGGCCTCACCCTGTCCCCAGGGATGATAACAGACTTGAATCTACATTACCTGAGGATGCTTCCACACAAGTTTCAGGTTTTCTAACCAAATAGTTTTTAAGAAAAAGATTTTTAAATATTTTCTCTATATATTCCTAAGTAAAAATTGGACCCCCATTGTGGTCCCACCTCTACCCCCAGGGATCATGATTTGAGCAAATTTAATCTACACTACCTAAGGCTGCTTCCACAAAAGTTTCAGCTTTTCTGGTCAAATGGTTTTTGAGATGAATATTTTTAAAGATTTACTTTATATATTCCTAGGTTAACATTGGAACCCCCCCCCCCCCGAAAAAAAAAATAAATTGTGGCCCCACCCTGTCCTCAGGGATCATGGTTTGAACAAAGCTGAAACTTGTGTGGAAGCATCCGCAGGTAGTGTTAAATCAAATTTGTTCAAACCATCATCTGGGACCACTTTGCCTTTAAAAAAAAATCCAACCCAATGAGATGCTGTATAATCATTTAATAATGGTGCTTTTTTTATAACAGAAACATGCTTACAATCTTCAGATTGTTGAAAAAAGTTTACATGCTAACATGATAAACATTTGCTAATCTGGGATCTTATTCATTTTGACTTGTACCCTAGCTCGTATATGTTCTTTGCACACAAAGCATATTGTTAACTCATTCCGACTGTCACAAGACGTGCAATGAGCGAGGTGTCCACAGGGAAGAAATGCAATTTCTCGTTCATTGGTTTTGCATACTAAACATTTGACTTTTTTCTCCAATTTTTGTACCTCATGCCTTTGTTGCTCGATGCTTAATTCTGAAAAGTTAAAAAAGCGCAACTTAAAAATCCATGCATTACCTAAGCTTATTTTAAATTATTATTAGATTTGCTTATTTCTGTGAATGCATTAGAAAGAACAGCTATAGAATACTTTGAAAATGTTGTTTTTTCACATCCATGCCCATTAAGATGGCGTGAGCGAAGTTCCGGTAAAACTAGTGACCGGATTTTATAAATTCTTAAATTGTGGAATAAAAGCAACTAAATTAATATTAAATATCAAATGCAAAATTTTCTGTGTTGTGCCATATGTGTCAATTACTAGTATGAAATGTTGACGTAATATTAATATTATCTTTTAGGCTTAACCCCCCCCCCCCCCCCCCACCCCCGTATTTCTTATTATACATCGTTCCTCAGCTATATTTAGAAATTACGTCATTTTAAATTTCCAAACGTATGGCTATTCTTAGATACAGAAGCAGACGTAAACAAATATGGCTTCAAATCGCTGTGAAATTTAACCAGTACTAGAGGAGCAGACTGCACGCTTTCATATTGAAGGTGAAAAAAAAATCTGAAATAGATAGATTTCTGAAAATGACCACTCTACACTTTTCACGTTTTTGAAAAGATAATACTCAAAGCGGAAAAGCAGAACTTTTAAGTGGTCAGTCAGAACGAGTTTTAAATAGGGCTTCTTTAAATGATCGTAGAAAAAGTCCGAATTTATAATACAAACCTCGCCAGAATTAGTTAATTCTTTATATTTTAAATATTAACTGAATTATTAACTCTTAAACATTACTTTTTAATGTCCAAATATGTTCACATTCATTTTCTGTAAAATTAAATAGTTAAGTTTTTAGTTAACTTTATGAAAACTTGATTCGAAATAAGTTATAAGCCATTGTGACTACATTTTCTTGGTCCTTTGTGGTTTAGATTGTACTCTATTTACTTTAATTTTGTAATTATACAGACATTTAATTTATAAATCACAAATTGCAAAAGCATAAACTTCTCTAGTTTTCGCAAAAAGTACACCAGTTTGGTGCTTGAAATCCAAACTAGATATTTAGGAATGTCAATAATAACTGAATGCTTGAACAAACCTCCTATCAAATAAACATAAATCAATAATGCTTTTACTTTTGTTATAGTAAGATATCAATGATTTGCAATATAACAGCATGTAATTCTTGATTAATAATATGCAGTCACTTTGTCCGATAACTATGTATATTTTTTTCTATAGAGATGATCAATATATATTCCTTGTAGGACAGATCTCTAGCTCAGCGTTAAAAACCTTTCGTAACGTCATTGGGGGATATCAAATAAAACCCCGGATATAATTGGTAGTGAAGATAAACATGAAAGAGATTTAATTAAGGGAATTGGAAACTCTATGGAATGTCACTGGTGCTAACAAAACGCGGAATTCATAAAAGTAAAAAATCAATAATGATAGCAAAAAATACATAATAATGTGTGGGATTTAAAAATAAACAGTAAAAAAGTGTCTTAATTCACTGTATTGTTTTGAGAAAGAAATATTGCCACAGTACTAGTTTGAAATGTTTAAAATGCAAACTATTTCTCTTTATTTGAAAAAAGCTTTTGTTTGTGATAAAAATGATTTCAACAAGACAACTTACCTTATCAATATAGTAAAAATGTCTCTTGTCGGAAATTTCGTATTCTACCCATACGTATCGATATACAAAATGTCGATATAGAGAATGTTTAAATGCCGAGGTAAGTATACCAAGCTAGATATGTAACAAAAAACAGTCAAATTATACATATCATGCAATTGTGCAAACAGTATACACGTGTATAACCTATCAAGGTATGAAACATATACTGAATTTGATAGCAATGAAATATATCCATGAGGATTGAGAAAAAGAAATGTTTTGTCTTTTCAACTTCGAAAACGAAAAATATTGGAACAAAGACTATTTGCAAAATATATACAAAATCACTATACAGAAACTAAGTAATGAAAGCAATATTTGATGAATGTTGAATGAAAATGTTTTTTGCTTTTACATCCGTTCATTGAATTATGCCATATATACAAAATAACTCCATTGGCTGCTTTATGAAATATGCACGTACATGTATATTATTAATTTCTTTAAATTTCTTTAAATCGAAATAAAAATAATATGGTGACAAATATTCTATACAGAATGATACCTTGACAAAGATGATTTACGATTCAGGGCTTAGAACGGTGCATTACCAGAAGCGTCAAAATAACACTGAGGTAAGTTGATACGGGTGTTCACTATGCAAATCTGTCAGATACACGACTGTGCAACACTCTGGCTGGTTAACTAGAATATCCTATTTGATAGACTTTGCAAATATCAACACGCTTGACATTGAATATTTAGAATGTTGTCATTTAAACATACTTCAATATCAATTAAGTGCATAGCTCAATGACATGTATATTTTACAAACCTCAAATGCAAAACACTTGTTGACAATAATGGGGGAAGTAAATTAAATCTAAGGTTTAAAAGAAAAAATTAAATTTCCACGATTTACTTTTAATACCTTTACTTTGAGACCTCTGATCTAACAGTCGTATAATGCTCATTGTAAGGGCTCATTAAAAACTGAAATTGTCATCCACAACAGGTTGTCCATACATCATCTCAAATACATGTATACATGTACAATGAGTGTTTTTTAGGCCTTCAAAAACTCGAAACGTAACATACCGTATTGTATTTTGTATTAGTGAGCCTTCCCTCTACAAACATCGTTAACTGCACATGTACAGTACTTACACTAGATGAAATCCATGCACAACCACTATGTTACAAGTATTAGAATAAGCAACATGATGTCTTTTGAGGCTGCATGCTCACAATATGAGCTGAAAACATATATACTTCATTTTTCCATATAAATTGTTTACAATGCTTTATAAACGTAGGTATTTTCTATCCTATTTTAAACAACTTAAGTAACAGTGAAAGTTACTCTTAACTATATTTCCTTTTTTATATGTCGATTATTGTAAATAAAATGTTTAGAGTAGAATTTGAACACTTGAAAACATCATTGTCATGGCCTTGATTGTCATCAACTTAAATTGACTGTTTAATTGTAAACAGAACAACAACCGTGTTGTTTAAAAAGTAGGATGCTTTGGTGATTCATGATCATGTTAGAATGAAGAGACCTAGAGCAGAATATAGAGAAATACATTTAAACCCGCATTAGCGGGTAATGTGATTTTTTCTGCAATGACTGCTACCTTCATAGCCAGCATGAAGCACCAAAAGAAAGCATTTAATATTTATATTAACATAATTATAATCCATAATCCATAAAAGTGATCAAAAGTAGACCTGTAAGTTAATATTATATCGAATATCAGACCGCTAAACTGATAAAACAGCCAAAGTTCCATAAATATGGTTAATAAAACTGCTTTGAAGTCTTAGGCCAGCCCGTGGAGTTCGTGCTTTTATTGTAGTTTTAGTTTTTATCGTTAAAGCAATCATCCACGAAAAGTCAACACCAAAAGTTCCCAAAAAATATCAATGAACAATGTAATAATCATTATAGATACTTGAATGATAGCTGACATTCAATTAGAACAATGCGTTTAAAAGCAATTTTTCAATGCTAGGATACGTAAAAATTAAAGTAAATATCCAAAAGGATTTTATTGATGATATTTCAGAATAAATGACTCAGTTGGTACAATTTATTAAGAAAACATGATAATAAAATGGCGCTAATGTCTATTGGTTAATACAATTTTTAAGTTTTTAATTTTTCATTCAAATTTAATGCTTGATATAGTATAAAATGCTTTGTCAAAAACCTACCTGTAACTCTTGATTTGCTGTTTATAAAATACATGTAGCTTCCCAAAAAGATGTGCTCTAAATTCTTTATCAGTGACTTTTAAAGTTACTGTGTTCACACTTTTGGTAAATGTCCTGTTAGGTCAAATGAAGTCATTTTGAATTATAAATAATCATTTAATCGGTGATGCTTTTCAAACCTTTTTTCTTGCTATTAACTACTCATTAAATCCGTTTAATACAAATGTTGTGTGTCGCTAGTGCAACTTAAACTGCACATACTACATAATTGTTTAGCCTGCATAGTTAAAGTCTACCTTCCGGCCGTTAACATGACTAAATGTTTGTAGAAAAAGCTATAGGATAAAATGATAGCCTATAAAACACATCGATCTTATTTCGATATCGGCATGGATTGTTTAACTTATTGATTTTGTAGACTTGTTTGTACAAACATCAATTGCCAAAAAAATTCTATATATTTTAAAATGAATATTTTATAAATAGTTTAACAAGAACATATGGTCTATGCGCTTTCGTGCATATCCCATTACGAAACACCTCAGTGATATGAACTGAAAATAGGAAACATTGTTGGGTCACAAATTCTCCAGTAGAAAATATTTTCATGTTTAAGAATATTTGAGTAGGTGCATATATGTGACACTAAATAATTTAATATGAAAATCGATGTCGATGTCGTGCAACAACCTTGAAAAGGGACAGAAGTGTCATCAGTCGTGACTTAACGAATACCTAAGTATATTTATGCCCATCCATTAAACTTTAAGTTTAACAATAAAGCCTTTGTCAACCAACAAATATCCATTTCAGTTCCATCTTTGATCTGCAGTTTGTTAATATTGATTTCTTCAAAAACAACTGAACTCGGGTATTGTCATTTATTATTGACGTACAAAACCTACTACAAATAAACTACATCATTATGATTTTTTTTATACATGTATGCACATTTTTATCTTTGAAAAGAGTGACGCCACCCTCCCCCCCCCCCCCCCCCCTAAAAAAATAGAATTTAAACTAATAATCTCTATGATGGCACAGAAGGAAATGTGAGAAATTGGCAGCAGTAAATTCATCGAAATAAATCGATTTACGATGTAAATCGTTAGATAACTATCGTTATTATTACAATATCGATTCGGTAAATATAGAGATATGAGCAATCGTTTTTGGCAAAACATTGTAATAATTTCTCGAGTAAATAAACATTTTCTTTAAGAGTTTAGAAATGTATGAGGCAATATAAACTCATATATTTGTTTTAAATAAACATATATAGTAAAGATACATGTGCTTTTTGTATTTTATAATATAATATTTTGAAAATAATGGCTATATTCATTTTGTATATAAATATATATATTGAGCACACTTGCACTTTAAGATCAATTTTTTTAACAAGCTTGCCCATAAATCCACAGTGACACTTAATTAAAAAAATATAAATACTAGAAAAGCTATGTTTACGGGGTTGCAACGAAAGTTAGTGCGATTGCCTACATATATCACAAATTTAGTTATAACTAAAAAAACTGAACGATGACTTTTGGTTCTGCAACATAAAATACTGTATTATAAAAATAAACATTTGAGTCTGCAGAACAAGGATAATTGTGCCGAACAAAATAATTTATTAATATTTTCAATTAAAAAAAACAATTAGTGACTTACATGTAGCTATCAAAGTTTGTGTAAACTTTCTCTTTAAGGGACTATAACTTTGGAAAAGAAACATGCATTATAGAGTTATCTTTCTTTGTGAATCAAGTGTAAAATTCTACCGAAGCTTTCCTATGATGATGGCATTTGGTGCCTAAATTTTATCGACGGTTGGTCACACCGATAACGCTCTGAATATTATTGTCAATGATTTCAAAAGAAGGACTGCGTAATTGAGTGAAACCGGGGTTATTTACTTTATTAATAAATGTTTTAGTTTGCTGGGCTGTAATGACAGACCTGTGCATTGCGAAAAGTATAAGTTTAGATTTAATCATAAATTCTGCTAGGCTTCATATTTGGACTGACGCCTTCATTGAATCGAGGAATTCTTATTCATGTAAAGGAATTTGTTACAAAATTTTTGTCGCTGTTGAAATTGGAATATCTATGTGTCTCACCCGCTTCACTTTCGCAGTTCGAACATCTTTCTTAGTATTCGCTATTTAACGTGTCAGACTTAAACTATCAACGTTTGTCTCGAAATTCATTCCAGATGTTAAGCCGAGCCGAATCTCAGCCGAGACTCTGTTTCTTACCATTTTGTCGTTAACATAAGGTTGATATGACTTCTCTAAGCAATAAGAATATATAAGAAATAGCAAGGTTAGCTTTTTAAAGGCTATGAAAGTCAGCCATTTGAATATTAAATTCGGCGGGTTGACGCATCGTAGAACTACAGTTCCACCCATACAAAAAACTGTATATTTATTGCGCATAAAAAGTTGCGCGGTGTTTTGGACTTTTTAACCTAATTCAGGAATATATTCTGTAAAAGTTTTTGTACCAAAAAATTTTAATGCAATTTTACTACTGAGACACCACTCTACTTGCCTTAAACATTTTCCTAAACATCCTAACCGACCTCGGAAAGTAAAGTATGTTAAATTCCCGTCGAGATCTAGTGTCGCCATTCTACCTGTAAAGAAACCATACCATTTCATTTTACGGGGCTGGTGAGGGTGTTCGAAAGATATTTAGAGGCAAGTAAAGTAGTAACGTCTAAAATAAAACGTCTCAGAAATGTTTTGGTATTAAAATTTTCACAGTATTGTAGATTCCTAATTAAACGCGAAGAATTAATATCCGCGTAAAATCGGGAGAAGCACCCTTCGCGGATTTTAAAATCTCGCCATTATTTTTTAAGAGTTGTGAACTATAAGAAATAACTTTAAGGATAAAAGTTCTGCATTCGCGATTTTATATTCTCGCGATTTGATACAGAACGGAATTTAGTACTCGCGTAATATAAGGAATTTACAGTATGTACTCCTAAATTAGTTTTAAAATTACATTTTACATGATGCATGTAAATGTTATTGACGCTAAAGTGTTGTAAATCATAAACTCATTCTTTTTTGGCATTTGCGTGAAATGAATTTAACTTCTCCGCAAAGCGGTCTACGTAAAACCACGCAACCAACATCTTTGGACCAGTGTATGAAGTATGAAACTTCACCTGATCTTATAAGCATCCAAGTTTATAGCTATACTGAGTGTCAACCCGAATTTTTCCTTGCAAAAAGAGCTTTTAATTACAGATACTTCATTTAATAAATAAAAATTAAGGGTTTTAGTACACGAAGAACTGTAGTTTTACGGCTTATTGTTTTTTTCTTCTTGGTGTCGTATAAAAGACATAATTGTGTTTGTTTGACTGCTTGAATACTCGTAGAATAAAACTAAAAGCTAAATTGATATTGTTAACATTTAACACATGTGCATGTATTTACCTCAATTAGTTTAATTCAATTTCAACATTTAAAAAAAAAAATAAATCTTAAAAAGCTGAAAATTTTTTTTCCAAATATCTTATTCCATTTTAATTTAAAATTTAATTAATTAATCTAAAAATTTAAAATTGAAATTACCTAATGTTTGCACGACTAGAACTTTCTCTAAAAATCTTCAAAACGAAAATGAAATAGGATATACATAATTTTGCATGCATCCGACTAATTACTGCATGTTTGACACTAATGTTTATATGGCATTACTTGAAGAACTTGCCTTGCAGATTCTGAACATTAACAATATATAACACATTTTTCTTCTTCAAGTGACGTCAGTGGAAATACTATTTTATGCAAATGGTTACTCAAGACAAAGTATTATCCGAAAAATGATACACATTTGCATTTGTAATTAAATATTTATTAATTATTAGTGTAATTTTGTCATTTTGGATGTCTTAAAGTGTTTGGTTTTGCAATTTGTAAAGTTGCTCTTAAGCCAAATTATACAGAAATGTCGAAATATTCGGTGACCTCTTCAATACTGTGGCCACCTTTCGCTACGATCCACCGCATGATATTAATTAAAAGTTAATAAACATCTGAAAACATCTTTGTTTTAATTTTAGCCACATAATACAAAAATTATTTCACCAACAGAAGAATTTTGTAAACAGAATAATTATTGTGATTAAGACAAATGGTGTATTAGTTGTTAGGGACATTTTCTCTGAACTATCTATCATATGCGTACAAGGAGAAGAACTCGTAAGTTGTGCGAACTTGTTTCTAATCCTTTTATATATGTTGTATACAATAAAATATGTTCAAATCAAAAATGCGTTCAACCACGTTTCGTTGTAATATATAATTTGGTACACTTGACTTTTGACAATCCTTTTTTGAAATAAAAATCTTACGAAAATTACAATATCGGTGTAAATAAATGTCAAGGTTTTTTAGTCAGTGACAGTTAAAAACACGTGTAAATAATGAGCATTGTTTTTACTTAAGCAACAACGTAATATTGCTAACCTTGGTTCAGTGTAAAATTAATGCAAATCAAGACGAACAAAAGAAGATTTATTTAAAATTACTCAACTTTTGATTTTTTTCTTATTTTGTTTTATGAATAGAGGCTTTGAGTAGTAGAAAGGCATTAAGTGTATTCAGTTCCAGACTGACCTATTTCAGACAGTCGTCTTTGATCATCAGACATGATATTAAAGCAAAATAAAACTGAGATCAGAAATGGCACGTCCTTTCGGTCAACATGGAACGTTAGGATTTAGGGCTTTCGGAGCAGGTGCGAGATTTGATTTATGGTTTGTGGGCAACTATTAAACATTTTGCAACCCGAAATGCAGGTATCTGTTAAATATATGCTAATTAAGAATTAATAAATTCTAGGTCACCAGTCGACTTTTCTAGTGTTACATGGATTTGTCCTGAATAAAATGTACCTACTAAAAAAGAGATGCACTTATTACCTATTTGTGTTTATTCCTTTTATAGTTTTTTTAGCAAAAAAATATAGAAATGAAATGGAGGTGAAAAAAGATTAAGGAGAGAAAATTATGAAGTTATAGAGATGTACAGGCACTTTTTGTAGTAGTTTTGTAGTTTATAGTATTAGACATAAAACTTCATGATATAATATAATGGGACGCGGTGATACATGTATCTTTTACAAATTCGAGAATAACGTGTTTTAATAAAGCATTTTTTATTTTAAAAATAATGTATTTGCAAAATAAAACTGACAATACTTCGATCGCCAGTTCCCCACTCATCACTTTTTGAAGTTTGATAGAAGTGTGACCTTTTTGTATGCAGTGTTCAAGTTTTCATGCTTTGGAATGCAAAATTCATAAATCAAGGTAGCTCAACATTAGAAACAAATTAGAAACTTCTTGACTGAGCTAATTGTTTGATGAAGATATTTGAAAATGAATGATCGTACAATGTCGCTAAAATTACGACAGATTGACAAAAAGGTCAAACGGTTAAACAAATCTAATGCGTCGAATGGATATTCAATACTATATCCAAACATAGCTATATTAAACGTTTTTAAATTGCTAACTAGAAGATGCTGTCTAATTGGTTTTTTTAATCAACACGTATATTGGTATAGACTATTCACAGGAAAACTATAAAATAAAGACAGTAATTTCTTTTCATAGTTACTAAGTATCTTAGAAAGTTAAACAATTCGACTAGCTCTGAGTTTACTTGTATATGATACTAACAGATAAGAAATATAAACATGGAACCAATCAATAAAGATGGCAAAATCAGGCATAAGGACAGACAAATGGACGGAAAGACGTTTCAGTAATACAACATTGTGCAGGATCATGAAGCATTTTTAGACTTAAGTCCAAATTTCAATCTTTTAAAAAATTATAATATGTTATAAAATTATGCTCACAATTTGTAAATATCAACATAATACAGATACACTTTCTCATAGCATTTCATTTTTTTTGATGTTGTCAATCGCAAGACAATAAGACAGTGTACAAATTTTAAATTTGACTTAAGTCTAAGAATGCTTCATGATCCTGGGGCCTGGCATAAGGACAGACAAATGGACGGACAGACGTTTCAGTAATACAACATTGTGCATGCGATGATGGACAATTAATTAAGTTACGTGTTGCAGGGCGTTTCTATGTTCTTTATTAATTAAATGGGTTCGTGACTTCATAAAAAAAGGGATGTCAGAAAAAAAAAGAAAAAGTCAACCTTGGCATATTAAATATTAAAAAAAAAATCTTTGTCGATTTATTGTTGAACCAAAATATGTAACATTTCGCCATTTGTTAAACTCAGGTAGATAACGATAACCATTGCTGATCTTTTCATTAAGCTTGATTGTAATTGAAAAAAAAAAACCCACCGAGATATATACTGTTATTTACTAGATCTTGACCATAAATGATGTAAAAACATGATT
>WFKH01011581.1:40207930-40224855 GCA_016163765.1 Magallana hongkongensis | reverse complement strand
ACTGTTATTTACTAGATCTTGACCATAAATGATGTAAAAACATGATTTATGTCTGACATTTAGTAAACAGTCTACATAAAGGACACATTAAGAATTATCATGATCCACTTGAATTAATAAGTTTCGGTATAATGTTTGAAGAAATTAAGTTTGGTAGGAAACAAAATGATATATCTAAGAAAACAGAGGAGTTTAAGTAGTTCGTACGATGATAACTTTGAACTGGTGATTGTTAAATATCATTATGCGTCACACTTGCCAATAGAAGCCATTAAAGGTAGAATTCTTATTATATGCAATGCAATTTGCATTCTGTGATAGAACAAAATTAGATATTCAAGGCAAAGAAAATAATGTGTTTCATATACAAGGAAGGGACAAGTTAATGTCTAACAATAGACGGGAGATGTAGATCTTTAGTTGTTCTGAAGGAATAATCATGGTAATTTAAATAATATGACATTTGAGAACAAAAAAAAAATCCAAACTAAATTAAATATTTTTATACAAATCAGCTTCAACCATTACCTTTTGAATTTAACAAACGAGAACAATATGTCATATAATGTTTCATTCTTTTATTGCCGAAATTAATTTGCAGGAAAAGTTGTTAAACCAGAAAGAACGATGTTAGATAAATTAAAATTACCTTAACTTCATGTTAATTATTTAAAAAAAAAACTTTGGAATTTCGTAATTGATTATACTACTCTTTATGGCAAGTGCGATATCTTAATATTATGTAACATTTAATTGTATGTGTGTCACGTCATTGTAGTGCAAAAGATCTGAAATTCACATGACACAAGGTATATCAGAGCTAGATGAGCGGTTTCTCTGAAGATAGATGTCAATCAAAATTTAATTCAATTAAAAGTTGACAAAGGGGTTTCTATAAGCACATCTTTATTAAAAAATGACAGAAAATGCAATATTTTTTTCATAATTGATCGTAGAAGATTATTTCAATAAAAGAGGCCCTAGAGCCAATCTAAACACTTTCCATCATAATATTTAAATGATTTAGGTTTAATTTTATAAAAAAAAATTCACACATATTAAGTTTGAACATTAATCAATCAAATTAATAACTTGAATATAAAACAGTTAACACTTTGACATGCGAATAGATATAAGTTGAACATTGAAAATGAAACAGACTTATATGTATATTAAGTGAAACGAATCCAATCCTTTCATACCATTGTAAATCAAATATTTTATGTCCTGTTATTGTGGACACTTATTAATGGTTTTATATCCTACAGTTGTATGCACTAATGAACAGTTAGGCATTATCTCGGTCATCTAAGAAATAAACATTTACATGTATATATAAATGCACTCTACAATTTGTATCGAACGATACAAATTCATATAAAATTTGGGATGAACTTACATAAACAATCGGGAATTTTTTTTTGGTATACTTCTAATTGTAGTGCGCTAGGGCTGGCGTGTTTATGTAAGTCAGCGAACTGGGTTTTTTTCATCGATACTGTGGGCGTAATTTAATGAAAGTTTTAATCATACATGTACTACGAAAACTCCACGACAAATTGGAGCAAGGAGCTTTAATAAAGTGATCAAAACAACAAAAGTCGTATTTTCAATTCTTTATCACTCAGGTTTAAAGGGAAAGGTCAGGTATAACACATCTCTAGTGAAATAGATAAACAAAAGTTTGTTTAAAACATCCACCAAATACTTTATCTCATGATCTCATCTTAAGCCATAAAACTTGGTTTAATTATCTGGTCAGTGTTAAATCTCCTGCAAGCGCATGGAGGCTGCCATGATAGCATCTCTGTGACGTCAGCATACCACTTCAATAAACTGACTCACTTATTGTATAACATAACTCTGCAAGAATGGCGCAAGAAAATATATTTGGGATAGTACCTTATGCATTTAAACCTGAATATACTGAAGAAGTTGAAAATCTTCCTGCCGATAATAAATCATTAAGTCCAATTATTCCAACATTAGAGGAATGGTGTTCCTGTAGACAGTTTGAGGTCATGCCCACTGCCGAGGAATGCATGTGTTGTAAACATTGCGATTATACAATAGAAAATATGGGAGAGATAGGTTGTATAACTGACCATGACCAATTTGATCTTCTAATTCTTAATCCAGATGTTCTTTTAATTACTATTATTCAATTTATGATGTTTAAGAAACAACAAGGATGACGTGTAACTTCCCTAGACACTGACCACACATGTGAACTGATAAGAAGTGTGAATGGGGTATGCTGACATCACAGAACATTTGGAAGTTATCGGAATGCTGCGATAAAACCCGATGATAAGCCACAACATATTGAACTCTAAACAGTGGAGAGCATCAAAATGGCAGCTCACATGACTTTGTCAAACTTTGATATTCAATCAGTGATTGTTGCTGAATTATGATCATGTTAAGAAGAATTTAGTGGTTGACATTATTTTTATGGTAAATATAAATATTTCAACTCTTCTTTACTTTTGCCTGACCTTTCCCTTTAACATTACACATACAAAAGTTACTTCCCTTGATTGCCAAATCTTATGAATAAATTTATGATTGTAATAATCTGTTACTTCTCATATAAATTTGAAGGACTTGTTTTTAAAAACGGACACAGATAGCTTTAAATACTTTTCTCCACATAAACTCAATCATATCCCTGATTAAAGTATAAGTTCATATGATTTATTAGTTCCATTTAAATCATCTGATTACTTTTGACACTTTTATTTAAATACACTTCAGTTGGTCGTGATTGAGAATTCATGTTTTTAATATATTAACTTTTAAATTATTTTAGCAATATTTTAAATCGTTTCCTTCGATAGTATGCCATAAAAAATGAACACAATGTAATGATAATTCATGTTTATTTACAAACTTAGTGGACTTACAAAAAATACAAAAAGTGAAAAAAAACTGCACATATGTATCCTTATCAAAAGAAAACGAAAGTTGGATACTGCGTACAGTCTATGGACACTCAAACACATGTTAAAGTACAAGTACTGTAAGTAAAGCATTCCCTTTCATCACTTAGGAAGAAAGAAATACATCTCGTCTTTTCATGCACTAAATAGTTCATAAACTATTTATAATGTCGCACATTTAGAATCCCGACTAGAACGTCCCTGGAATGTTATTTTTAAAGTAGAAATTAAATCTTGCTTCTTGTGATGTTTCTCTTTGATGCCAACTTTGGAAAGAAGCACGGAATGGAATTTTGGATCCTCCAATAATAAACAATTTTCGTCGTTTTTAGAGTCTACTAACCAGGAAGCATTCCTTAAAATATCACAACCTGGAAAAAATAAAGGAAAATTATGAATAACATGTTTTTGATCAATTTACATGTATTGTTGTTTAATGCATTTTTATGACTATTTTATTATGCTATTTTCACTAAGAATACCAAGAACTGGCCAACGAGGCTTAAAAAAGCCGTTGACCTAATTGAAATGTCAAGTCGGAAAAACCAGAACTTACCAGCCTTAATAAGCTTTTTGGCAACGTCTAACGTATGGAGGTATGACGAATGGACGGAATAAAATAGAACAGAATGACCTTCGTGGTCAGTCATATTGACGTCACTACCGGCTTTGATGAGGTATAGGCATGATCTTTCCGCCCCCTCCTGAAGGCCGATCATTAGCGCCGACTTCCCCAGATTATCCACACGATGAAGGTCTGACCCTGCAAGAAAGAGAACGAAATGGTTACACGCGTCAGCTGGGACATATTTATGGATCTCATGCCTTATTTAATGTCATTTTGTCATTTTACTGCTCGTGTCTCTTAAAACACAAAAAAACCCGGGAAAAAATATAATTCGACGGTCACCAAGTGACTCCTCGCCAAAACTTAACACGCTTTTATTGGACGGCTAAAAATTGTTGTACATGTTATGAATGTATATGCATTGCAATATCTGCTTGGTTTGTGAGGAAGTAGGACGATGATTTGTCAATGCTAATGACTACACACCTGCTTTTACAAGTCTTTTAACGACCTCCTGGTTGTCAGTAAACGCGGCACGCATCAGTGGAGTCTGGCCAAACAGGTTTTTTGCGTTTATGTCGCACTGACCTAAAATCAAAATAGAGCATATAATTATTATTTTTGTCATTTAAGCAAATTAACCATCTAAATTGAACGAATTTTTAACTCTTACTCTTTAAAAGTCTCAATCCTTTATTTTAAAACTTTTTGCTTAAGCTTAATTTCGTTGAGTTGACCTACCATTCTTAAGTAGAATATTGACGACCTCGACGTGTCCACACTCTGCCGCCTCGTGTAAAGGTGTATTGCCTTCACTGTCGGCAAGATTGGCATTACATCCAGCATCCAGTAACTGAATAGCAACTTCCGGTTGATCACACCTAGCGGCCAAAAATAGAAGACTTCTTCCTTTGGAATCAAGTTTATTGATATCGGCCAGGAGGTTCTCGGAGGCGGAAACCTGACGAGTCAACACGGGTGATCCCTTCCTGTTCCGCTTGCTGGCCAAAATACTCCATGTTGAACTAGTTCGTCGCATTGTGAAACTGTTTTGTGGTGATGAACTCTTTGATCTTTTCATTCTTCTAAAAAAAGATATTTCAAATAGAGAATAAATTCTAACTAGGATTGGTACATGAAGTCTTTCCCTTTAATATATTTGAATCTAATGAAAAGTCACTTTCGATGAGTCCACGTTGAAGACATGAAAGAAAGAAAGTCAGTTGAGCGTGTAGTCTTCAAGATGTATTTATTCATGTCCATCATTTGCAAATAACAATGCAGATATGTGTCATTTCAAAAATTGTAAATTCATGCTCTGGTCTACGTGAGAATCGGTTTCTTCATTTTATAAAGCATGATATTGTCATACCTGGTTTAACATTGACATAAAAACAAACATGATTTAATTCATTTTCGTATATGAATGATTATTTATTTGCCATCGCAGATGGAAAGTTTAGTTAACAATAAAATGTCAAAGAAAATTTAAAACGCACAAAAACTAAATAAATAAATAAATAAATACATACACCGATTGTGATAATTTTTTTTATGTGGGTCGGTATTTATTTAATATAATGAAAACTTTTGGGGGATTTTGGGACTAATTAGCATATCGTTTTAAATCAATCAATATACATTGAGTGTTAGTGCCATCTACTGTCTATCAAACAGTAATTGGTCTAGATCGCTCAGTGCTATTTCATTATACATGGGCATATATTGAATCCATTAACGTTTATTGATATTCAGAAGCTGTCTTGGAATGCACATAATAAACCATGTGTCATTTAAGAATTGAACTTTGCGAAGGAAATAAAACGAAACGAAGAGCTTTGAAGAATAAGTAGAACAGTGTTATTGTTGTACTTTTTTTGGAAATCTCGCAATGTTTTCACTTATTAATGATTTTTATTTTTTGCGTAAAGCTATTCACCAAACAATGTTTACCTTACTATAAAAAAAACCAACTTAATAAATTAAATTTTATAGTTTGTTATATCAATTTGATGAAGATAAATAATTAAATATATACATAAAACAAATATAAATAAGTTAAAATATTACCTCTAAACACCAATGAGATGTTTGATAATCCAATAGCACTAATGACACTAATTAAGTCACTGCAAGCTTTAAAACATTAGGTGTATACCACTGTGTATGTATAAACCAGCCAGGTAAATGAAAACTGAATAAAAAGCTTGACACAACGCTGCCTTATATAGCCCAGAGTCACGCTGTCAAGTGGTGAAGACTGACAATTGCACCTACGATATAATTAGGTAATTACTTACCTGAGAAATTCCCAGGTTCAGGTTGTTGTGCATCAACCTTGTTTAAAACATTCAGCGTTAGCTAGCTTGTAAATTATGCAAATTTTATTTCATTCTTTGTTATAAAAAATTAAACTTTCCCCAAACAAACATTTCATAATGGGAATAATGACGGACATAATGGAAAACCTGAAGATGTAATTTAATTATAAAAAATCACTACATAATAAAAACATAATGAAAGTAATCCCCCCCCCCCAAAAAAAAAAAACCTAACTCATCTGAATTTTTTAAATTCATTTCTCTTTTTTTCATTTGATCATACATGTAAATATACAATTAATAAAAAGAATACATGTAAGTTCCAAAATCTCGATAACATCTGTGAATATTGGGGATATATGTCCTGCTTCGAAAACACCGCACCAAGCAGAAGGTTTGAAGATATAAAATACTAAATAACCTTAAAAACGGGTCTTCTAAAATTGGAATAATTCGTTTCTTAAAAAAAAATTAACAATGAAAATAAAATACAAAATACATATAACTTCATATATTTTGAACAACTAAAGTGAGGATTTATTGAAGAAAGAGGAAAATGAGAGTTGCTTAATTAATTGTTTGAACTGCATTGAAATGCTATCACAATATACTTTCCAATAAGTGCCTTTTAATGCACAGGTACAACCAATTAACCAGCATATCTTTACGTATACAATTACATTCTCTGATTTTTCGGAAATTGACCGAAAACGGTTTTTCTTATTGCACACGGCGTTGATTTCAACATAGATTTTCATAGAATTGTTTACTTATCCATTGCATGACATGTCTGATTGATGGTAACACTGATGGTGCTTAAAACCTGTATTATAGCTTCTTCTTTTCTTTTCAACGTTTTTCAAAGCAATAAGGTTTTTACAATTCTGTAACCCTCTGCATTATATCGCTCCTGGGAGTACTAAGTATCGGCTGAATATGCGTCAGAGTGATTTTTATGTTGCTGCCGTTGACGCATGTTATATAACACAAGATCACCGGGAACAGTGGGGTTAAACAAACAGTTCACAAACAAGAAAAAGGGCGTCAATTAATTAACGAATTAAAGAAGTTTACACCCCTAGCTTCAGGTACAAATAAAAAAAGAAGAAAATACGTTATCAACTCTGAATTTTTCAAACATATTTTAACAGGGTGCGTACAGTACAGTCGTATGTTTATTTATGTTAAAGCCCAGTTTAAAGAAATGCTCATTAATAGATGATTTTAGGCAACAATCTGAAGTTCAATATGTTGTTGCTAAATTGTAAAAGTCTGTGTAAATCAAGACATCAAAATACTACTAATGTTGACAATTATACTTGTGTAAGCCGCAACACAACTAAATGTCAGAGCCTATCGAACTGCTGAAAAAAAAGAGAGTAATTTTTTCCCATTAGTTTTTAATCGATCATTGACAAGGATCGTGGTTAACCGAAGGAAGGAACTAGTTGAAATGCTCCAATTCTTTTTGATTTGTATTTGTACAGGTCTATATACACTATGTTTATGTAGAAGTATTAAATATTTCTTTCCGTAATACAGATCTTTAGTGGTCACATGTATTCCCCCTAATGACATGTTGTCCACATTCATTCTTATAGTGCATGAAAAAGATTTGATTAAATATATTTTTATCACCAAACGCACCTGCAAAACAATGTGTTATTACTAATGCTAATTTAATACAAGTGTTGCAAAATGACTGCATGTCATTCCAAACATAAAAGTTTACCGGGCACTAGAACAAAACTTCCCTTTTTCTTAAAAAACCATTTCATTCAAAATCGTCCACATGTTGCCCAATATATTTATATAACAAGTCGGTGTCAAGAATTCTGTCTTTCGTGGATTCTTACTGGCTCACGACACTGTAAGACTGATCGGGTTTGAATGCTGAAAGCACGAGGAATACCATGTGCTTTTAACGCAGACATGGTCTTCGGCATGTTTTCAAGTTTTCATTGTGAAAATAGACTAATTTACACACTGTCCGATCCGTTTTCCATAAGCTGACAGTACAACTGATGTAACAGCTACAGATTTTTGACATTGACTCTAATGAAGTAATGTATTCAATGCTAAGTTGTCTATATAATGCATGTTTTGTACCACTTTATTGTTTTGTTTACAATGAAGATGGCCTATAAGGTATTTTATGACTATATGAGTGTCTAAGAATCGCAGAAAACGGCGCGTAATGTCAGAAACGCAAGTAAATAGAATACAAAAGGAATATAAGCAATGCAAAGACAAGTTGTTAGTTGTCAGTATGTTAGAACAAAAGTGACCCCATCATCCCAATGAAAACGTAAAAACAATTGCAAAGATGTGTCTTCGTTTAAAAGGTAACAAAACGTATTTATTAAAAAAAATGAAAATTGTTAGCCTGATTTATCAGCTTGAAATTTGGTAAGTCTTATATATGATCTTTTTATATGATCTTCATTCAAATACATTTTGTTGAAGTGATTGATATCACATTGCTAATTTTATGAATTCTTTACATATAAATATACCATTTATATAATGAAAGTCAAGGTAAATAAACCAACATGTCAAACAATCTAAATTAAAGTTATTATACAAATTTTACTAATAAAAGTTTAGTTTGATCCTTTTTGCAATAATGTTATTAATTATATTTTGATTGAGAAAAATATGCCTGAACTATAGTTTCACCTGATCATATTAAAATCACTTTCTTGGAAATTTTACCTACAGACGTAAAAAAGAAAGAAAATAAGTTCGTTTATGAAGTAAACAACGATGTTTTGACAAAGTACACAAATCAGAGAAGTTACGTTGTATGCACGTAAAGTTGTATTTTTCATTTGTACATGTAGAATACATTGATACTACTTGCAGTACATTAATCAAAATCTTATCATTTAAATAATAAATCTATGTACATAAATAAAAAAAATAATAAATCGTTATTTCACTGTGAAAAATACAACAAAAATAATATGCACATATGACGCAAGAAATTAAGTGCACAATTATGATACAAAATTTAATCAAGACTCGTCGGTTTAGTACAACAAACAAAACAGTGGCTTTCTCATGTAGATTGCATTCAATTCGTATTTCGTATAGAAAAAGTGGTCTAATAATGTAAATAACCTAAAAAAAAAAAAACCAACAAATGAAACAGTAAAGAATTAGAAGGGCTTTAACTTATTTAAATAGACTGCTTGCAAGTGTGCAAAGAGGCAAGTATACAAGGAAATTAATTATTATATCAGATTGATATTGAATCGAACACTTCAAAAACCGGCAAGGATACCAATTTTTTTTTTTTAACTCAAATACTCATATTAATAGGACTACAGATCCAGCGTTGTACGTATAACCATCATTCCTTACCTGTGTTGTCCTGCTGCTGAAATGGACACAGGCTGCACCGTAGTCATGATTTTTGAAGACAAAACAAAACAGGTACCAGGAAACGATTCTCGCTGGTCTCATATTTCATCCTTAATTATATCATTCAAATAAATGACATACTTGTGGACCAACAATAATAAAGGAAGTTGTCAAAGCTTGGGTCTTCCTTGTTGAGATCTTATTCCAAGGTCAAAAGTCTTCAACGATCACTAGACCATTACAACATGCTATGCTAAGAATGTATTTCACCTGAGAAAGTCAGGTACAACAATAAAACCTTGAGTGCGAATAGAATATGGAATTTATTGATGGTAACTATTTTTTCAAATACGTAGCAACAAGCCATCTCATTCTGTCATCATTAATCATTAATCAATGAGAATCAACCACATACATTTTGATTCATAATTTAATTTTTGTAAAATTGATTATATCAAAACTGACATAAAATATATTTGCATTTGATTGGCATGTTCACTTAAGGACAAGCACTGATTAAATATATGCAATGATAGTAATATATTTTAGATATATTTTCATAAAAAGTTTTTTACCTGAGAATAATTTAATGACATTCTTTATTCAAAATAAATGATAACTAGTTATTTAACATTAAAAACCAAAAGTTGTTTGTTTAATTCATAATATAAATTGGCAACCATTACAATATCACTCCTTCCTCCCCTATAAATACCCATATTTTATTCAATTTTTTTTTCTGTCGAAGAAAGTACAGGAACGTTTAAAATTGAAAAGTTCACAGTTGATCACAAAACATAGCAGCTTACAGGCACTTTGAGGATGCTTCGATGGTTTCAACATTTCAGTATCAAGAGAAACATGCAATGTTATATCTGATTTAACTTCCAACATGCATCATTCTGACATTATAACAAGGATATCACGATTTCAATAATCATTTTCATTTGATCATTCAAAGATATAAGCCACGTGATCTCTCAAAATTTGAAGCCCTTGTTTTAAATTTAAAGATCAATTTCTTGTCAGTACACAATCAAGTAGTAGAGACTTGTAAAAGTAGTAGAGACTTGTAAAGTCGTACTTTAATTTTTTTTTTTTTTTTTACAAAAATCGTGTCCGGAAACCGCAGAAAAAAAGGTTTCTTATCTCCAAGATAATTGAAGAACCATTTTTATTGATTGAAAATCTAAGATTGAATTTCATTACCAACATTACAAATTTAAAATACAGTCCCTATTTCCCAACAGTGATATTTGCTAATAGCTTTGATTAAATAAAAAACTCTTTTTCATGTTTATATATTAAGAATTCGACATCATATTACATATATATTTATTTACATATGACGCAACAGTTCATAATGTATCATACATATCAACGACAGAAGACCTCCTAATTATAACAGTAATCTAAAGTCCACCTCCTATGCGGGCAAACAAAAATCAGTTATCAGTTATCGTACAAGATTATATTTTTGTCAAAATGAGTACTTTGTTTTTTAAACATACTTCATACTTGCATGTACATGTGTACGGAACAACATAAGCAAAAATCATACATGCCTTGTTCAACAATAACCTAAATTATAAACGTCCTCTGATATAAAAACAGTGATAAATAAATACAAAGTTGAAGGAACTTTTCTATTGTATAATTACCATATATAATAGAATTCTAATTAACAATTCAATTTCATCTAGGCAGCCATTGGTTCCTGTGGTTTGTTTACTTCATCAGATGTGCAATGTTTCATAATCTATTTTTTCAAGGCGAACCACAAGTAAACGACCGGCCAGAAGACATCTGATTATTCACAGTGTTATATATAAATACAACCAATTCTTATCCTAAATGCTTAGTATATTTTCGAGTCAACGTACTCTAGCACACGACTTCTTAACCGACACACGAAAAGGTGTTTCAATGACAATGCCTTATATTAAGTTCTTTTAATTTTATTCCAATTATATATAAAATACTATTTCTTTCTTCAATATTGAATGAATATTATGGGCAAAGTTTAGGTTGGCTTTTATGTAACTCAAGAAACTATTATAATAGACAAAATAGTGATATCTGTTGACATTTATCTACATTTTTCTTTAACAATTCATATTTAGCGAGCTAGGTACATAAAATACTGAATTAAATATCAGAAAGTGGCACAAATGGAAGAGCCAAAAAGTATGTAGCCATTGTGTAAAATGCCTGTTGTTTACAGTGCTGCGAAGTCTAAATGTAATCAAAAGTGTAAACAATATGAATATGATCTTTAACTGGAAATAAATGAACAAAGAACAAAAGTCTTTTTTTTAAATTGTTAACAAATGTCTTATTGGGGTAGGTTTATTTTGCACTTTTGTGATATGGTCAGTGGTCCATACGCTGGAAATTGCACTTTAAGTTGTACTTGATCAATCTGGTCAAATCCTGCTACTATTGGTTCTCAGAAGAAATAAATGAGGAAAAACACTGGATGTTAATGTATTTGATTAACTTTATTATATGTATTTTGAAAACAAAAAAATCGTGAGCAAAACTTAACCAAGAGACGTCCTCTGACACTAAGTATCGAATTCGAAGAAACGTAACATTAAAAAAGAATTAATAATTCTACATTTATTTTAAATTCTCATTAACGTGCGAGTACCCATTATTGCCGAAAAATACACACGTTTTCTCCATTACTCTCTTTATGTAAGCTGTCATGTAAAAATTTCAATGCAAATCTCTGCATTGTTCATATATTAAATTTGAGTAATTATTTTTATTTTATTCTCATCAATATCGACTTACTTCTGACTAAAAATAAACCCTGTCCATTAACTTCGATTTACAGGAACTTCAAGTCGAGTACCGATTATTGCCGCTCATATCTTTTCGTCATTTTTCAGTAATTAATCGGTAAAAAGGTCAAAATTTTAAAAGAATCTAACAATACAAGATAAAATGTAAAGAAAATAACATGAAAAATTATATCATAAACGCAATTCAATCATATTATAAACAATATTAATTGTTTTCGATGTCCCTGCGGCCACATGCACACAAACGGAGTTATGTTCTAATTCGTTACACTCAACCGAACATAAATAATTTATAAAATAAATAAACACAGTGTGTAGGTACAGAAGCGCTCTCAAGAGTGCAGTTTCGACAAATAAAGAAAGAGTTATATACCAAGATTTTTGGAAACAGAAAGTTTACTTTTTAAATTTTCGTGAACGTAGCCGTCTTTAGCATTATCACTTTTCCACCGCCCGTGCTTTTTAAAGAGTCTATCACTCACTCCTGAAGTTGCGGCAGCCGTGGCTCCACCCGACCGCAGACTATGCACACCAAATTTTTTTGAGTCTAAACCCAAAGTATTTAATGTAGACAAAACAATTTCTCTAACTCTGGTATATGACAGTGGTGCCTTACATTTCTTGAGTCTATAAATATTGAATTTCTTGCTATAAGACAGTTGTCTGAAAATATATTCATCTGAATTTTCTTCTATACCAGACAAATTCAAATACCTCTCTAGTAGGTTCACAGGACAGTTTTGAGAACTTGTGCGTGAAATATATACACAACTACCCTTGTTTTGAACATCAGTTTTGCTTTTGGGAACAAATAATTTCAAATGTGATTCATGAAAAGTTACATGAGATCTTTGAATATTGACAATTTCAGAAAAACGCAGAAACCCTGCATAACCCAACAAAAAAATGGAACAAGTACGTAAATCGAAAAGCGATGCTTGCTTTCCTCCCAATAAAGACACGATCGAAGACAGAATTTCTGGTGTTATAGGGTCCTTTTTTGTAACGGGTTGACTGGTATCACGTAAACAACCTTCCTTTGTGAACTTCACCAAAGTTGAGTCACATGGGTTTGAAAAACCTGCCAGTTTATGTGCCCAAGCTATAGCATGAACAGCCTCTTCTATTTTGGGAGCAGATTTAAAAGTTTTCGCAATGTAAATCAGATAGAGAGATACATTCACATCTGTTGTTGGTAGATTTTTGACATGAGGTTCAAAAGTCTTGCACCACTTAGAAAATCTGTTAAATGTGTACCTGTATTTTTTGGTTGTATTTTCGGCCCTTGCTTTAAGACAATACGATGGTAGGAGTTCGGCCAACTCTTGGAGCTTTGGGTCTTGTATTCTGGAAAATAGATTACTCCACCTCCCCACCGAAAATATATCTGCAAATCGTACAAAATGAATACATATACATGAATATGTATATCTAAAAACATCAAGTCTAAGTATGCAAAATCATTATATATACCAGGAACATCTTATCAGATGATTCTTACTTTCTGTAAAATAAAACAAATCGTTAATTAATATATTTAATTTTACCAAATCATCTGCAATACTTTCGTACCAGGACCTTTATCAATTTTAACCAATAATTTTATTTTAATATCGTCTGGAGTACCATCGTATCAGGTCCATTCAATAAATACGCCGTCACAAGGAATCTAACATACACATGTATAAAGTATATAAACACTATTGTCGTCTGCAGTACCATAGTACCAGGACCGTAACATTAAATAGCAGTTTTTAAAAAATTCGATCGTCTGCAGTACCTCCGTACCAGGACCTTATCAATAATATATCTAGTGTACCAGGACCTTTCACTGCAGTACACACCTCTGAAATATAAAACAATCAAATCAGTCACATTTTTGTAGCGTCCAGCCGAATAGCTAATACTGATGAATAAAATCTTTCAGAACCAAATATGGAATTTTTATTCATTCCTTGAATAAAAATCTTTGTACTGTCTTCAAACTCGAGTACATCTGATACGTAAACAAACGTTTTCAAGTTATCTTTGAACACATAGGGCCAATAAGGCGCTGAAACCCATTTTGGGACAATCAAAGTCCCTTTAGCATTGCAATTAATTACATATTTAATAGTTTTAATAACTAAAGAAACTGGTGGCACAAGCCAATTATTTTCATTTCTCCAATCTTGTGTGAAACAATTCACAGCCTCTGTGCCAGGATTCCAAAAAACAGAATTAAATCTTTGTAACTTTTTATTATTTGCATTTGCAAATCTGTCGACGGTATGTGGACCCCATTTTGAATCAATAAACTGAAAAAAATCTACAGACACACCCCAATCATCATAGTCTATCAATTTACTAAGATAATCAGCCTTTTCATTATCTTCCCTTGGAATCCATTGAATATTGACTGAGATGTTATGTCGTTTACAGAATTCAAAAATGCTTAATGCCAATTTTTGAAGTTCTAATTTCATGCTACCTGATTCGAATATTTTGACACAATTTTGATTATCTGTAAACCATTTGACAGACTTGCAGCTTAAATTATTTTTAAATGAAAACAAAGCCTGTTCAATTGCTCTCATTTCCCGCCAGGTGGAACTCTTTTGCGCTTCTTGTTCGTTCCACATCAGGTGAAATTTCGATTCGTCTACCCCAACCGTGCAGGCCGCCGCTGCAACGTTACTAGCATCTGAATAAACAATAATACATTCTGGACCAGTATCTGCAAGCTTTCTAATGTTATAATTACGTACGTTTTGTAACCAAAATCGCAATTCTCTAATTGTCTTTTCCTGAAATTTGAGATTAAGTCTTGAATCCCAAGATTTCCTTAAAACAATCTCCATGTAAGAAAATCTGGTCATTAATCTGCATATGTTTCCTAAAACAGAATGTAAAGACATGATCTTTCCTGCAACCTTTGCCAGACATCTTGCTGAAACATGAGGTAACATATCGATAAATCTAGATAATGTCTCTTCCACATCTTTTATTCTTCTTTCTGGAATGGAAATATTAAATTCTATAGAATTCCAAATTATGCCAAGCCATTCAATTTCTTGCACTGGACTGAAAACAGATTTCTTATGGTTAATAAATAAACCGGCCTGTTCCAGGGATTTTTGTATGAAATCTGAAATACTTTGACATTCCTCAAACGTCTGAGCCATAACTAAACCATCGTCTAAATACAGAACAATTCTGATGTTACATGCTCTCCAGTATCTAACCATAGATCTAAGACACTTAGTAAATACAAATGGTGCGCTCGATAGACCAAAAGGTAGTACCGTAAAACAATAATATTTTTCTTTCCATTGAAAACCTAAAAATGTTTGGCATTCTTTGCTAATATCAATGTGATGATATCCGGATTTCAAATCGAACTTAACTAAAAAACAATTTTTATTGAAATATTGTAAAGCCGTTTTGTAATCTTCAAATTTAATCTTTTCTTTCTTTATATAGTTGTTTAAAACACTTAGATCTAAAATTAGACGCTTCTTTTCCCTGTTCTCAGCTACACTCAAAGGACTGACAACAAAAGGCTTGAACGGAACCTGTACAACGCAACCTGATTCCAGCAATTCACCAATACTATCTGAAACAAAATCAGAATTAGATTCAGCGGACTTGTTATTCTTTAGAAATATCTTGGGGGGATTTTGTTCAAAATTGATATGATACCCGTGCTCAATAATACGCAAGATTTGATCATAAGTACCTATTCTTTTCCAGAAATTAAAATTCTTTGACAAGCTTTTCTTTATTCCTTGATTGGTTTCTGAACCACTAAAATTCATTTCATCAAAAAATTGAATATGTTCTTTCATTAAGATATCATTATCATTACATTGATCAAACATGTCAAAACTGAGTAAATACTTATCATCAACTTCATTTTGAGGAGGAGGGCGCAGTGCTGCCGAACTGAGAGGGGCATCTTGATTTCCAGTGTCCCGTTTGGAAACATTTGTAGCAGACGTCACTTGGTTGCGGTGTGCGCCTGCTAGCTGCACGAAAGGGCTGAAGGAATGGGTTTGCTGTCTGTAGGACGTTGTTCTGCTGTTGCAGACCATAAGAAGGCAGCTGAGCAGGAGAGCCAGCCGCAGCTGCTGGTGCAGGTTTGAGATAAGGAGAGAACCGGGACTTCTTCCCCTGTTTCGTCTGTTTGAGCGCCCTGTTTTCTGCACTGCGGATTCGTTTCTCGTCGTCCGAGTTTTCAGCCACGTCGTTGAGTTGGTACTCCTGTACCGTTTTCCACCCAGCTGGTGACCCATCTGCAATTCTTATATGCTTTTGTCTTGTGTTAATTTTCTCTCTCAAACGTTTAACAGTATCTTTATCGTTGGAAGACAAATCTTTTAACTTATCAAGTTCTTCAATACACTCTTCGTTGAATATGTATTGCACTCTGTTACCTTCGAACTTGAGCTTTCCGGCGATGTTATCTTTCAGCTTTTTCTTGAGCAACTGTGCAGAGTTTGTGCTGTCTTCCTGTAATTTTTCAGCTAACTGTTGCAATTGAGAATTTATTGTTGATGTCAGCAGTTTCACGGCGTCAGTCAAAGCGAAAGAATTGTTTGTAGTTTCTCCTGGGGTTAGGATAACTTCTTCGAGCATCTCTTCGTCGCTTTTATCTGCCATGAGGAAGCTAACCAAAACACGTCTAACTGCACGAAGAGAGAGCCTTCGAATGGCGCTAAATTCTTTATTCACTTAACACGAGAAGTCGCGCCTCTCTAATTTAAATACCTGTATAACAGGTGAAATACTTATTATAGAAACCAATCAAATTTGGTTTCCGGTATAAATATAAATAAACAAAAACACGTGTTCGATAGACACACGTGTCATCATACCTTTAATAAATACATTTATGTTCTAATTCGTTACACTCAACCGAACATAAATAATTTATAAA
>WFKH01011581.1:40196924-40207830 GCA_016163765.1 Magallana hongkongensis | reverse complement strand
AATCATGTTTTTACATCATTTATGGTCAAGATCTAGTAAATAACAGTTTATATCTCGGTGGGTTTTTTTTTCAATTACAATCAAGCTTAATGAAAAGATCAGCAATGGTTATCGTTATCTACCTGAGTTTAACAATTGACGAAATGTTACATATTTTGGTTCAACAATAAATCGACAAAGATTTTTTTTTAATATTTAATATGCCAAGGTTGACTTTTTTTTTTTTTATCTGACATTCCTTTTTTTATGAAGTCACGAACCCATTTAATTAATAAAGAACATAGAAACGCCCTGCAACACGTAACTTAATTAATTGTCCATCATCGCATGCACAATGTTGTATTACTGAAACGTCTGTCCGTCCATTTGTCTGTCCTTATGCCGGATTTTGCCATCTTTTAAATTGATTGGTTCCATGTTTATATTTCTTATCTGTTAGTATCATATACAAGTAAACTCAGATCTAGTCGAATTGTTTAACTTTCTAAGATACTTAGTAACTATGATAAGAAATTACTGTCTATATTTTATAGTTGTCGTGTGAATAGTCTATACCAATATACGTGTTGATTAAAAAAAACCCAATTAGACAGCATCTTCTAGTTAGCAATTTAAAAACGTTTAATATAGCTATGTTTGGTTGAAATTTTCAAATATAGTATTGAATATCCATTCGACGCATTAGATTTGTTTAACCGTTTGACCTTTTTGTCAATCTGTCGTAATTTTAGCGACATTGTACGATCATTCATTTTCAAATATCTTCATCAAACAATTAGCTCAGTCAAGAAGTTTCTAATTTGTTTCTAATTTTGAGCTACCTTGATTTATGAATTTTGCATTCCAAAGCATGAAAACTTGAACACTGCATACAAAAAGGTCACACTTCTATCAAACTTCAAAAAGTAATATGTGGGGAACTGGCGATCGAAGTATTGTCAGTTTTATTTTGCAAATACATTATTTTTAAAATAAAAATGCTTTATTAATACACGGTATTCGAATTGGTAAAAGATACATGTATCACCCGCGTCCCATTATATTATATCATGAAATCTTATATCTAATACTATACAAAAAGTGCCTGACCATCTCTATTACTTCCTTTAGTTAATCTTTTTTTACCTACTTTTTATTTCTATATTTTTTTGCTCAAAAAAAACTATAAAAGGAATAAACACAAAAGGTAATAAATGCATCCCTTTTTTTAGTAGGTACATTTTATTCAGGACAAATCCATGTAACACTAGAAAAGTCGACTGGTAACCTAGAATTTATTAATTTTTAATTAGCATATTTAACAGATACCTGCATTTCGGGTTGCAAAATGTTTAATATTTGCCCACAAACCATAAATCAAATCTCGCACCTGCTCCGAAAGCCCTAAATCCTAACGTTCCATGTTGACCGAAAGGACATGCCATTTCTGATCTCAGTTTTATTTCGCTTTAATATCATGTCTGATGATTAAAGACGACTGTCTGAAATAGGTCAGTCTGGAACTGAATACACTTAATGCCTTTCTACTACTCAAAGCCTCTATTCATAAAACAAAATAAGAAAAAAATCAAATGTTGAGTAATTTTAAATAAATCTTCTTTTGTTCGTCTTGATTTGCATTAATTTTACACTGAACCAAGGTTAGCAATATTACGTTGTTGCTTAAGTAAAAACAATGCTTATTATTTACACGTGTTTTTAACTGTCACTGACTAAAAAACCTTGACATTTATTTACACCGATATTGTAATTTTCGTACGATTTTTATTTCAAAAAAGGATTGTCAAAAGTCAAGTGTACCAAATTATATATTATATATATATTATAACGTGGTTGTACGCATTTTTGATTTGAAAATATTTTATTGTATACAACATATACAAAAGGATTAGAAACAAGTTCGCACAACTTACGAGTTCTTCTCCTTGTACGCATATGATAGATAGTTCAGAGAAAATATCCCTAACAACTATATCACCATTTGTCTTAATCACAATAATTATTCTGTTTACAAAAATCTTCTGTTGGTGAAATAATTTTTGTATTGTGTGGCTAAAATTAAAACAAAGATGTTTTCAGATGTTTATTAACTTTTAATTAATATCATGCGGTGGATCGTAGCGAAAGGTGGCCACAGTATTGAAGAGGTCACCGAATATTTCGACATTTCTGTATAATTTGGCTTAAAAGCAACTTTACAAATTGCAAAACCAAACACTTTAAGACATCCAAAATGACAAAATTACACTAATAATTAATAAATATTTAATTACAAATGCAAATGTGTATCATTTTTCGGATAATACTTTGTCTTGAGTAACCATTTGCATAAAATAGTATTTCCATTGACGTCACTGGAAGAAGAAAAATGTGTTATATATTGTTAATGTTCAGAATCTGCAAGGCAAGTTCTTCAAGTAATGTCATATAAACATTAGTGTCAAACATGCAGTAATAAGTCGGATGCATGCAAAATTATGTATATCCTATTTTCGTTTTGAAGATTTTTAGAGAAAGTTCTAGTCGTGCAAACATTAGGTCATTTCAATTTTAAATTTTTAGATTAATTTATTGAATTTTAAATTAAAATGGAATAATAAGAGATTTAGAAGAATAATTTTCAACTTCTTCAAATTATTTTTTTTTAAATGTTGAAATCAAATTAAACTAATTGAGGTAAATACATGCACATATGTTAAATTTTAACAATATCAGTTCAGCTTTTAGTTTTATTCTACGTATATTCAAGTAGTCAAACAAACACAATTATGTCTTTTTTATACGACACCAAGAAGAAGAAAAAAAAACCCAATAAGCCATATAACTACAGTTCTTCGTGTACAAAAACCCTTAAATTTTATTTATTACATGAAGTATCGATAATTAAAAGCTCTTTTTGCAAGGAAAAATTCGGGCTGACAGTCCGTACAGCTAGATATTTTAGCTTCCCGTGAAGTTTCATATTTCATACACTGGTCCAAAGATGTTGGTTGCGTGGTTTTACGTAGACCGCTTTGAGGAAAAGTTAAATTTATTTCATGCAAATGTAAAAAAAGACAGAGAATGAGTTTATGGTTGACAACACTTTAGCGTCAATAACATTTACATGCATCATGTAAAATGTAATTTTAAAACTAATTTAGGAGTACATACTGTAAATTCCTTATATTACGCGAGTACTAAATTCCGTTCTGTATCAAATCGCGAGAATATAAAATCGCGAATGCAGAACTTTTATCCTTAAAGTTATTTCTTATAGTTCACAACTCTTAAAAAATAATGGCGAGATTTTAAAATCCGCGAAGGGTGCTTCTCCCGATTTTACGCGGATATTAATTCCTCGCGTTTAATTAGGAATCTACAATACTGTGAAAATTTTAATACCAAAACATTTCTGAGACGTTTTATTTTAGACGTTACTACTTTACTTGCCTCTAAATATCTTTTGAACACCCTCACCAGCCCCGTAAAAGGAAATGGTATGGTTTCTTTACAGGTAGAATGGCGACACTAGATCTCGACGGGGATTTAGCATACTTTACTTTCCGAGGTCGGTTAGGGTGTTTAGGAAAATGTTTAAGGCAAGTAGAATGGTGTCTCAGTAGTAACATTGCATTAAAATTTTTTGGTACAAAAACTCTTACAGAATATATTCCTAAATTAGGTTAAAAAGACCAAAACACCGCGCAACTTTTTATGCGCAATAAATATACAGTTTTTAGCTCACCTGAACCGAAGGTTCAAGTGAATTTTTCTGATCACCCGTTGTCCGTCGTCCGTCCGTCCGTCTGTAAACTTTTCACATTTTCGACTTCTTCTCTAAAACCACTATGCCAAATTTAACCAATTTTGGTACAAAACATCCTTATAGAAAGGGGATTATAAATTATTAAAATAAAGGGCACAGCCCTTTTAAAAAGGGAGATAATTGCGAAACAGTGAGTATAGGGTGTGTGTCTTTAAAAATCTTCTTCTCAAGAACCACTGCACCCGAAATGCCTATATTTACACAAAAGCTTGTATATATAGTAAAAATTCTAAATTGTAAAAATCGTGACCCTCGGACCAAAACTGGGGCCCCAGGCGGGGTTCAAAGTTTAACATAGATATACATAGAAAATTGTTTACAAGATTTTTGTTCCATTTATTCAACTAAATTGTGCACAAAAAAAACCAACTGTGTCTCCCTGATTATTGACAACTCATTGCATAAGTATATAAGTTTGTTTAATCAAGAAATGACGGATGCATACGATAAGGTGTAAAAATTCACAAAAAATTATTATAGTTTATCGCTTACAGTTTATTTGGAGACCGTGCCCGATAAAAATAAAAACTAATATATAAATTTATTTGTTATCGGGCACGGTCTCCAAAGTGAATGTAAGCGATCGATGTATATTGTGATTTTGTTGCAATATTGCAGCTAGTTTGGTTGAGCATTATAGATACGGCAGATCAACGCACGTGGTGTGGATTTATTTGTAAACAACCATACCATAGGTAATCTTGTTTCACATGGGAATTGAAATAAATAAAAGTATGTTTTATTATAATTAGGGAAACACGCTTAATGTGTAACCCTCGTATACAAATGATGAACCCGTGAAATTTGTTCAAAGACTGTTTAAAGCAGAAAGAGGCTAATTTATTTTTGAAATTTCTTCGATTTTTGTAACCATGATGAGTTATGATTCATTGTATTACAAATGCATCACTACGTATTTTATAAGGAAATATACTGAGTATACAATCACATGGTGATGTTAAAATTGCAAATAAAAATTTAGTTGCATATGTACGAATTTAGTTACACAAAACATTTTTTTTTATATCATTTGATATACGACTATTGGTACAGAAATTTAAATTAATGATATCTATATATTAAAGAAAATGTCAGCTCGACGCCTTTGTGGCCCTTCCGGCCTTTGATATATATAGGGAAGATTCTAAATTGTAAAAATCGTGACCCTCGGACCAAAACTGGGGCCCCATGAGGGGTTCAAAGTTTAACATAGAAATACATAGGAAAAATGTTTACAAATCTTCTTCTCAAGAAATACTGCACCAGAAATGCCAATATTTATACAAAAGGTTGTATATATTGTGAAGATTCTAAATTGTAAAAATTGTGAGCCCCGGACAAAAAGTGGAGCCCCAGGCGGGGTTCAAAGTTTAACATATATAGGAAAATGTTTAAAAATCTTCTTCTTAAGAACTATAATGCAACAGTTTAGGATATTACTAGGCATACATCCTTATATAATGTAGATTCTAATTTGTAAAATTCGTGACTCCCGGACTAATACTGGGGCACCAAGAGGGGTTCAAATTTTAACGTTTTAAAAAGTGTATATGAAACGTTTAAAAATGTTCTTCTCGAGAACTACAATGTTACAGTTTGTGGAATTACTATTCATGCATCCCTGGCTTATGTAGATTCTTAATTGGTAAAATCGTGACCCCCGGACTTATACTGGGGCCCCCAAGAGGGATCAACGTTTAATATATAAATATATAGGTAACATGTTAAAAAATCTTCTTCTCGAGATCTACAATGCTACAATTTGTGAGATTACTATGCATACAACCTTGGATAATGTAGATTCGATAGTTTTAAAATAGTGACCCCTGGACTAATACTGGGGACCCAAGAGGGGTTCAAAGTTTAATATAGAAGTATATATGGAAAATGTTTAAAAATCTTCTCGAGAAATACAATGCTTCAATTTGTCAGATAACTACGTAAGCATCCTCAAATAGTGTAGATTCGAAATTATAAAAGCCGTGACCCTCGATCTATTACTGGGCCCCCAAGAGGGGTTCAAAGTTTAACACAGAAATATAGAGGGAAAAAGTTTAAAAATCTTTTTCTACAAACTACAATGCTTCAACTTGTGAGGTAACTATGCAAGCATCATTAATTAATGTAGATTCTAAATTAATAAAGCTGTGACCTCTGGAATAATACTGGGGCCCCAAGAGGGGTTCAAAGTTTAACATAGAAATATATATGGAAAATGTTTTAAAAAGTTTTTCTCGAGAACTAAAATGCTACAGTTTGTGAGATTACTATGCAAGGATCCTCAAATAGTGTAAATTCTAAATTGTTAAAGCCAACCATAAACCTCGGACCAATACTGGGGCCCCAGAAAGGGGTTCAAAGTTTAAAATAAAAAGAGCATATGCTACGAAATAGAATGTTACAAGGAATTGCTGTTCAGGTGAGCGATGTGGCCCATGGACCTCTTGTTTGTATGGGTGGAACTGTAGCTCTACGATGCGGCAACCCGCCGAATTTAATATTCAAATGGCTGACTTTCATAGCCTTTAAAACGCTAACCTTGCTATTTCTTATATATTCTTAGTGCTTAGAGAAGTCATATCAACCTTATGTTACGACAAAATGGTAAAAAACAGAGTCTCGGCTGAGATTCGGCTCGGCTTAACATTTGGAATGACGCCTTCTCTGAATTTCGAGACAAACATTAATAATTTAAGTCTGACACGTTAAATAGCGAATACTAAGAAATATGTTCGAACTGCGAAAGTGAAGCGGGTAAGACACATGGATATCCCAATTTAAACAGCGACAAATATTTTGTAACAAATTCCTTTACATGAATAAGACAACAATTCCTCGATTCAGTGAAGGCGTTAGTCCAAATATGAAGCCTAGCGGAATCTATGATTAAATCTAAACTTAGATTTTTCGTAATGCACAGGTTTGTCATTACGGTCCAGCAAACTAAAACATTTATTAATCAAGTAAATAACGGTTTCACTTAACTACGCAGTCCTTCTTTTGAAATAATTGACAATATAATATCCAGAACGACATTGACGTGATCAACTGTCGATCATAGTAGATTTTTACACTTGATTCACAAAGAAAGGTAACTCTATATCGCATGTATCTTTTCCAAAGTTATAGTCTATTCAAGAGAACATCATTACCGATGTTTACACTATAGCTATCTCTGATAGCTACATGCAAGACTCTGGGGGTTTATTAACAAATAATTTTGTTTGGCACAGTTATCTGTTTACAGCGGACTCAGGTGTTGGGTTTTATAATGTAGTATTTTACGTTGCAGAACAATACTCGTATATGTCATCGTTCAATTTTTTTAGTTATAACTAAATTTGTGATATATGTAGATAATCGCGCTAACTTTTATTGCAGCCCCGTAGACAGGGCTTATCTAGCATTTATATGTATATTTTTTTAAATTAAATGTCTGTTTGTGAATTTATGGGCAAGCTTGTAAAAAATGATTTTAAAGTGCAAGTGTGCTCAAGATATGTTTATAACGTTATATACAAAATGAATAAGGCCATTGTTTCAAACATATTGCATTATAAAATACAAAACGCATGTGTATTTTTCCTATGTATTTTTATATAAAACCAATATATGAGTTTATATTGCCTCATACATTTCTAAACTCCTTTAGTGGTGTTCCATGCGGGCTATGAAAGTAGCAATCATTGCAAAAAAAAAAAAGCTGTTTCCCCTTTAATATTGACCGTGCTTCTGCATATTGAATTATATTGTGTTGTTACACAGGCACTTGTATTTACCACAAAGTGTAATAATATTATTATACTTTATCGCAGAAACATGCGCCTATGTGTTGTTATCTATCGGGAATATTCTCTAATTGCCAGTCTCAATATGAAAATTACATAACCCGTTTAATTTTTTTCAGTAATGCTTGCTAGCTTAACAAATCGGTCCCAACAAAAATCACCAAAGAAAGTATTATAGCGAGTGCAGCGCCGGCGGGCGAAGCGAGCTCTTAGAACCAATGCGCGCGGGAAAAAGAACGAGCTAAACCTACAGATTCATCATGAAAATGTTTCTGTCTACATCCCATAATGCTCTCTAATGTTTTCTCCTGTGGTGCTATGCCAAAAATGGCTAACATTTAACTCGTAATTAACGGTGCCTTGAGGTTTGAAGACATGTTTTGAGTAGCGCACAAGCTTTGGTGAGACCCTAGTCCGAAATATCTGACGTTTTCCTGGCCTTTTTTTTAACAATTTTGATATTTCACATGCCAGGAAAACGTCAGAACCGGCGCCATTACGAAAACTGGAAATCCGCCGCCTCCAACTGGAGGCGGCATTCTCGGCTCAATTTTAAATACTTACGAGTTGAATCAAATGTTTCATTCAAAACTAACTAATAAAATGATGATTTTACTGCTCACTAATATCGCTTTTATGGGTCCTTACATCCCATAAACAGTCTGTTGAACACAGTCTATCGAACTGTTGAGATTTGTTTTGATTTCGTGCATTTTTGAAATCTCGCGAGAATATAGGTCAACAACACTATTGTTTATCAGTGTGATTATTAAAATGTTCAGTAAAATTATAATTTAAGCTGTATTATTTAGTTTAAATGTATATCTATATAAAATCGAGCCTAGAATGCCGCTTCCAGTTTGAGGCAGTGAATTTCCAGTTTTCGTAATGGCGCCGGTTCTGACGTTTTCCTGACATGTGAAATATCAAAATCGTTTAAAAAGCCAGGAAAACTTTAGATATTTCGGACTAGTGAGACCCAAGAGATATTTTACATGCTTCCATTCCTTCGTATTGAGTCGAGATACGTAAACAAATGAATAAAGATTTGAACGTGTGCCGTCAGTGATCCCGCGCTAGATTTCCCGCGATAAATCTAGAGGTGGATCAAACATCTGTAATGCGTATACTATAGCTATTTCAGTTTAAACTGCGATACCTGCCTTAGATGATTTGTCGGAGTTTTGTTGTTGTTGGTTTTTTTTTTTTTTTTTGGGGGGGGGGGGGGGTTAGGAAGGAAATTTTTAAAAAAAGTTCAATTTGAACTAAATAATAAAGAATAAAGAGAAAAAAATAAACAGTTAAAAAATATGTGCAGATATTGCATATTGTCAACCGTTAAATTGGAAAATGGGAAATTACACACCTACAAACAGGGACCGGGGGCACGGATACAACGTTTGCAAAAATATTAAACAAATTTTTAAAAAATTATGAACCAGGAAAAAAACCCAAAAGTCAGATAACAACAAGGTACAAAAGAAAAATAATACTGTATTTACACTTTACACTTTTGACCAAATTAAGCACAAATTACATTTTACAGACTGATCAATTTTCTCGAAAGGTAAAGAACGGTTTGAAGGGGAAGCAAGTCTATGTATTTTGTAAGAATTTTTTTAAATTTAGAAATATTATAATTCTCTCTCTCTCTCTCAAAATTTCTTTGATGATAGTTGATAACTGTCAAAAAAGTTGACAATGATGCAAGGTATGTGTAATTCTTGCTGCGCTCACCACAACGGTAGCACCGTAAAACATATTATTGTTTACATAGCACTGTTGTTGTTCTATTTAAAATTGTGCATAAAACTTATATTTTTAAGTGTTCTAGTGTTCCAACTCTAATCTAACGATTTACTTCACTGTGGAAAGACATCATAAAAGGCCGGGAAATATGTAATTTACCTTTAATTGTACAGCTGTTTTAAAAGAATAAAAAAATACCCAAGTTTATAAAGCATTGAAAACAATTTAAATGGAAAAAATTATGTTGCAGCCCAAATCGTGACCATGCCTCTTTAAAAGTTATTTTTTCCAGTGGCTTAATTTAATACTTGTAACATGATGATTATAGATTTTATAGTTTATGCACAATGCAGTTAACGGTGTTTGTAGAGGGATGGCTCGCTGCAACGTATAGTAATATAATGTGTTTTGAGTTTCTGAAGGCCTCATAAACGCTCATTGTACACGTTTATGAGAATATGTATGAACAACTTGTTATGGTTGACAGTTTCAGTTTCCATGTGCCCAAACAATAAGCACTATATAACTGTTTGATCAGTTGTCTAATACCAAATAAAATAAATATAAATCCTAACCACTTAAAAAAAATTATTAGTCTTTACTTTAATTTTACTTCCCCAGTTGATTTTTGTTAACAAGTGTATTTCTCAACAATCTATTTTAAACAAGCGATAAAAATTGTACTTAAAGGTTTGTAAGATGTAAATTATCGTAGAGCTATTTACTTTAGCTTTAATCATTTTAAATGGCAACATTCCAAATATTCGATGTCAAAAACGTGTTTAAATATACATGGTCTGTCAAAAGGGGCTTTACTTTAATACGGGTATTCTGGTTAACCAGCCTGAGACGGTAAGTTCTCTTTTTGACATGCTTTTAAACAAGAACATCCAAACTTTTTTGTTTAAAAAAACTTAATGACTCAAGCAATATTTCATTTTAGAAAATATTACCTCATACCATAAGTTAAATATATAAAATGTGTTTATAATCATTTTTTTCATTATTCCACCTCTACTTATTTTTTTTCTTTCAACGTTAGCTACATGTATTCGATTTTTTTTAAATCCCATACATTTTTTTGTTATCTTTACAACCAAATTATTGATTTATATTTTATATAATTTCCGCGTTTTATTTGTTAGCCACCAGTGACGATTCAACAGTTTTTCAACATTCTTTTGATATCTCCCCTGCAATGAATATATATTGTTCAAATCTACTCTCGAGCCAATAGACAATTTATCCGAAAAAGCGACTGCTTATTAAAAATCAAGAATTGCATGCTGATATATTGCGTATCATTGGACTTATTCATATTCAACTATTATAAAATGATATCTTAATTGATTTATGGGAGTTTTGTTCACAAGCATTCAATTATTATTGACATTCTTAAATTTCTAGTTTGGATTTTAAGCAGTTGGAATAATAAGTCAAACAAAGATCGGAAACAGAAACTGGACTTAAAGATAAGTATTATAGTTTTTAAGATCTGTAGCTGTAATATATATATATATATATATATATATATATATATATATATATATATATATTACGC
>WFKH01011581.1:40185909-40196824 GCA_016163765.1 Magallana hongkongensis | reverse complement strand
TATATATATATATATATATATATATATATATATATATATATGGATGATTCAATTTTTAAATTACATGTTTTATACATTTAGGCAGTAGACAGTTTTAAATGGCCAAAAATTTGACATTTTCGTCTCATATTACATTTTAAATCCAAAATCAAACCTGTTCTTTTTGTGTAAATGCTCTTGCAAATTGTGATTTATAAATTGATTACCTGTTATCAAAGTTAAAAGTAGATGAAGCAGCAATCAAAATCACAAAAGATCGAGGATACTGTAATCATAATGGCTTATAACTTACTTTTAATACATATTTCCATAAAATTAACAAACAACCCTGCTTGGCTATTTTAAAAGAAAATGAATTTGGACAATCAAATGTTAATATATAACAGTTAAAAGCTCTATTAATATTAAAAATATACAGAATCAACTAAATATTGGGGGCAGACCCGTTTATGACTCGATCTGACTGACCACTTGTTTTGATTTTTCGCTTCGAGCATTATGCCCTCTTCAAACACTTGAAAAGTAAAAAGTGGTCATTTCTTGAATTATTGACTATAATTTTGGATTTTGTTTTACCTTTATCGCGAAAGTGTACATGTACAATCTGCTCTTTTAGTACTAATTACACTTCACAGCAATTTGAAGCCATGTTTGTTTACGTCTGCTACTGTGTGTAAGAATAGCCCTTCGCGTTTTCGGGAAATCCTAAATGACGTTCATATTTTTCCAATTGCTAAGTCTAAATATAGCTGGGGAACGATGTATTATAAGGGATTCGATAGTTAAAGCTCAAAAGATAGTTTTACATTTCTTCAACATTGCGTAAACGTGAGGCACTTATGGCACTACACCGTTGATTATGCATTTGATATATATTATTAATTTGCATTTATTAAACAATTTAGGCAAGTTCTGAAATAAGTTACTGTAAATTAAAGTTTGAAAAAATCCGGTACCTGGTTTTACCCGAACAATTAAAGCTTTGCAACGCCATCTTGATAAGCATGGATGTCAAAAAACAGCATTTCCAAAGTATTGTATTCATTTTTAATGCATTGAGTGAAACTTAGTAAATTAATAATAAATCTAGGCAATGAGGTTTTTTTAACTTGCATATTTTGAACATTTCAGAGCTAAGCATAGAACACCAAAGGCACGAGGTACAAAAGCTGGATAAAAAAGTCAAGTGTCTTCTATGTAAAACAAATGAACGAGAAATCGTATTTCTTCCCTGTGGACACCTGGCTCATTGTAAGTCATGTGACAGTCAGAATAATTTAACAATATGCTTTGTGTGCAAAGAACATATACAAGCCAGGATACAAGTCAAAATGGTGAAGTTCCCAGACTAGCAAAAGTATTTCATGTTAGCATGTAAACTTTTTAAACAATTTAAATGAAGAAATTTTGCTGTAGATGTTTGATGTTTTTATAAAAGTATCTACAGATTTTGAACATTCATTATTATAAGCATGTTTTTGTGATAAAGAAAGCTACATTATTAAATGATTTTACAGCATCATCTTGAGTTGGATATTTTTTGTAACAAAAAAGCCAAGGGGCCCGTGGATCATGATTTGAACAGATTTGCTTATACATTACCTGAGAATGCTTCCACACAAGTTTCAGTCTTTCTGGCTAAAAGTTTATGAGAAGATTTATTTAGGAGTTTTCTTTTCTCCAATGTATAAATTTAATCCCACTGTGGCCCACCATACCACCAGGAATCACGATTAAACAAACTTGAATCTACACAACCTGAGGATGCTTCCCCATAAGTTTCAGTCTTTCTGGCCAAATTGGTTTTTTAAAAGATTTTTCTCAATTTATTCCTATGTAGAAACACCATACTACCTTCATTCATAATTTGAATATACTTCATTTTAATATATGATGATGCTTCCACACAAGTTTCAATCTTTTTTTATGTTCGAGATACTATCTCTATCTAAACATTCAACCCCTCTTTTTGGCCCCACCCTACCTCCAGGAATTATGATTTGAACAAAATTACATCTACACTTCATGAACCCGATGATGCTTTCACAAAAGTTTCACTCTCTTTTGCCGCTAGATGTTAAAGAAAAAGACATTTGAAAGATTTTTCTGTATTTATTCCTATGTCAATAATCAACCCCATTTTAGCCCATTCTACCTCCGGGGATTAAGATTTTAACAAAATTGAATCTACGCTACCTGATGATGCTTCCACACAAGTTTCAATGTGTTTGTTGAAATAGTTTTGGGTAAAAAGATTTTTTTGGGCCAATTTCAACTAAACTTAGCACAAAGCACCCTTTGGCAAAGGAGATTCGAAGTTGTGAAAATTAAGATTCACGCCATTTTACAAGGGGAGATAATTTGGAATTAATGAACTTTTCGTGAAATTTTCAAAAATCTTCTTCTCAGGAACCATTTGGCCAGGAAATCTGAAACTTATGTGGAAGCATCCTCAGGTAGTGTAGATTCAAAGTTGTGAAAATCATGATCCCCGGGGGTAGGGTGGGGCCACAATGGGGGGGGGGGGTCGAAGTTTTGCATAGAAATATATATATACAGTAAATCTTCAAAAATCTTCTCAGAAACCAATCAGCCAGGAAAGCTGAAACTTGTGTGGAAGCATCCTCAGGTAGTGTAGATTCAAAGTTGTGAAAATCATGGCCCCCAGGGGTAGGGTGGGACCACAATGGGGGTCGAATTTTTACATAGGAATAAATATATAGAGTAAACCTTTAAAAGTCTTCTCAGAAACCATAGTATAGAACACTGTGCCGGATAATTATGCCAGTGCCAAGGTGGCATTTTTGCACCCGCTTAAGATGCATTTTCGGAAAAATCCATATATACCAAATGATAGACCATTGTCTAGCGAGTATATAACCACGTTTGTTTTTAGTGTGTTTCACCTGGCAGGTGAGATAATTACCTTTAAAAATTAATATCCCATAGGAAAATGATAATTCCTATAGGAGAAATGATTCTCCTACAGGAAATATTGACAATCCTATAGGATTTTCTATAAATCCTATTGAAAAATTATTTTCCTGTAGGAATTTATTTTTTAAAGGTAAATATCTCACCTGACAGGTGAGATACAATGATAACAAAAGTGGTTATAAACTCTTTAAGCAATAGTCTATCATATGGCATATTTGAATTTTTTTATTTATGCAGCTTAGACGGATGCAAAAATGCCACCTTGGCACTGGCATAATTATCCGGCACATTGTTTTAGATTCAAAGTATAGATTCAAAGTTGTAAAAATCATGACCCCGGGGATAGGGTTGGGCCACAATGGAGTCGAATTTTTACATAGGAATATACATAGGAATATATCGAGTAAATCTAAAAAAAATCTTCTTCTCAGAAACCAATCAGCCAGGAAAGCTAACCTTATGTTGAAGCATCCTCAGGTAGTATAGATTCAAAGTTGTGAAAATCATGATCCCCGGGGGTAGGGTGAGGCCAACTTGGGGATCGAATTTTTACATAGGAATATATAGAGTTAATCTTTAAAAATCTTCTTCTCAGAAACCAATCAGCCAGGAAAGCTGAAACTTGTGTGGAAGCATCCTCAGGTACGAAAGTTTTAAACATCATGATCCCTTGGTAAGGGTTGGGCCACAATGGGGGGTCGAATTTTTACATAGTAATATACAGAATAAATCTTTGAAAATCTTATACTCTAAAAATTATCAGCCAGGAAAGCTGAAACTTATGTTGAAGCATCCTCAGGTAGTGTAGATTCAAAGTTGTGAAAATCATGATCCCTGGGGGTAGGGTGGGGCCACAATGGGGGGGGGGGGGGGTCGAAGTTTTGCATAGAAATATATATATAGAGTAAATATTCAAAAATATTCTTCTCAGAAACCAATCAGCCAGGAAAGCTGAAACTGTTGTGGAAGCATCCTCAGGTAGTATCGATACAAATTGTGAAAATCATGACTCCCGGGGGTAGGGTGGAGTCACAATTGGGATCTAATTTTTACATTGAAAAATATATATAGAGTATATCTTTAAAAATCTTCTTCTCAGAAACCAATCAGCCAGGAAAGCTGAAACTTATGTGGAAGCATCCTCAGGTACGATAGATTCAAAGTTGTGAAAATCATGATCCTGGGGTAAGGATGAGGCCACAATGGGGGGTCAAATTTAACATAGTAATATATAGAATAAATCTTTGAAAATCTTCTTCTCTGAAACTAATCAGCCAGGAAAGCTGAAACTTATGTGGAAGGACCTTCAGGTAGTGAAAATGCAAAGTTGTGAAAATCATGACCCCCAAGAGTAGGGTGGGGCCACATTGGGGGTCGAATTTATACATAGGAACATATTGAGTAAATCTTTAAAAAATCTTCTTCTCAGAAACCAATCAGCCAGGAAAGCTGAAACTGGTGTGAAAGCATCCTCAGGTAGTGTAGTGTAGATCCAAAGTTGTGAAAATCATGATCCGCAGGGGTAGGGTGGGGCCACAATGGGAGGAGGGGGGGTCGAAGTTTTGCATAGAAATATATATATAGAGTAAATTTTCAAAAATCTACTCAGAAACCAATCAGCCAGGAAAGCTGAAACTGGTGTGGAAGCATCCTCGGGTAGTATAGATTCAAAGTTGTGAACATCATGACCCCCAGGGGTAGGGTGGGGCCACAATGGGGGTCGAATTTTTACATAGGAATATACATAGGAATATATCGAGTAAATCTTAAAAAATCTTCTTCTCAGAAACCAATCAGCTAGGAAAGCTGAAACTTATGTTGAAGCATCCTCAGGTAGTGTAGATTCAAAGTTGTGAAAGTCGTGATCCCCAGGGGTAGGGTCGGGCCACAATGGGGGTTCGAATTTTTACATAGGAATAAATAGAGTAAATCTTTAAAAATCTTCTCAGAAACCAATCAGCCAAGAAAGCTGAAACTTATGTTGAAGCATCCTAAGGTAGTTTTGATTAAAAGTTGTGAAAATCATGTCCCCCGGGTAGGATGGGGCCAAATTGGGGGGTCGAATTTTTACACAGGAATATATAGAGTAAATCTTTAAAAATCTTCTTCTCAGAAACTAATCAGCCAGGAAAGCTGAAACTTATGTGGAAGCATTCTCAGGTAGTGAAGATTCAAAGTTGTGAAAACCATGACCCCCGGGGGAAGGGTTGGGCCAAAATAGGGGTCAAATTTTTACATAGGAAAATATAGAGTAAATCTTAAAAAATCTTTTTCTCAGAAATCAATCAGCTATCGGAGAGTTGAAACTTGTGTTGAAGCATCCTCAGGTAGGGTAGATTTAAAGTTGTGAAAATCATGACCCCCGGGGGTAGGGTGGGGCCACAATGAGGAATCGAATTCTTACTTAGGGATATTTAAAAATCTTCTACTTAAAAACCAATTTGCCTAAAAAGCTGAAAGAACAAGGGGCAGTAAGCATATATTATTTGCCCAATATTTTTTTTAAATTTACAAACAAGCTCAATCTTTGACATGATTTGATTTTTTTTGTTGATGGGATGTTTATTTTTCAATATTTAGTCGCAAAATTGTCACCGATGTTTTTTTTAATAGAGTTATCCCTCTTTTGATCGGAGTAATTTTCCGGATATCGCGTTTTCCCTATAAAATGGTCACATTCCCAACAAGAATTAGATATGGCCGCATGCAAACAACACGGTAAAATTTTAACAGATTAATCAAAATAACGAAAAAATTAATTTCTCTAAATATTTTGTTGTTGTTTGCATGCGGCCACCGTTAAAAAAATAAATTATGTTGTTTTACGATGGGCGAATTTTTCGGTTCCGGTTTCGATACACAGCAGACGTAAACAAAAGTGAAAGTCGGACGACAATAATAGATATGAAGACAAAACCATCTCATTAACTGGTAAGAACATGTCAAAATAGTATAAGACTAAAAGATTCAACTATGCAAAATGAATTTAAATGGGGCATTGTAATTGATTTGCATTCTTTACCATGTTTACGAGATCGACAGCTGATCGAGCGATCGATAACTTGCATGATTGACAGTGATCGCTAACTACTCCATGTGGAATACATTATAGTCTTATTTCTAATTTGAAAATGAAATAAAATTTTGAAGAAAAGAGATATCGATATCATTGATGAAAACGCTTCCGTTTACAATGAAAACTAAGATTATAATAGTATGAACACGGCAAAATTGATTTCGATCAACTGTTGATCGAATGTCAGCTATAGCAGACTAAGTATAGCATTACGACCATTAAATAGGTCGACACTTCACAACACATGGAATATTCATTTAACAATAAAAAAAATCATGCTTTCAGTCTATTCATCAAGTTAAACCACTGACTATAAATATAGTGTGAAAGTACCGGTGCTATGTTAATTTGTGTCTTGAGTAAATGATACCCTAGCACACAACTGCTATTTGTGTTTTTTATAAGAAATCTGTTATTTTTATGTTTTAAAATAGATCTATATTTTATACTTTCTCGTATTTAAACTATTTAAATAATCGCTTTAATAAAAATTGGGTAATGTATGTAACGGTTATGTAGAATACATGTATGTTCTAAAAACTCATAACAATGTTATTTTTATACAAGTAATACCCTATTACATGTATATTGAAATTCTTTCTTTCATTCTTTCATACTGTAATTGGTAAGCATTTTCTTTAAATACATGTAAAATGTAACAAAATCAATATCCAATTACCTATTTAGTATTCACCTTCTCTACTAATGCCCTACAGTACTGATTGGACCGAGAGTAAACCCCAAGTAAACCCAGAGTAAACCCCAAGTAAACCCAGAGAGTAAACCCCGATCAGAAGTATACCCCTGAGGCAGACGCTACATGTGTATTTGGAATATACAAGGGATGGGAATTACAGGCAGTAAGATAATTAGATAAAAGATGGGTCTGCTTCACATTTCAATGTTTAAAGAGGACCCCAAAAGCAATGCACGAGTAAACCCAAAACAAGAGGCCAATAGGCCTTGACGGTCACCTGAGTAGCATTACCCATACACAAACTTGTCAAGGAGTCTCATATATGCATTTAATTAAGTTTTATTCTAGAATAGAAAAATTTTTAATTTGTAATGACGACCACCTACCTGCCTGAAATCTTTCAAAAAGGACTATTAAACCGTTTTCAAGATATTCAGGCACTACCTGTTTGAGGGGGGTCAGGTCCACCCCCAGGGCCCATGACCTACATACCATATGATGCCCCTTGACACAAGGAACAAAATATATATGGTTTAGGGGTGGGGATCTCAACCGTTTTCAAGATATTTGTGCACTTCCTGTTTGAGAGGGGGTCAGGACCAGCCCCAGGGCCCATGACCTTCATACCATTTGATGGCCCTTAACACAGGGAACAAGAATATATATGGTTTAGGGGTGGGGATATTAACCGTTTTCAAGATATTCTGGCACTTCCTGTTTGAGGTGGGACAGGACCATCCCCGGGGCTCATGACCTACATACTATTTGATGCCACTTAACACAAGGACGTCATATCCATGCCTTGAGTTTTTCACAAATATATACAGGAGTAGAGAAGAAGATTTTCTAAGATTTAATACATTTTTACTATATGGCCATATTGGCTCCACCCTAGTGCCTAAACACCTGTCCCAGGGGTCATAAATTTCACAATTTAGGTAGAAGACTTCATGTACATCATATCCAGGCCTTTAGTTTTTCACAAATATCTATGGGAGTAGAGAAGAAGATTTTCTAAGATTTAATACATTTTTACTACATGGCCATATTGGCCCCACTCTAGGGCCTGAACCCCTGACCCAGGGGCCATAAATTTCACAATTTTGGTAGAGGGCTTCATGGACATCATAACCATGCATTTAGTTTTTAACAAATATCTATGGGAGTAGAGAAGAAGATTTTCTAAGATTTAATACATTTTTACTATATGACATTATTGGCCCCACCCTAGAGCCTGAACCCCTGACCCAGGGGCCATGAATTTCACAATTTTGGTAGAGGGCTTCATGGACATCATAACCATGCAATCAGTTTTTTCCTTACATGTGTGGGAGTAGAGAAGAAGATTTTTGAAAATTTGGCTGTTTTTTGCATATTTGGCCCCACCTGTGGTACCCTGGGGGTGGTAGAGCCACCAATTTCACAATTTACATTCCTCTTACCATAGAGATGCTTCACACCAAAAATGGGAACAATTGGCCTTGTAGTTTTTAAGAAGAAGTTAAAAATGTAAATTGTTAACGCACGACGCACGACGAACGTCGCACGACGCACGACGACGGACGAAAACAGATAGCAATAGGTCACCTGAGTTTACTCAGGTGACCTAACAATGCGTGAGTAAACCCAAAGTAAACCCCAACTGGACACAAATTTTTAAAGAGTAAACCCCAAGTAAACCCGGGGTTTAGTTAAGGTTTACTCTGGTGTTAGGTTGGGTCTGATTGGTACTGTAGCTTCCCGGCCTTTAGTGGAATCCGAAACACACACACAAATGATTAGTATAAATAAACGTACATGTATATATTGTTTACCCTATCGTATCATATATAGTGATTACCATTTCACATCATTAAGAAACATATCCATAACTGAATCGGAACATGTATAAGAATTTAAAATGAACACTGCACAATAAAAATTTAATTTTTTTTTTCAATTCAGTATTTAGCATCTTGGACAAATGGTGAGCTTCAAGAGAGCTATGGGAATTCTGAAAACATACATACAAGGGTAAAATCATGGATCCCATTAAGTAATGCTGCAGAATGAAATCTGAGTAATCTGACTGTTGCTGTTTTTCTTACTAAAGCTTGCAAAGGAATAAACAGGGCCAAGCACACAAACTATGAAGGTGACTGATATCATCTGACGTGGTAAATTATGACAATCTTCATGATCTGCGGATATGGATCAAGAGTCACATTTCAGGAAAACATTATCATATATGGATTGAACACTTTTTTGGAGCCATTACTTAATTAATGCATGTGTGGTACAGCCAATGTCGCACTGGTGTGAAAGTTGTTGGGGTCAGTTCTTCGGTGCTTTGATACCTTGCTTACCTAAGACACACTCTCTATAGAAGAGCTACTCAGGACTGTGTTTTCAGTAATTATGGGTAGTTCAGAAAGTTAACAAAGTGAAACATAAAAGTGCCAGCGATTTTAAGTCAATGAAATTCATTGGGTTTTTTAATAGCTCACCTGAGCTGAAAGCTCAAGTAAGCTCAGCTATTTTGATCACTTTTTGTTCGGCGTCCGTCTGTCTGTTTTTACATTTTCAACTTCTTCTCCAGAACCACTAAGCCAATTTCAACCAAACTTTGCACAAAGCATCCTTAGGTGAAGGGATTTAAGTTTAATAAAATTAAGGACCACGCCTTCCCTCAAAGGGAGATATTTAAAAATTATTAACAATTTGTTGGTACATGTATCTTTAAAATTCCTCTTCTCAAAAACCATTTGGCCAAAAAAGCTGATACTTGTGTGTAAGCATCCTCAGGTACAGTGTAGATTCAAGATTTCAAATCATGGTCCCCGGGGGTAAGTTGGGGCCACAACTTTTTGTGCAAGATCTACTGTACTTATTTGTCAACATATTTTGAATTTGATATTGTAATGCTGATTTGATAAGCTTTTGTCGTTCAGGTGAGGGATGTGGCCCCTGGGCCTCTTGTTTAATGATTTAGAAATCTGATATTTTCTTTAGAACTATTATAATATTTCACCCAATGATTTTTTGGCTTTTTTTTCCTATTTTTGCCCTCAAAATGACAAAAATATAATTTTTCAATAAAAATATGGGTGAAATAGGGTTGACAGATCATAATTTACTAAAAAATCACCATGAAATGTTTTCTATGCATTGGGCAGATTTTAGGTCTTATTGCCCCTTGTTCTTTGTGTGGAAGCATCCTCAGGTAGGGTAAATTTAAATGTGTTCAAATCATGATCCCCGGGGGTAGAATTGGGTCACAACGGGGGGTGGGGGTGGGGCAAATTTTACATAGGAATATATAGAGAAAAATCTTTAAAAATCTTCTTTAAAAAACCAGTTGCTTAGAAAAGCTGTAACTTTATTGGAAGCAACTTCATATAGTGTATATTCAAATTCGTTAAAATAAAAATCTTAATGAGTAGGGTGGGGCCACATTGGGGATCCAATTGTACAAAGGAAAACATTTTAATTATTCACAAAAACTGAAATTTTATCACATACAGTTTTACTTATATTCAAGCATTTTGACTTAATGCTGATTCTTTAAAATTGTTTAGACTCTAGATCTGACCCCTGGACGATTCTTGGGCCTCACAAGGGGTTCAGAGTTTGATGTAGGTTTTTAATCAATTGTTTAGGATCTTTTTTAGAACTGCAATGCTCAACATGTGATATGACTATAAAATCATGTGTTAGAGAAGGGACTTGATTATAAACATAAGAATATCCAGGGGGAAAATGGATTTTTATTTATACAGGATCGAAATGTATTATACCACATTGTCCATATATTTTGTATTATGACTCCATTAAGCTGATTTTATCATGCCTATTGTTGCTCAGGTGAGCGATGTGGCCCATGGGCCTCTTGTATTATTTGATATTTGCAAAGATCAATTCATTAAAGGAGTGCAAGAGTCGACGGAATCTCGGATTATCTATATCGTAACTCAAGGAGCCAAAAAATGTAAACGTTTGGTTAAAAGAGACCTGCAGGCCTTTAGTTTTCAATATTTGTAACATTTACAGTTTAATTTATAATGCACACATTGCACTGAGAAGTAAAGTAAATAACCTCGACAGAATACACATTAAATACAGTATAACCAAGTGACAATTTACCTGGCAGTTTTCAAGATGTATTTTAAAATGTAAAATTGAAAACGGACGACGCGACGATGTCGCCCAAGTGACTTTAAAAAAAA
>WFKH01011581.1:40126546-40136809 GCA_016163765.1 Magallana hongkongensis | reverse complement strand
ATCTGCCGATTTTTATCCACATATTTTTATGGTAAATATGTGGATAAAAATCGGCAGATGTTTTAAATTTTTTGAGCAAGATCTACTGTACTTAGTTGTCAAGATATTTTGATTTTGATACTGTAATGTTAATTTGATCAGATATAAGGCTATTGTTGCTCAGGTGAGCGATGTGGCCCCTGGGCCTTTTGTTTTTTGGAGGGGGGGTGGAGTTATTTTCTTGAAACCCATGTTGTACATAGCAGTGAATTTTGTAAACCATGCGTCATTAATTAAGGAGAGTTCTTTAATAAAAAGTATTGTTTAAATTCACATGGTAAGTAAGAAAAACATTAAGAAATAAGACGTAAAAGCTCATTTTAGATAATAAAGTCATTTTCCATAACTTTCATTTCATAATTTCAGTTATTCGATTGCTTTATGTGTTGTTATTATGCTAATTGTACAAAAGTTGTGTTTGCAGTCTTTAGCAGCATCACCTTTGTTCGTTTGGACTTAAAGTGATTACAGATTTGTTTACGTAATAACTCGAACGTTACCGACAACTCGGGGAAACATAAATGTAAACGTAAATTAATCGTCTCCTCAGCGTAAATTACAATTAGAACTGTTGCAGTTATTGAAGTTTAATACTAAACTTGACCGATTTGATATTTTCTTCCATTTGTATGCCGGAAATTGACATGACCGCCGCCTACGTAATACATAAGTTTATTTTTGGATATCGGAGAACCCCCCAAAAATACGATTGTGCCCTGGATAAAATTTGTTAATATTTTAAAATATACTATTGAAAATATACCTCTCACTTATCATTTATCCAATTTAAAAAAAATGACAAAAATAATTAGACAATATGTTAATGTAATTTTTTTTAAAGCTGCTTGGTCCGAGTTTTTGGCAATTACGGTACGGTATCAAATAATTTTCCATACAATCCAATAATCTAAATAAAAAGTCATAGACTTTCATCTATCTCCTTTCAAAAACAGAAATATTTGAAGTAAATAAAAAATAATTCTGTATGCACCGTTTGGTTTCGTTCCCCGATTGTATTCAACCCGCATATTACGCAATTGTAAACAAAACAATTAAACAAACATCAGAGAGATTAGTGAAAAAATGTACAAAGATTTAGTTTTGATTTGCCAAATTATTTTTGGAATCATATTTATAGCGAATTTCAAAGTCGAAATACAACCATACCCGCCTCGACGTCGGGTGCGAATCTACATAAGGGGCTAAATAACGCGGTACCCTGTGCCGGACAAAACAGCTACATGTAAATTCTATAATTTCATTTACGCCATATTGGATTTGAGCGGCATGGAGCGAAAAAGTATCATTTGTGGCGATTTATTATATTACTAGTTAGAATTTTAGATTTTAATGTTTTTTAACTGTGAATTAAGTGTAATAAATTGAATTATATTTGATTTTATATTTGTAGATATTCTTCTAAATGCACTACGTCAAGAAAACGAGGAACTTCGGAGAATTCTTTATTGTAGACGGTGTAGAAGGCAGTATCGTTCCTGTCTTTTTCTACCATGTGGCCATCTACTATATTGCTGGGATTGTGGTCAACGTTTCAGATGTGAGGTGTGCCATGCAGTCATCATGCAACGATTATATGTAATCATGTAATATACTCTGCTAAACTGACCATACTTCCGGTGAAAATCATTGACTGTGGCATTTAACCCTTGATTGTGACAGTTATAAGACACAGAAGACTTTCAACAAATACAATTCAACTTTTTTGGTTTATGTCAAACACTATTTGCATAAATTGATTACTATTTCTTTTTGATATTTTTTCTCTTTTAACTGTCTTCAACAAGTTTTCATTTGTTCTGTAATAGTAAAGCATAATTATTGGCAACATCAAGTGCAATTAAATTATCTTATCTTATTCCATTTTGTTCCTTTAGTATCAAAACTCTTAATACATGGGCGTACTCACTTAATGGAGAATGATAAGTTTACTGAATCAACAACCATTTTATGCAATTGTTAACAGATGATAAACACTTTATTTTTGTAAAACTCGTCCGAGGTAACCAAAGCTTTTTGTTGTGGTTTACTGCACAGTGATGCTATATGTTTAAAAGATGTTTAGCAACCTTTTATATTATAATTGAACCCGACCCTTTCACTCTTTTGTAACCTGTCATTTAAACTTGAATGAATGTTAATATAGATATTTATTTTTCTTCAATTTATCATGACATTATGCAAATCACAAACCATTTTAGAAAGTAGTCATTTCCTTAGATATAGCACAAAGCTAAGATAACTAATAGTTTTTAGGTCACCTGTGTCACTTAGGTGACATATTGCCATTGGTGTTCGTCCGTCGTCGTGCGACGTGTATGACAATCATAGGATGAAGCTCAGTCATTCAGTCAACTGAATGTTATCTGAAAAGGTGACTCAATGGCAAAACTCTGAAAGTCAGCCACCTTTTAGTCATCTTTCAGTCACCTTTCAGTTGACTGAATGACAGAGCTTCATCTTGTGAATTTTACATTTTAACCTTCAATACTAGTATTTTGTTTGAAGCATCTTTAGTATAAGAGGAATGTAAATTGTGAAATTTAATAATTTATTACCTTGCCATCTGACTGGGGTCCTCATGGACGGGGCCAAATATGCAAAAGAGGACACATTTTCAAAAATCCTCTCCTTTTTTACTTATGTGGAAAAAAACAAAATGCATGGTTATGAGGTCCATGAAGCCCTCTACCAAAATTGTGAAAATCACGCTCCCTGGGTCAGGGGTTCAGACCCTATGGTGGAGCCAATATGGTCATTTAGTAAAAATGTATAAAATCTTTATAAATCTTTTACTCAACTCCCATATATATTTTATTTTTAAAAAAATAAATAAATGATTGTAATGTTCATGAAGCCCTGTACCTAAATTGTGAAATTCATGTCCCCTGGGTCAGGGGCTCAGGTCCTAAGGCGGTGCCAATATGGTCACATAGTGAATTTGTATTAAATCTTATAGGTCAGGGGCTCAGGTCCTAAGGCGGTGCCAATATATATATAAGATTTAATACAAATTCACTATGTGACCATATTGGCACCGCCTTAGGACCTGAGCCCCTGACCCTGACCCACTTTAACTGTAGTTGGAGATAGACTGAATGCATGATTATGATGTTCAAGAAGCCCACTACCAATTTGTTAAGTTCATGGCTCCTGGGTCAGGGGTTCAGGTCATAAGGCAGTGTCAATGTGGCCACATAGTGAAAATTTATTAAATCGTAGAAAATTTTCTTCTCTACTTCCACAGTAGGGGAAGATTAACTAAATCTTTGGTTGTGATGTCCATGAAGCCCTCCACCTAAATTGAAAAATTCAGGACCCCTGGGTCAGGGTTTCAGACCCTTGGGTAGAGCTAATTTGACCACATAGTTAAAATGTATAAAATTTAATATTTCCTTCTGTACTTTCACAGTCGTGAGAAATAAACTAAATGCATTCTTATTTTGTCCATAATGTATGTCATCGTCTTAAATTGTTGTAAATTATTGTATACAGTAGTCCATAGTAAATGCGTTAAATTCATTTGCCATCACAATTCTTTGATAGCTTAGCTGAGGAGGATTAAAAATTGCAACTTGATTAACAAAAGTGTTAAAGGCTATAAAATTTCACAACATTTTCGGGTACAAAAATTTAATTCAGTAATTGACAAGTGACTATTAAAGGCCTGCAGGTCTCTTTTTATCAAAAGCTTTCAATTTCTGGCCCCAGGAACTAGGGTACGGGTAATTCGAGATTCATCCAACCCTCCTCCGATTTTATTTTAAATGAATTGATGTTTGCAGACTAATAAAAGCGGGATTAACAGTCATAGGAGTCTCGAATTAGGGTTTAGTCTCCTTAAAATGCAAACATGAGACTCCTTGACAGGTCTATCTCTGGGCTAGGATTCTCAGGTGACCGTCAAGGCCTGTGGACCTCTTGTTTTCTACTATATGTTTATATACCTTATATCTAACTTTTTCTTCTTGTAAAAAAGATTCCTTATCCACGCAGCAATTTCTTTTTTACAAAATATTATTTATATCAATCTCTTCAATTGGGCTTAAAATTGTCACTGATTTTGATAAAAGGTAGAGATTTTTAATCTGTGAATATAAGTTTACTTTCACGTTCATATTCATACATCATTATAGTATTTGCCATTTATTAATTATCAATTAATTTCTAAGGTGTTTTTTATTTCATTTTGCATATACATGTACATAAAATATTATGCTAGACATTTCAATCAAGATTTTAATTTAGATTTGACCAGATTTGAAATTGAAAAGAGTTAAATTTTAACAAATTTTAAGGGAATTATCACCATTTTCAAATTTTATTTTTCAATTTTAATGCATACAATGGTTAACATGGGCATTGCTAATGTATCATTACAACAGTAAAGTCTACGACTTTCAAGCGACTTCTAAACTTTTCGTTTTCCTTTTTATAAAATTATTTATAAACATAATAAACAGTATATTTTGTTTGTCAAGAGTCATTTTGTTTAAGATATGGTTATGTCTTAACAGTATACTATTTGTAAATAAAAACATGACAGGAGTTTTGTTTACATACAGGATTTTAGCTCTGTATCTCGCTTGTAACTTGGCTTCTAACATGCTTTTGGTCAAGCATTAAAAATGTTCCACCTAACCATTCTTGGCATTAAAAATGGGGAGAAAATTGAAAGATAATTTTTTTTTAAAATGAACTTTATTTGTGGTTATGTCCCTTTAATCAAGATATTTTTTAATTTTGGAAAAGTTTTTTTTTTCACATTACTGCAATTTCTCGCAGTACTTCATGTAAAGTTGAACACCTTCCGTTATTACTACACTATGTAGGTATTTTTTTTATTGCATAAAACATTTTTTAAATTTATAAAAATATTTTAATCACATATAAATCTTTAGGCAAATTAAAATAGTTTAATGAACAGAATATACTATTTATACCCGTTTAAATGAGCTTAAATGGCATTAAATGAAGATTCATCTGAAATACAAATTAAATTCATCCAAAATATATAGAAACTTTTTAAGAAATATTTCATAAATATTGGGAGAATGACATGGCATGTCAAAGGTTGAAATATAGATCTCGGAAAAATTATACAATTTCAATTTAATTATTAAATGAAGTTTTATAACATACAAATAGAAACTTAAATAATTCAAATGAAATTATACAAAACAAACACAAAACAGTATGGCAAGAGAATTCCCATACCTCCGAAAGGCCTGGATTTTGTTTGAAAATTAAAAAAAAAACAATTACTGATAAAATCTCAAAAAGCAATAAAAGTCTATCCATGGGCAAAAGTGCTTCCAATATATCATAAGAAATCCTAATTCCGGAGTCAGAGGTATTGATGCCTAAGCGGGGCTAGCGCTATGTTAAATATTTTTGCTTAAATATTCTCTACCAAATTTATGATAAGCTAAGCAACTGTGTGACGCCATGGCTACAAAAAATCAAGTTGTTGGTTTAGGTGTAAGGCATATCATTCAACATTAAAATGTGTTGATATATTCTTAAAAATACTAATCACCTGTATATATCACAAAACACAAAGCTTATTAAAGTTGAATAGGCAGGTGATGCCCACAGAGTTCATACATGTACGTTTGCAACAATGGCGTAGCCGTTAATGTTGCATTGCCACTACACAAACATGCTATGCCCTTCCTGTTGGTAAAAAAATAATTTTCTATCTTATTAACGCAATGACCCAAAAAGCATTGTATTGAATTTAATTGGTGTGGAATGTTGCATAATATGTAAGCAACTGTTGTAGGTCTTTTACCTAAAGGAGGTCTGGTATCCGAAATGGCCTCCCGAGGCTGCATCGCCATGAATCAAGGATGGTGCCGTCACCACAGGGACACCACACCCTCTGTGGGTGCGGATAAGCTTCACTGGTAATGTATTCCCTCCGGTTTACTTCTCTTACACTTCTCGTCCATCCGTCCTTCCGTCTGTCCGTCCGAGATCTCTTGTCCGGAGCATAACTTCTCTACCCTTGCCCCAGTCTGGCTCATACTTCACCAACAGAGTGCCTTTGGGTAAAGAATATGCAGTGACCTTGAACCGTGTTTCTAGGTCTAAGGTTAAGGTCATAGCAGAATTATACATGTATGTAAAATCATTGTCCAGAGCATATCTTTTCTCCCCTTGGTCAAATCTGGCTCATAATTCACTCACAGAGTGCCTATGGTGAACGGGTGTGCAGTGACCTTAAATAAAGTTTGTAGGTCAAGGGTCAAGGTCATATCGGACCACGCAAAAATTCTTTTTTCAGAGCATATATACTCTCCACTTAGCCCTATTTGGCTCATACTTCACATAAACAGACCTTTTGAGTAAAGGGTGCACGGTGACCTTGAACCAAGTTTCAAAGTCAAAAGTTAAGGTCATAACAGAATTATATGAAAAACCCTTGTTCGGTTAATATCTTCTCTTCCTTTGGTCTTGTCTGGCTCATACTTTACCCACAGGGTGCCTTTGATCAAAGAGTATGCAGTAACCTTGAATGATGTTTGTAGGTCAAGGTCATATCGGATCACACAAAAATCCTTTTTTTAAGAGCATATATACTCTCCACTTGGTCCTATTTTGCTTATAGTTCACATAAACAGAGCTTTTGGGTTAATGGTGTGCAGTGACTTTGAATCAAGTCAATGTAAAGGTCATAGCAGATCTCTTTATAATCAGTTTTAGACCGTAGATTATTTCCCATTTGCTTAATCTTGCTTAGGTTGAACAAAAATGCCTTTATGTGAGGGGTAATGAGATTGAATTGAAAGTTCTATGCCAGCTGGAAAATTTTTAAGTTATAGGTCAGGGTCAAGGCAAAATTCTCTGAAATGCTTTTCATCCTATTGTCCTTTGAGATGGTCACCATCTCAATGTTGTCAAGTTATCACTTACAATTGTTCAATAAATCAATGTTAAATTATTTTGAGAATTATATAGATAATCCTTTGATTTTGATTCATCATGTGCAACAATATGGAATAACAAGCAACCACAATATGATGTAACACAATGAGAGACTTATTGCTGTTTGGAGTTTGTTCTAAAGACGGTAACCTTTTTTTTTATTTAAAAGTCTGTATTCGTTGACGGTGGATTGCACTTGACTCTGCAAGAAGAAACTGTCGACAGGAACTACAAAAACGAAGTTACTTATCCGGTATTCTTAACCGATTTTTATCACTCGATTATGCTATTCAGTAAGCAAAACAAAGTGAAGCAAAAAAAGCAAAAAGAAGATGATTGAATAAAATGCTGAAAATGCCCATTGGTTCAATTGTTAAAATTTCAAAATATTTTGTTTCTATTAAAATCCATTTTTAATTACCTAATACAATTTTGTAAAAGCACAATATCTAACTATAGGCAGTTTAAATAGTTAACAAACACAAAGAAAAAACAAAAATAATAATTGCGTCAAGTTTTGGTCGTATCGAATCCTCAACCAAAAAGTCAAGTAAGTTCTTTAAAGTTACATAATACTTGATGCTCTAACCACTGAGGTATTTCGGTAACAACAAATCGGTCAATTTAAATGCTTTATAAGACTTTGGCAACGAGTTAACGGACTTCTATTATGTTCTTAAAACGTTCAATCGTTGGGATACAAAATAATATTTCTAATGTGTAGTGGGCATCACTTTGACAAAAATATGGAGCACAGACCCACTCTATAGAATAAAAGGCACTGAAGTTCTAAAAGGTGACTCTTTTTGAAGATTTTGGTATGCATACACTAGTTCAAATCAATATATTCCGAATATCGAACTAACGTAAGGGCTACAAATCGATGGTATGTTAATTATACATCGTTTAGAGCGAAATTTTGAAAGAGTTATCTGACATGTTGATATTTTTTTGTTTATTTTGCAGTATCCTATCAATCCGATTACAGGCATTTTACCTGCCTTATTACCCCATCTTCTTTATGAATAAAGCGAACAGTATCATAGGGTCGATTGTATAGAAATGAATCACAAATATGAGAAGGATAGAAAGTGGATCTAGCTTGCTATGGCTGTTGACAAAAAACGAGAGCAGCATGTTTACTCATATCACTGCAAATGGGGCATGTGAAAACAGATGTATGTGACAATAGACAGTTTCATTGCAAAATCGTATAGGGTACCAATAAATATATAAGTTTTGTTTATAAAATTGTTTATATTATTTTAGCGACACCTGATTGATACATGTATGCAGCAGTTTTTCTTTCTAAAAGGAAATTTGTTACTTTAAATTAATGTGCTTAGGCCATAAGTCAACATGTATATTATTACTGGTACATTTATGCTATTTGCCTATTCCCTCCGTTGATGCTGAAAAGCTAGTACTGTTTGTGGCAGGAAATAAAATTTAGGCGCAATTGATACATGTGATTGTGGCGGTTATTTGTCAATGTATACATATATTAAGATTATGATATTTGAAATAGTAGACTATAATTGTTTTATTCAACTATTAAGACCAATTGACAATGCACCTGAATCCCTTACTTTTATTAAACCAAACCCATCCAAACCCCTACCGGTACCCCTTTGTCCCTTTTTGCAAGGTTTACTGAGTGGAATATTTCAAAAATTCTAAACTATTTTATTCCGCTTCTTGGCCACTGTAGTGAATATTTGAGCAGCATTTTTTCCTCTATTCATAATTTATTATGTATTTTTTTTTCATTTGGTCTTACGAAAGATCAAATCAAATCACAGCAGTTAAAAACTATTTTCTCTTTTTGTCAGAATTTCTTATTTTATTGGGTCTTATATTTTTCGAAGGAAAAAAGAAATGATAAAATACTTGAATAAAAATTAATGATTAAAATACGTAAGATGGAATTCAGTAATATAAGATATATCATATCTTGCTTTGTTTACAGTGATTTCGTAGTTTCAAGAAAATTAAACTAGGATGTATTTTGCAAAAAAATTTTTATATATATATATATATCCGAGCAGAAAGGAGGTAGTTGGTGGTTTCAGTCAATTTATTAAATAGATAAATAAAGGCATTGACCTATAAACAAAGAAATAATATATTAGACATAAAATACAATTTTACATGTACGTTTAATATGTTTAGTTTCTAGAAATCTTTGACAATAAGCAACCGTTACTCCAGTATTCATTTATAAGGTAAAAACATGTTTTGTAACAATTTAATATTAGAACTTACAAACAAGTTTTAGAAATTACTATGGCAAGTTTAACTGCAAAAATACGATAAAGTATAAACTTTGCAATTAAAATAAAATGCCATAATCACTATCATGGTAGTAAAGAAATATATAAGTAAATATAATATTAACATACCACAAGATGCAGCAGATACACGCTGGAATGACCGACGATGTTGAAAATGAAGTACTGCCTAACTTTACTTAGTTTGAACGGTTACTTATATCAAATAGAGAATTAAATTTATTGGATAATGAAAATAAGAAAGACCAATCAAATTAGAGAACCAATGAATAACGAAAGACTTTACTCAGCCAACTCAATCCAGTTGCGCAGTGTAACTGGCGGTTATTTAAAATTTAAGACTGTGTTTAACAAAATGGATAATGAAAATAGATAAAACGAATAAATACATATAGAAATACAGTTGATACTATCACATACTCCCCCGGAAAATTGTTAATCTGTCCTCAGATTATAAATATATCGTTTTAAAAAATAATAAATATATATAGAACCCACAAATATATAAACCACAAAAATTAATAAACACAAAAGTTCATTAATGCAAAAGCATGAAAAATATGAATACTGGCTAGAACACGGGCTTCAACTCCAGTCTGTTTACATTTTTAATTACGGAATCACTGTTTTCTAATTTTACACTATACACTGACGGATATGGTTTTCCGACTATGACGTACACTTCCGTTCGCCACTTATCCTGAATCTTGTCGCGTCCTTTGATTCCTCTGTTGCGTAGATACACCCGATCACCAATCTGTAATTCAATGTCAACTTTCTCTGCTTCGTGTCTTCTCTTCCGGTTATCTTCATTGCTTTGGATTTCTGCTTTGGCCCGATTGTACGCAAACTGTAACTTCTCTGAGTGTAGTTCGATCCATCGGTCCATGTTTAGGTCGGTTGTTGAAGTAGCGTTGCCTCTCCCGAGAAGGAAATCAACAGGTAGGTATGGGTCGCGTCCGTACATAAGGAAATATGGCGAATA
>WFKH01011581.1:40106198-40126446 GCA_016163765.1 Magallana hongkongensis | reverse complement strand
TACACTATCTGAGGATGCTTCCACTCCAATTTGAGCTTTTCTGGCCTAATAGTTTTTGAGAAGAAGATTTTTAAAGATTTTCTCTATATATTCCTTTGTAAAAATTCATCCCCCCATGGTGGCCCCACCCTACCCCCGGGGACCATGATTTAAACAAACTTGAATCTACACTATCTGAGGATGCTTCCACTCTAATTTGAGTTTCTCTAGCCTAATAGTTTTTGAGAAGAAGATTTTTAAAGATTTTCTCTATATATTCCTTTGTAAAAATTCATCCCCCCATTGTGGCCCCACCCTACCCCCGGGGACCATGATTTGAACAAACTTGAATCTACATTACCTGAGGATGCTTCCATACAAGTTACAGAATTTCTGGCCTAATAGTTTTTGAGAAGAAGATTTTTGAAAAATACCTACAAATTTTAAATAATTCTAAATTATCTCCCCTTTAAAGAGGGTGTGGCCCTTCATTTGAACAAACTTGAATCCCCTTTACCCAGTGATGCTTTGTGCCAAGTTTAGTTGAAATCTGCTCAGTGGTTCTGGAGAAGAAGATGAAAATGTGAAAAGTTTACAACGACAACGCCGACGCCAACGCCAACGACGACAGACAACGGACAAATTTTGATCAGAAAAGCTCACTTAAGCTTTCAGCTTAGGTGAGCTAAAAAGCAACAAAAACACCGTAGAGTTTCAAATTGTATAAAAGACACCCTGTTTGAACATCAGTTGACTATTATCACAATGATCCAATAAATATTAAATCATTTCAGGAAACGATCCATACCCCACTTCATAAATTAAAAACCTACAGAATTTTTCATATTTCTCAAACATGTATATGAGGATATGTTCTTATGATATTTTACCCAGTTAACTGGTCCATCGGTATTATAAAAGCTAGGACCGCTGCTAAAAATAGAACTGATTGCGGAAAATGGTGTTTTTTTCATACATGAAGAATATTAGCCTAAGCCTGAAATGTGACTTTTAGAAAATCATTCTTTGACTGATATCCTATGTAAAATGAACGATTTAATTTTTCAAAACATATGATTTCATGTTACACTTGGTTATTTATTAAAAAATAGATGAATTTGCTTACAAATAAGATAAAATGAAAAAAATTTTCAGAGAATTTAAGCTCTTGTAATTTTATTTACGTACAGAATTCTCTGAAATATTGATATTGTTTACCCCTTAAGCCCTTAATCAATTGGAAATAAAATAACCTAAAGGACCAGCCTTTCCAGAATCACAATGGGAGTATTTTTGGTAAAAATCATTAAAATATCTATTTTGAAAAAAGATCCGTAAAAATAAAATTGTGCATAAATTTATTATTTCATCGCTCTAAAAAATATGTTTAGCTCATTGTTTAATAGAAAACATGATTTGAACAAACCGTTGATTAATCTGTAGTATTTAGATCGCAAAAGATGGTTTCTTTGGATATTAATTGGTAAGTATTATGGATCGAGATCGGTATTTGGAAATTGCAGTCACATACTTGGATAACGCTAATTACCTGATATGCATTCAAGACAAAATCTCTATTCAACTATTTTTACTGGTTTTAAAGACTGTTCTAAAAATGAAATAACTTTTCTTCAGCGTATAATTTTAATTCTAAAAACAATTTTTAGGGGAAATATATTTATGCTCGTTGCTAACCGAATAGTATAAAGATGATATAGCTTAACAAGTAGGTCAAATTATTTCCCTTTGTGTATTTATCTCCCTTATGCACTGGAATCGATCTCGGTCAGGATTTCATCTTGGATGTTTATGGACTTTCAGGAAATAATGTTCAAAGATTCGGATTAAATTCAACATTACAACGCATTTATGTTTATACAGGAAAAAAGTAAGCGGTCTATATTTTCAAAACGAGTACGCAATCGACACAATCAAGTCATGTTTTCATTCCGATGATTAATAATTGATTGCAGTTGTCAGGATTTTTTTATAGATTTGTTTTAAATCAATTTCTAGGTGAGCTTGATTTTTTTTATAATACACTTTTTAACATTAGGTCTCAATTAGATCGGGCACGGACAATACGTAATAACGCGTGAATTACGTCAGACGTTGTTTTGTGACGTATGGATCATTACCTTAAAACAAATTATCCATTAAATCACTTATCTTTTTAAAGACGTTCAGATCTGTGTCAATCCACGTAGAGGTTTATCAAAGCTAGCTTTTGAAATAAAAGTTTTCCTGGTCAACATATTATTTTTTAAAAGCTGAACTTAATTTAACTTGGCTTAGGTTCAAATTATACTTATAAACTAGTAAAACTCTTATTGACGCATAATCTGATTTACTCATATGTTTATGGCTAACATATGATATTAATGAAGACTAGGGTTTAAAGGTTAAATAAATCGATGTTAAGAGCGGATCGATTTTTGTTTTGATGAGAAATCACTCGGTTTACCAACAGGTTTTATTTTTTAATCATAATTGTCCGTAAAAATTTGAAAATATGAAACATAACTACATTTAATACTGCACATCTATAGTGGGGGTTGATTATTAAGAGTCGAACTGACAATAACCCCTCACCTCTCACAAAACCCTCTCATTTTTTCAAAAGACTGATGTCCCTAGCGACGAAAATGTCACACTCTTTGTATAGATACCATTGTTTATTATAATCATCTACACAATAAGCCTGCCATATGTACAGGGGTAAAGAAGATTTTTAAAGAATGAATGTATTTTTCTATAATATTCTTTTAACAAGAGGCCCACAGGCCTTGAAGGTCACCTGAGTACCAAAGCTCTTAAATGGACCTCTCAGAATGAAGCATTTTAAGCTTTATTTTGGAGTCTAAACCTTATCCGAGAGTTCTCTGATTGTTACCGCTGCTTTTATTATTTGATGTTTGCAAACATTAATTTATAAAAGGGGGGGGGGGGGGGGGGGGCAAGAGTCGGAGTAGGAATCTCAAGTTATCTAGTCCCTAGCACCTGTGTTGAATGAAACCTGGAGGCCTTTAATTGTCAATCTTTTATAATATTCATAGTTTCATTTATAATGCACATACCATGCATACTGTTTATTGCTACAAGCATATAATGCACAGGAAATTCTAAAATATAACACATACAATTTAATATGGCCTAGTGACAATTTACCTTATAGTATTTAAGATGAAGTTAAAAATGTAAATGTTAATTAGAGGACATAATGGACATGATAACAATGCATTTAGTTAATCTCCCACGGTTGTGAAAGTAAAGAGGAAAGAATTATGAAATTTTTTTGCAAGTTCACTATGTGACCATATTGGCTCTACCTAAGTGCCTGAACACCTACCCCAGGGGTTAGAATTTCACAATTTTGGTAGAGGGTTTATGGACATCATAACCATGCATTCAGTTTATCTACACCTGTTGTGTTTGAGAAGAAGATTTTCTAAGATTAAATACATTTTCAATTTATGGTCATATTGGTCCCGCCAGGGGCCCGAACCCCTGATCGAGGGGCCACTAGTTTCACAATTTGATACAGGGCTTCATGAACATCATAATCATGCTTTCAGTTTATTTTCCACTACTATTTAAGTAGAGCAGACTTTCCCAGGTTTACACATGTTCACTCTATGGCCATGTTGGCCCTGCCTTACGGCCTGATCCTCAGATCCAGGGGCCAATTTCGGAAGTAAGGTTTTATAAACATCATAACCATGTATTTATATTTTAAAAATTTATGTTGGAGTAGGGAATAATATTTTCTATGATTAAATACATGTTAACTATATGGCACTATTGGCCCTAGAGCCTGAGCAACTGCCAAGGGGCCATGAATTTCACAATTTTAGTAGAGGGCTATGAGCCTCATGAACACCTTTCATTGAAAAATTTAAAAGACACAAGTTTTGAAACTAATGTAGATGATGTTAAACTTTTAAAAAAATTTTCTTTTTTTGGGGGGGGGGGGGGGCAGGTTGTGAAATTAACATAAAATCAAAGCAAAGAACGTTAAGTCAGACTTTATAGCATGAAGCCACAGGGGAAGGTTACGAAATATTGCATTAATATATAAAAAATATTCATCTGAAGAAAACAAGCTATAATCTGGAAAAAGGATGCAATATTGTTTGACGAGTTTCAGTTTTAAAGCAAACTGTTACCTCTGGTGTCAGAGAGAGAGAGAGAGAGAGAGAGAGAGAGAGAGAGAGAAATATCTTGAAAATAGTTGAGATTCATACCCCTAAGCCATTAATTCTTCGCTTTTTATGTGCTTTTTTACTTTTATTATGGTATACTTGAATTCTCGCTCTAATTATCTTCGCGAAGTTGGGTATTTTTTAGCTTTTGAAGGGTTTTCCATTCCACGTGTATACTACCTTTAAGTCCTTTAACTCTAATTTTATGCAAACCTGCATCATTTTCAATACATAATTAATGATTTTCTTGTACTTCAAAGGATGGTGATGTATATTATATATTTTATATAATATAAATATACGTATGCAAAAATTGTAATTTAAAGACATATGGGTGTTCGAAATCGAAGAAAGGAAAAAACTTCTGAAAATAATCCTTAATAGAGCAATTTCTAAAAAAACCCCCAAACAAGCACTTGGTGACAGTAACTATATTGAAATAAAATGGGAAAAAAGAGACACTGTTGCACAATACATCTATTTTAAGTTCGTAGTACATGATTCCATCAGACAACCATTAACCATACTCTTATATGTTTGTACAATCATGTAATTCGTCGTTTTAAATTTTTACTAATATACAAAATGTGAAATGAATACTGTTCACGTACAAAAGTTATTTGAAATTTCCGTGTTTGATACGAGGATAAAAATGCAAAACGTTCCTAATAAATGAACATAGCATTTTGACTTACAAGGTATATTCTTAATGTTTAATATATAAATGATATTATGTTTTCAGGAGTTCTTTGCAATGTCAAAATCAATGTTGTCAACACAATCCTTAATTTTTGCGTGCTAATCAACATCGCCAATTTCAACTTATTTTCGGCAATCTCATCATCCGGACCCTTTGTCGATCTTTAATAAGTGTTTTGCACATAAAACAAATAGCAAATTCATTCTCTTTGTCACATGAGCTACAAAGAGCGAGGTGTCCACATGGAATAAAAACAGTTTCTCGTCGATTTGTGTCACAAATAACACACGTGACTCTTTTACGCAAGTTTTCTACCTCGTTCTTTTGTTGTTCTTTGTTTAAAGCTGAAATATTAAACAAGTTGCTTAGTTAACTGCATGCAGTACTGCTAATTTCAGTGAATTGATTGGAAATAAAAGCATACATTTAAAATGCTGTATTTTCATTTCCATGATGGTCAAGATGGCGGATCGCGGTATATCGGTTCAACTAATAGGCGAATTTTTGCTTGAATTTAGTCACACTCATTTATGTACTTCCTTAAAACTGAAGACATATGTGTATGGCATCAAAATGATAGATTGAGACCTTTTTTTGGTCGTAGGACTAGCCATTTTTTAAATTATCTTTTCTTGTCAAAATATATGACATCCATAACAACAACAACTAAACTGGACATTTACGATTTGGTGGGCGGATCGAATTTTAAATTAAAATTTTGACTTTTTTTTTTTAATTCCAAAACTTAAAGGATTACTAATAACAGAAATGTTTATGGTACTGATTTTATTATTTAACACTAAACAGCTACAGAATTTTTACGGGTATAAGTTGTTTGGGCAGTTTACGCTATATAAACACTTTAAAATGCGTAAATTGTTCAAACCCAGTTTCTATTAGACTAATTAATTATTTCGCTATTGAATTCATTACTTATAATTATATTTAAAATTTTTTTTTTCATTACTTATGATTAAATTTTCTGTCATTTAATACTGTCTGACTATATGGCCATATTGGCCCCGCCCTAGGGCTTGAACCCCTCTCCCAGGGACCATAAATTTCACAATTTAGATAGAGGACTTCGTGGACATCACAATTATGCATTTAGTTTTATTCAAATATATTTGGGAGTAGAGAAGAAGATTTTCTAAGATTTAATACATTTATACTATATGGCCATATTGGCCCCACCCTAGCGTTTCATAATTTTGGTAGAGGGCTTCTTGTACATCATAACCATGCACTTAGTTTTTTCTACACATGTGTGGGAGTAGAGAAGAAGATATTTGAAAATATGACCTTTTATTGCATATTTGGCCCCACCTATGAGGCCCGGGGGGTGGTAATGCCATGAATTTCACAATTTAGATTCCTCTTACCATAGAGATGCTTCACACAAAAAATGATAACAATTGGCCTTGAATTTTTCAATAAGATGTTAAAAATGTAAAATTGTTAGCGCACGAAGGACGACGCACGACGACGGACGAAGACCAACTGCAATAGGTCACCTAAGTGACTTAGGTGACCTAAAAAACTTTCCAATATAGTGTAATTGATGTTTTTACTTAGAAATATTTGATTTTATATAGGCTAAATATATTTGTATTCAAAGAAAATCAGTAAGACAGCCTACCTTAATGAGAGAACATATTAACCATCCTTTAACACAAAGTTGGCACCCGACGATGCATCCTACTTGGGTATCACGGATTAAAAAAATACGTATAATGATAGCAGGCTGGCTAGTTTTCCTACCTTTAAATAATGTAGATGTTAACGATACTATTTAAATATAAAATGTTTAAAGTTCTTTACATACACAAGCCAAAGATACGATTCATACAATGGGTGCTGTGTATTGATTCTGGTGTATCAGATATCATAAACCAAAACTTAAAGATCAAGTTATGCGCAAAAGGGTTCAGTTTCAGGATTCTAAAGATCATCACTGCACGTAGTTTGAAACATATGGTGAAAGTTTGAAACATATGGTGAAATTGATAATGTACTTACATGCGATATAACAAGAAAGGTATTTCGATTCCTGTGAAGTTGAAATTGAATCTTGTACAAATTTACAATCAATCATTTTTCATGCTTTTTAAAAAATTGATACAGAATAGTACGGTGGTTACCTTACGACAAATGCATGAATTATACTGTCATGGTAACGATTCATGAAATTATTGTAGAGATATTACAGTACACCTGCGTGTGCACTATGAGAGTAATTGTATCTGTGTACAGTTTTAGCCTCATTCATGCTTTGTAGCCTTATCCTTATTCAAGATTTATGCTTTTTGGGGTTCTTTCATTTTTTAAACTTTAACCACCATCACAGTAAATGTTCATTATAATGTACATTCTTTTCGAGATCCATATACTGAAAAAATCTGCAAATAAAGACAACCGATCAGTTATTTACTACGTGTTCATTTAGTGGCCGAAAATAGACTAACCATTTAAAAACCGACGTTTGCATCAATACATTACAACTTTTAATTATCCCCTCGCGCAACTTGTTGCGAAGGGGATATAGCATCGCTGCTGTGCGTGTGTGTGTATGTGTGTCTCCTTCAGCTTATGGGCAAGATTAAAAAAAACCCTTGCATCGACGTTTATCTAACTTTGTACACTTCTTTAGTATGGTAAAATCACGAACCCTATTAATTTTCAAGTCAATTGGTTTAAGATTTATTAAAATATCGTTAAAAAATCACCATTTCAAACAGGAATTTTATGTTCGACTTGACAATAGACATTTCCGGTAGTGAAGTGAACGTAAACATTTCAAATCAATAACTTGATATTTTGTTGGATTTAGACTTGTTAAGGAAAGAAAGAAACGTTTTTAAGTAATTGTTAAAGGAAGTCCAAAGGGAAAAATTGAAGTGGACAGGAGATTAATATCATCCCAATTTTATCAAAACAAGTAGCCGTCTGAGTCGAAATTCGGGCTATATTTCCCGAATTATTAAGAGTGAAACAGGTCCAGATTCAGAAGAGACATTGATTAATATCGTCAACATCAGTTATTAGGAATTCATTTAATATTAATTGCTGCAGATCTATAACGCTTCCAAAAAATGTGGGTCAAAATACGTCATGTTTACTCTAGTTTTCCAGAGAACAGACTACAGATCGCTAGATCATGTTTAGCAAATTAGCTATGTTTTATATTTATTATAAAACATTTTGCATTTACTAATAGTCTGATTTAGTGCTTAATGTATGTCACTGAATAAAGCTAAATTACTAAACTTTAAAACATGTGTGGTGTGTTTCCGTTAGTAATAAGTGAAACTTTGCAACCACGTACATGTATATGTAACACCCCTCCCCCACAAATATACATACACCCTAGAGCTTGGGGATAGAGATAAAGGAGTTATTATGAATTCAAAGTGGTTTTAAGATACTTTTATCATATTTACTTTCATCAAAGTTATATGTGTATATGCATAATATATACCCTGATTTTCCACAAAACAAGTTGGTGTATGCCAAAATAATGCATTTCCCCCAAAATGTTTCATGTTGTGAAGAGATGCTCCGCTTAGCGGTGCCCTTGTTGATTTTTAATATGCAAATAAAACATTCCTGGATGCTTATTTGCATTAAAAATATGGATACTGGGTGGACCTTTGTTATGCAAATTGAAAATCAATACACTGGGCCATAGTTTGCAGGTCTCATATGCATGCAGTTTTTAAATACTGCTTACATTTACTTAATCGATAAACTTGCCGGTAAATTCTTCCTCCTTCAAATACTACAGTGTAACAAAACCACAAAGTTGTTTATTATCCTGTGTTATGTCCTATTAAATAAATCAGAGTAAAGCCCGGAAATACTTTAAATATAATTGTGATCAGGTGACAAAAACATATGAATCTAGCATGATTGATGCATAATTCTCTCAGTTATGATACGAAATCAAGAGTTATATTTAGCTTTCTATGTCGTATATTTAAACTCCAAATTAACATAGATGCCCCCGCCCCCCCCCCCGATTTCAAATCAAAAGTTTGTAATGTTTATGAAATTATGAAATTACAAACTATTTAAAGACAGTTCTCACTCGATTCACCGGTATGGAAGCTAAAATATTCGAGCACATGCATATGATTACTAGAACTTTATCTTTTTCATACTTGTAGTAGATAGATGGATGTTTTTTTAACTATTGTTTTCTAAACTGTTTTTGCAAAGAATTTTTAATATTTTTACAATGTTTCTTCTCGAAATTCTACAAATATGAAATGATTCTCAAAATATCTCACATATGTCAAACTAAATGTTCAATATTTACATGTTCTTATATATAATATCTCAACGATTATCGGATATTTCTTTTAATTACTTCCAGGACATCCTCTAAATTGTTTCTCTTAAGTATAATTTCACATGATTTTTGAAGACCCCTATGGATGAAAATTCTTTTCATTTTTTTTACTATATGTAGCGACAATATCAATATACTTTGCCAATGGATAGATCTAAAACTGCTTGTTGATTTTATGGAAAACCCATATTCAAGTTGCACACTGTAACGATAACAGGGCACATCAAAAAACGAAATCAAGGCAATATACTCTTTGTAATTAGAAAAATTTGAAGAGTATTTAGCGAATGTTTATTAAAAACTACTGAAGGCAACCGGGCGAAAGGGCAATGTTTTTCTCATACATTAGATAATTGGTTATGATTTAAATCATAAAAATCCCACCAAGCTAATTAAATTATAAACAATAATGTAAACTAGACACGCAATCGCAACTTCTCGGGCCTTTCCGGCAAGCTCGGAAAAACACCTCGAATGTATTAACATCACCGGATGTTAGAATTTTATACAAAATGGAGTCGCTTCCCATTAAAATAAGTATCGGCTAGACAGCTTCGTGTGTTGCTTTTGTGGTATATTTTAGGATATATCATTGACTTTAATGAAGTCTAGCTCACAGCTCAACAGATCGTAAAATGCATTGTATTTATATCAAATTTTATAAAAAGGGAGGTTGTCATGGACGCCTAGGTAATACATTCGAGGTGTTTTTCCGAGCTTGCCGGAAAGGCCCGAGAAGTTGCGATTGCTAGCCACGATCTCGTTGCGAGCAATGAGGAGGTCTTCCGTCCGATTTTTAGAAGAGGAAATAAAATTGCCTTTGATCTCATCAACGAAACATATCAGGAAATGCGGGTGGGATCTAAAGTGCGATGAATGAAGTATTATACAGTTGTATACCCCTTTGGATCTTGAATTTGAAGGGACAGCCCCATTTTTTATGTCAAAAGAAAGCTCATGTCATGTCAAACACATTTTGTTCAACAAGTGTTTAGAAATTATATACCGTTCTCGAGATATCTGGAAAAGATCATTTTAGGGGCCAAACCTATAACTCCTTTTAGGGACCGGTTAACAGAAAAAAAATGATGGTTGCATATTGTTAAGCACATTATTTTGAGCATCTTTTGTTCAATTTTACTTTTCAAAATTTTTCTCCATTTTGAGATATTGAAGATCGAAATTTCGGACTTCTGGCCCCTAAAAATCCCTAATTACGTAACAAAGGAGTAAACAATTGTCATTTATAGGTTTATAATGTTTCGATGAACATAATTGCTTCTATGTATTACAAAATATTTCACAATTAAAAGATACTATCAAAAGACTTCTAGCTCATTAAAACCCTAATTACGTAACATATGAGAAAACTTTTATCATAAATAAATGCATAACTGGAAGATTAACATTTTTGCTTCTTAAACATATTACAAAATATTTCTCAGTAAAGTGCTATGGATGAAAGACTTCAGAGCCCTTTTGGCCCCTAAATTGAGGGGCCAGCCCCTTTTTCTTGATGTCAAACGAAGCGTCTTTTGATATTAAACATATTTTGTTCAACAAATGTTTAGATATTCGTTACCGTTCTTGAGCAATCTGGAAAAGAACGTTTTAGGGGCCGATCCCGTATTTCCTTATTGGTGCCACAGAACGAAATTTTGATTGTTGAATATTGTTTAGATAAGCATTCTAAACATATTATCTTCTATATTGCTTTTCAAAATATTTGTCCTTTTTGTGATATATGTGATCAATATTTTGAAATTCTGGCGCCTTTAAACACCTTATTATGTAACGCATGAATTTTTTTTTCTGATGTATACTTAAATAACTGTAAGATGAACATTTTTGCTTTTTAAACATATTACAAAATATTTCTCAGTAAAGTGCTATTGATGAAAGACTTCAGAGACATTTTGGCCCCTAATTTGAGGAGCCAGCCCCTTTTTCTTGATGTCGAATAAAAGGTCTTTTGATATTATTCATATTTTGTTCAGAAGTGTTTAGAAATTCGTTACCGTTCTTGAGCTATCTGGAAAAGAACGTTTTAGGGGCCGATCCCTTATCTCCTTATTGGGGCCACAGAACGAAATTTTGTTGGTTGAATATTGTTGAGATAAACATTCTAAGCATCTTTTAGTCTATATTGCTTTTCAAAATATTTGTCCTTTTTGTGATATATGTGATCGATATTTTGGACTTCTGGCCCCTTAAAACACCTTATTACGTAACGCATGATTTTTTTTATGATGTATAGTTAAATAACTGGAAGATTAACATTTTTGCTTCTTAAACATATTACAAAATATTTCTCAGTAAAGTGCTATGTAAGAAAGACTTCAGAGACATTTTGGCCCATAATTTTTTCGAGAAAAGAGATACATAAAGAAAACCAAGAAAAATCATACATTTTTTATATCTCAATTTTCAGGTCCAGGCGAACTTCGGCGCCTTTTGCACCAGACATAAATGATTCACTTTAGGCAAAACTACAATCATTTGTCTACAATTCCTGAAAATTTGAATTTGATATCTTTTATCGTTTAGGAGGAGTTCGATGGACAAGCTGACCCTTTTAAAATCGCTAAAACGTTAATATCTCTGAAACAGAAATGATGTCATCAAAAAAAAAATTATATTAAGTTCAGATCAATATCTATTAGATCTGAAAGTTTCAAGAAAATCGGCCGAGCCATTTCGGAGAAATCGCGTGCACAAATTTTGTCAGAAAAAAAAAACTAGACACGATCTCGTTGCGAGCAACGAGGAGGTCTTCCGTCCGATTTTCAGAAGGTGATATGACGTCATCGACTTTAATTTTCGACAACAAAACATGATCTGGAAATAGGAGTTGAGTACTTATGCTTTCCTGTAATGCTTTTTATAAGTTCTCTTATGTTGCTTTTTTTAAACACTTGCATTTCTTCCAATTGAGATAGAAAAGATTAAACTTTTTTACCTCTGGCCCCTAACACCCTAATTAGGTAACGCATGAGAAAATCATTAAATTGTTAGGATATATAAACATATTATACGTTTATAACCTATTACAAAACATCTCTCAGTAAATTACTATATAGATAAAAGACTTTAGGCCCATCTTGATCCCTAATTTGAGGAGTCAGTCCCTTTTTCTTGATATCAAATGAAAGGTCTTTTAATTTTAAACATATTTTGTTCAACAAGTCCTTGGAAATCCCTTACTGTTCATGAAATATATGGGGAAAATGTTTTAGGGGCTGATCCATTAACCTCTTATAGGGTCTGTTTAACGAAATTTTGAAGGGTGCATATTGTTTAGTACATCATTTTGAGCATATTTTCTTCTATACTGCATTTCAAAAGATTTTTCCTTTCTGATATATGGGTGATTAATTTTACGGACATTTGACCTCTAAAAACACCTATTTAGGTAACACATGATAAAATCATTACAATGCTTGGATACATAACTGTAAGATAACATATCTGCTTTTATGACATTTCACAAAATATCTCTCAGTAAAGGACTTTAGATAAAAGTCTTTAGAGCCCTCTGGTCCCCTAAGTTGAGAGGTCGGCCCCTTTTTCTTGATATTAAATGAAAGGTCGTTTAATTTGAAACACATTTTGTTCAACAAGTGTTTAGAAATTGATTACCGTTCCTGAGATATATGGAAAAGGAAGTTTTAGGGGCCGATTCCTTATCTCCTTATAGGGGCCGTTAAATGACATTTTGATGGTTTAATATTGTTTAGTACATCATTTTGACCATCTGTTCTTCTATACTGCATTTCCAAAGATATTTCATTCCTGATATATGGGTGATTAAAATGTTGGACATTTGACCTCTGAAAACCTCTAATTACGTAACGCATGATAAAATCTTTAAATTGTTGGATACATAACTGTAAGATAACATAACCGCATTTATGACCTTTCACAAAATATCTCCCAGTAAAGAGCTATAGATAAAAGACTTTAGAGCCCTCTGGTCCCTTAATTTGAGAGGTCAGCCCCTTTTTCTTGATATCAAATGAAAAGTCAAATATCAAATCATATATGAGTGATCAAAATTTTGGACGTTTCATCCCTAAAAACCTAATTACCTAATTACGTAACACATGATAAAATCAATAGATTCCTTGGATACATAAAAGTTGAGATCGACTCAAAATTTGAAATTTTGTTTACCTCAAGTGATTTTGAATGACAACAGTTGTGAATGGAATTGGAGATCATTTTGGAGAAATAAACTGCTATTGAAAATAATTCATGCACAGCATAATATTATATGGATCTATATTCACAGTTGTTTAAATCAATAGCAACCTGTCAATAATACGTACAGAGTTGCATATTAATTTGTCAAAATGCTCAATTTTTTATAAATTCTCATTTATATTAATATTTATCCATTGTTCCCTGCATCAAAACAGTTCTCGCCATTAGGTATTTCAGCCACCTGTTGACTTTTTAATGTTTGTTTAACAATTTCCGGTGAAGCATGCACTTTTCAGGTTAATCGGAGGTTTGAAAAATTATCAATAACGATGATTTGATTGAAAAAGTATTTCCATCGTACATGTTTGTACTCCGTTATGGATTTATTGTTTTCCAGAAAAAAAAAGAAAATGAAAATTGGTCCCGTAAATAAGATCGATGAAATCTAATATATATCAGAAGAATTGAAAATTGTGCAAGAATATACGATCAAGACCTATTGCATTAAATACTATAACTAATTTGCAACAATTTCCTCTCAATGTCCGGATGTTGCCTAATCGGCCAAATTTTATAGAACCACCCTCTGCCGGGTTAGACAAGTTTTACTGTACAATGTACAAAGTTATTTACAAAATTATTTCGCCTCGTGTTTATACTGGCCCCTTACGTCGAAGTTAGTATGTTTGTATTACGACTTTGACATCTGTCCTTTTTATATGATCTATTATAACAAATAAAATATACAGCATGACTATGTAAAAGAAAAAAAATAAAGCAGTGTACATTAATTTTGTTCATTAATAGTTTTGAAGTTTACATTGTTTATAATCGATGCAAAACATGCAGGATGAATAAACCCATTTGCAATCACTCGGAGGATGAAACCAAACGGTTATCTTTCCTAAACATTCCAATGATGTATTTTTGGGGGGTTTTTTGTATGCCAAAAATTTTCTTTTATTTACTTTGAATATTTCTAATGTTGAAAGGAGATCAATTCCGTGTAAATACGTCTATAACTTTGTAAGATTTGGTTTGCATTGAAAATTCTTTGATACTGTAATGGCCGACAAATCGGAACATGCAGCTTAAAGAAATTTCTCCACTTATTATACCTCGAAACGTTATTTCAAATCAGGCACCAAACAATAAAGGGAAATAGAAATATTCGGCGGATCTAAATGTTAAAATATTCTTATGATAAAATTTTGTATTTATGGCAAACGTAGATTAATTATTTTTTATCTCCTACAAGATATAATCGCTTTTGTGTTTTGTATCCATCTCTTTTAAACTCTTTGTAGCCAAATCTGTCAAAATTCGTGGTCCTTTCACCCTCTTGTTGTAAACCACGCTTAAATGTTCACAATCGATGCGCTGTTCTGCATGGGTCGTCTAAAATTATTAATTTTAATGATAAATTCAGAAATTTTTAGATTTCACAAAGTGTAATTTTTATTAAGTTACGGGAAAATTTTCATTTTATGCACTATAATTTGCACAAAATAAGTTATATGTTATTGAACCAGTGTTTGAAATTTGAGACCGTTCTTGATTTATTTGGGAAAGAAATTTTAGGGGTCATCCTTTCATCTTATCGGGGCCGTGTAACAAAATTTAGCCATTTCCGAGAAAATGCCTGCACAAAAATCGTTAATAAAAGAAAAGAATGCAGGAAACGGAAACTCTTAACAAGGGGGCGGGAGTGCTTTAAAATTCATATTTACATGTATTTAATTTACCTTGTAAAATTATCAATCACAAGCATGGGATAACGGCTATTGCCTAATTGGCGAATTTGATTTGCTTATTTGACTCCATGACATCTACATTTTCGCTTAGTTAAACGTTAACTTTTTCAAAAAAATATATATAAGCATGTACTCCAATCAGATGTTATACTATACAGAACGTTCTTTAAGCGATCGCCGAGCGCTTCTTTTGGGGAAGAACAGTCTATTCGAGTGTGCCTAAATATGCAAAGCCCATTCGATTTGAAAATTTCCCTAATCTACTAAGTAATACTTTTAACTATGTGTCCTCTACTCGATCTTCAACTGTCCGAATCCAATCAAAACTTTTACTCATCGAATGTACATAAACTTTTTTAAAACTCACATTGAAGGGAAGTCATATTTGTCCATTAATTGGCACATATTTAGTCATTCCATTTCAACTATTGGGTGCATGAAGTAATTTATTGACATATTCTTTCTGAATCAGTAACAAAAAAAATTAATTCATGAAAGAATAAAATCAGCAATGAGTATGCTTTCTAATGAATCAGACCACCATTGAGAAGAGCATAAACCAATAGTGTGACCCTTATTCTTTTACGGCCTGAATGTAAATAAAACTTCAACTTGTTTAAAAATGGTTAGTTTATTTAACATTGTACCACTCAAGCTGCTTTATCTCGAACGCTTTTTAAATATATTTCAACTTTTACTTACTACACCCTGCTTAATTCATGCTCATAAAAAATTCTAATATTTTGTTAGCCAAATGAATTATCACAGATTACAGATACTTAAGATGTGTGTGTTGGAATAATCATGTTGTGAATATCGCTTATATTTTGTTGAAATGGGTAGTGTAATGCATTAAATTCTCAGCAGCAAAATGTCAGAAATAGACACAGGTGAACGTATTTACATTTCAACTCGTACGACTGTAAAACGTTGTATTATATTCATTGTTGGCAGTTTGTTTTTCTTTATTTTACGCACTATAATTTAAATCAATGGTTTGATGCATCGTTAACCAATATAATTGATAATGGAAATAATTCAACAAAGAATCAATGAACATTCAAATGTGTGATAACGTATAAACACGAGAAGCATGTGTCCTAGACTACAGCGAATCGGTTGTCCACTAGCGCGGCATCTCCACGGCCCGTGTAATGTAAATGTACCATCAACGTGGTGGGTGTGAAATGTTTGCAGTTTGATTAATGATTTTTTTTTCCCAACAATAAAACTATTTTATGACAGACAAGATCACAAAGAACGCCTTTTTTTCAACGACAGTCATACAATCTATTTTTTTTTTAAATTACGAGACCAAAAAACAGCATTACTTTGTGGGTAAAGGTATAATCTTTTTTCATTTACTCTTTAATATCGTTAAAATCGGAATTCTTTGTGTTTGAAGCTACATAAATAAGCCCATGTGTGCATTACAGCAAGGCGCAAATCTTTTGTATTGGATAACGGTAGACCGCTCGCTAGTCCAGCCGCGACCTATTTCCTCGGCCGCGGGCAAGGGATCGGATACGTATAATTGTTTACATACACAGCTCGGAATCCAGCTAGATTTTAAATGCGACTCAAATGCATTGCATAGAAGCAGTTTTTTTAATCCATAATGTTTTTCCTAGACAAGGTTTAAACTGTTAAAACACTTTCCGAATGTAAGCTGGTACATTGTCTATAGTAGTAGGTAAAGGTATAATCTTTTTTTTATTTTACTATTAAAATCGTTAAAATCGGAATTTTTGTGTTTGCAGCTACTTAAATAAACCCATGTGTGCATTACAGCAAGATGCAAATCTTGTGTATTGGATAACAGCAGACCGCTCGCTAGTCCAGCCGCGACCTATTTCCTCGGCCGCGGACAAGGGATCAGATACGTAATTGTTCACATACATAGCTCCGAATCCAGCTAGATTTTAAATGCGACTCAAATGCATTGCATAGAAGCAGTTCTTTTATCCATAATGTGTTTCACTAGAAAATAACTAAAATGTTTGAACACTTTCCGTATGTAAACTGGTACCCTTTATGTCAGTTATACGCACAAATACCCCGTTTATTTGCCAAACAAAACACAAATACATGGTAACAAGTCAAGCTTTTTACACTCATATTACGCAATACCCGAACAAAATATTATTGTTACAACATTAATAAGATCATAATGAACAACTTTTGCAGCGACTGCCATATCGAAATCTTAACCGCTTTTGAGTTATAAAGTGAAAACTTTCAAGGGTTCTAGGTCCCTAATTTGAGGGGCCAGCCCCTTTTTCTTGATGTCAAACAGAAGATCTTGTACATTAAAACCTTTTTTCTTCTACATGTCTTAACAAAATATTTGCGAGAAAAGATATAAACTAAGAAAACCAAGCAAAATTACAACGCTTTTTAAAACTCAATTTTCGAGCCCTACCGAGCTCCGGCGTTTCTTGTGCTAGGCAAACATGAATGCTTTTGTTCAGATAAACAATCTTTTGTCTATCATCCCTGAAATTTTGAAATTGATATCGTTTGTAGTTTATGAGAACACTCTTGGACAAACCAACCCCCTAAAAATCCTTAAAATGCCAATATCTCAAAAACGGATATGACGTCATCAACCAAAAAAAGTTCCGATAAGGTTCAGAACATAGTAAGATCTGAAAACTTCGTGCAAATCAATCGAGCCATTTCTGAGATATCGCGTGCACAAAAAGTGTTAAGAAAAGAAGAAGAAAAAGAATCCGAAGAATAACAATAAGGTCTTCCGTTGGAAACGGAAGACCTTAATAATAGAGAAAAAGAAACCGAACGAAAACAATCAGGTTTTCGTTGGAAAACGGAAGACCTTAAATATAAATAACATTAATTTGTGTATCCAAATCTAAACGTGCCAAATCACTACCTTGCAATGCTTTTTTTGGATAATCTAAATAAGAAAAATATGTTTTGAATCATTTTCAGTGTAATTTTAAAAACAAAACCAAATAAGATTTGACTTAGTTACTAACTTATCTTCAGGTATTCTCTAGCTATGTAAACTTCCAAGCTGTAATCTTTTAAATCGGTGGTAGATCAAATAAATATAAAAAGTTGGTATTTTCAAAACTGATCTCTCTTTAAACACTTGAAAAACAACAGTTGTACTACTTATACTTAACACTCTATAAACATGTAATTTTGTACCATCCGGTAACAACACTAATTTAAAAGGTTGGCGGAAAAAAAGCCACAGGAAAGGTTAACCGAGTTCATATAAGGCAGCGATCCGATTAAGACATATGCATGCTATAGTGTCCGGATAATGTCATTGCAAAAACCCAACATCACGTTCAGATAAAAAGTCCCGTTAGTTGTCGCCTTAACACAATTTTACATAACTCGCCATTGCGCTTACAAACTTATGCAACACGCTGTTGCGCTAACAAAACTTTACAGAACAGACCTTTGCTTACACAAATTCGCACAGTACGCCGTGGTAATATACTTCAAATTACAAGCCGTCGCGTTAAACACAACCTCGCATCACTAATTGTTGCGCTATAACGATTTAGATGTGTTAGCGCGATGACGTTTTATGCAACAGCGCTTTGTATGCAGTTGTGTTAGTGCGACGGTGGATTGTGTCTCAGCGCGACTGTTCGTGTCACAGCGCGACAGCGAGTTATATGAAACTCGAGTTGTGTAAAGTTGCTTTACAGCAATTATAGCGTGTTGTGCGAAGTTGTGTTAGCGCGAAGTTTGACAGCGTGTGGTGGTTTTCCCAACACACAGTTTAGCATTTGCAAATGACTCTACCGCACATCGTAACACAAAGTGTTAAACACTTAATTTTTTAAAAACAGTTTATTACTTGATAAAAAAGCGGGTACGTAGATTTTTTCACAACGCATTTAAACATTAAAAGAATACGTATGTGGATCAAGTTATGCTTAATATCAATTTTCTGTATTATAAGCATTCAGACTTCAAAGATTTTCTTTCTCTGCTGCCTTTTACAAAATGAACACAAAATGAGTGTAAATAACCATATGTAAATAACACACAAAGGAAAATACATCTGTATACTGAAAATACTAAAATCGGTCTGGGTACTAAAACCTAATCATAATGCCGAAAAGCTATTGTCTGCACAAACCCCCCTCCCAGCCCCGAAAAAAACCTCTCCGTAATGGTGCAAGTGCGGGAGTGATTCACTTCCACAAAATTTCGGCTCAAATCATAAATAAATGCCATTTGTATTTCTTACCTGAACTCAAACACTGCTGTTGTGTAGGGCATTAATTTATCCAAAAATATCAAGTATTTACCATATATCGGTTATTTTCGTGAATGTCAACAACAGAAGGATACCAGCTATAAATCTCGGAGGTTTTTTTTCCGTTCTTGACGAATAAAATATATCCTGGCCCTGTGGTTATAAAACTTTTTCATACTCGTACTCAAACTCGTACTCCGAGTATGTGCTCCACTAAGTACGACTTTTAAATCCGATGTTATAAACGTTTTGAAGTATGTTCTCCGCTGAGTACTATTTGGAGTATGCTCCAAAAACCGGTGGAGGAAATTTTACGTCTCTGGAGTAAGATAGAGCACGGCACATGTAACTCATGTAAATAATCCTGGCATGTAGGCAAACTGTACATATGTTTAGATAAATTATCAACAAAACGTAACACATGTAATGGCCTTTTTAGCTAACCAGAGTTGAAAGCTTAAATGAGCTTTTCGAAGTTTTTGTCCGGCGTCTGTGTCTGTCCGTCCGTCTGTAAACTATTTACAATTTTGACTTCTCCAGAACCACTGGGCCAATTTCAACCAAACTTGGCACAACGCATCCTTAGGTAAAGGAGATTCGAATTTGTTAAAATGAAGGATCACGCCTTATTTCAAAATTAGCTAATTAGGAATTATTGAAAATTTGTTGGTATTCTTCAAAAATCTTCTTCTCAAAAACCATTAAGCCAGAAAAGCTGAAACTTGTATGGAAGCTTACTCTGGTTGTCTAGATTCAAGTTTGTTCAAATTATGATTCCAGGAGGTAGGGTTGGGCCACAATGGGGGGGGGGGG
>WFKH01011581.1:40069722-40088453 GCA_016163765.1 Magallana hongkongensis | reverse complement strand
ACGACTTCGACGGTTAACACAGTTTGGGTTTTTTAAATTTTAAAAAACAAAACAAATCATTTTTACCCCCCACTATGGCCCCCCCCCCCCCCCCCCCCCCCGAATTGATTGAAGTACAAGGCAGATATGACAAAATTAAAAAAAAATGCCAAGACATTAACAGAGGTCTGGAATGATCTTGACATAACCAACCTATTTCAAGGTCACTGAGACCTTTGCGTGCAGGAAGTGTTTTGGTAAAATCTTAGTAATACTGAGTCAAGAGGAGATATATTATGTTTTAAATCTTGAAGTTAAAGATATTTGTTATGACTTACACATAAAATCAAGAAACATACTTTATGGTCATTATATACTCTTTACCAACAAGCACTCTTTACGTTTATGTGAAGTATGACAATACAATGGTTATCGGGTGGGGAGGGGGGGGGGGGCGTACATGACCTCAAACTTTGACTGAGAAATTTTGTTGTAAGGTCACTCTGCACACTCTTAATCCACTAGCTTTCTTTTGGTACAGTACGAGTAAGATTCAATTTAGTCTGTCCCAAATTATTGTTTCTGTCACATTCAAACGATTTTTATAAAAATACACACACCTTTGAAAGAAGTATAACTAGAGGTACTGTGAGCAAGCTCCCACATAATACCCCCCGCTAAGAAAATAAAATATCAAAACTGAAGTATTTCTCTATTAGAAGATAAGGGGTGCTTCTTTTTCTTATAGTGAAATTGAACTAGCACAAATGACCAAAGCTTAAGTCAGGACTAATTTACAGGTCACAAGCAACCTTTATGTCAAATTTTAGCTTCTAATCATTTTGCATTACAAGATAGGGCCCAGACAGGAATTAAGCATTTTTTTTAACTATGACCTTGAACTTGCCTAAATGACCTTGGGTCAAGGTCATGACACACCCTCAAGTCATAAGCAATGTTTTTGTGAAGTAAGAACTTCAAATGTTTCTCCATAAAAAAGATATGGACCGGATACAGGTTTTGCACTTTTCCTGCCAGTGACCTTGACCTTGCCCAACTGTCGCTGGGTCAAGGTCACGACACACCCTCAGGTCATAAGCAATGTTTGTGTGAAGTAAGAACTTCCAATGTTCCTCCATAAAAAAGATACGGACCGGACACGAATTTTGCACTTTTCCTCCAGTGACCTTGACCTTGGGTCAAGTTCATGACGCACCCTCAAGTCAAAAGCAATGTTTGTGTGAAGTAAGAACTTCCAATGTTTGTCAATAAAAAAGATATGGACCGGACACGAGTTTTGCACTTTTCCTGCCAGTGACCTTGACAAAATGACCATGGGTCAAGATCATGACATAAGCAATGTTTGTGTGAAGTAAGAACTTCCATGTTTCCCTATAAAAATAATATGGACCGGACACGAATTTTGCAGAGACAGACGAACAGACGGTCGGACGGACATCTTTTCTCTATTCGAAACTCACTCGGAATATTGCGCACAATTTTTAAACGTTGTCATCCGGGCACTTTTATGTCGCCTGCAGTGCAAAATCCCCGTAGACTTTTTATTTTTAGCTGTGTATTGCACACATGGGGTGATGGTAATGTGTAATTGTAATACATTGTAACATACATTTTTTTAAAGTAATGGGGTGTAATGCACCCATTTTTCAATTACAAGTAATTGTAATGAAATGCATTACTTCCATAAAAATCCCGGTAATGACCATTGCTTTTCAATTACATTTGAATTACATTTAGCCCAAGTCTCTTATTTTATGAAATAATCTGATATGTTTTTCAATGAATTTGATTAAGAGTTTTCAAAAATTAAAATACATTCTTGAAATTGATTAAAGACTTATTTAATTTTATTTAGGTGTTTTCATGTATTTTATTGTCATCTATAAACTTTCTTATATGAATGAAATCAATTAAAGGAAGCTTGGTAAAAATTAAAATGAATTTAATGAACAGATATAAGATCAGACACGTTTATTTAATATATGTAGATCAATTCAAAAGAGATAGCTCCAAACAAATGTTACCTGTTCACTTTACTCAGCTCCACTTTTCAGCAAAAAACTATAAGTATTTCATTATCCCTTCGCGAACTTCACTTTGCTGAAATGAACTCAGTAAGTAGGATCCTTGATCAATATATATATGACAAAAATGAAAACTCTAGGGCATAATGTAAACATTGCCTAGCATTTATTTCTGGATAATTTAAGAGTCGCCTCAAAACCCATATTAAGTGTGTTCAGAAATTGTCTTTATATTTTTTCCTTGTAATGTGTAATATAATTCATTACTTTAGCAAAGTAATTGTAATTTAATTAATTACTTTTGTAAATGAAAGTAATAATTAAAGTAATGGAAAGAATTTCAATGTAATATTAATTCAATTCATTACATTATCAAGTTATTGACCCCAGGTCAGATATATTGAAACTTGACCAGCAAGAGAGGGCGTTTCAAAAAAGAAATCTTGTGGAATTTTTTCATACTTTTGAATCAACACTGTTTGAATGCCGAAGTATTTATAAATATAGAGATTTAAACAAATAGTGAATCTAGGTTATCTTGGGACAGAGTGCAAGGAGAGAGAATATATTGTCCAGACAAGGATTTTACACATAAGTATGCTAGGACTTTAACCTTAGACCTCGAGACTTGGGTCAAGGTCACTGCAAACCCTTTACCCAAAGGCAATTTGTTGGTTAAATATAAGTCAGATTTACCAAAGGAATAAAAGAAAAAATGTCCGGACAAGATATCGGACGGGCAGACTGATCACTAGAACTATTATGCGCCAGCATAGCATGGTCTTAAATAGACCACCGATTTCTTTTTTCTAACCCAGACGGGTTAAGTTGTGGATACTAGAGTAGTAAACTGGAAATAACCTCATGACAACTAACGTTTTATTGGTTTAACAAATACACGTGTACAGTCACAGCATCGTTTTTCTACATAAAATTATGTTTTATTATATATGAACATTTTTGTGATCTTTAAGACCAGATTTCATCTTTTCCCGACACACGGTTGTCATGCTTTTAACAAGCTCGAATTTACTTTACAAAATTAAGCTTATATTTAATTTTTTATGAAAATGGCTAATTTTTATTATTTAAATCCTTTGCGTAACAATTGGAATTAAAATCCTTCGGGTAGACTTGGAGTTCGAATTCCGTCTGAAGGTAGGTTCTGGCACGACAAAGGACTGTTTAACTGCATCGAGAGTTGAGAATGTATACAAATATCAGATCCTTTACTACTAACATATGAAAAAGAAAGCGAGAGAATATCGACCAAACGCCAGATGGTTTTTAGGTTACCCGAGTTACTTTGATGACCTATTGCCGTTGGTCTTCGTCCGTTGTCGTGCGTCGCCCGTAAACAGTATATTAAAATTCTTCTTAAAAACTACAAGGCCAAATGTTACCATTTTTTGTTAGAAGAAAATCTTGGAGAAGAGTAATCTAAATTGTGAAATTTATGACCTTACCACTCCCGGGGCGTAGGGGTGGTGCCATATGCATAAAAGGCCAAATTTTCAAAAACATTCTTCTCTACTGCCATACATGTGATAAGAAAACCTAAATCCATGGTTTTGATATCCATGAAGCCCTTTACAAAAATTGTAAAATGCATGGCCCCTGAGTCAGGGGTTGAGACCATAGTGCTGGGCCATTAAGGCCAAATAGGTGAAAATAAATTAAATCTTAGAAAATCTCCCTCCCATATAAAAAAAACTAAGTGCCTAAAACCCTATACATGTACTCAATTAATGAAATTCATGGCCCCTGGGTCAGGGATTTATGCCCTAGGGCGGAATTAATATGACAATGTAGTGAAAATGTATTAAATCTAAAAATAATTTCTTCTCTACTACCATATAACATTATATTTGAGAAAAACTAAAGGCATGATAATTGATTATTATGTCCGTGAAGTTCTTTACCAAAATTGTAAAATCCATGGTCCCTGGTTCAGCGGTTCAGGCCCTAAGGCGGAGCCAATATGGTGAAAATGTATTAAATCTTAGAAAATCTTCTTTACTTCCACAGCAGTGGGAGATAAACGGAATGCATGATTATGACAGTCATGAAGCCCTCTACCTAAATTTTGAAATTCATTGCTCCAGGGTCAGGAATACAAGCCCTAGGGCGGGGCCAATATGACCATGTAGTGAGAATATTTAATCTTAGAACATCTTCTTCTCTACTTTCACATGGTTTTGTAACTTATTGTACACAGTAGCCATTAATAAATGCATTAATTTCCCTTGCATTCACAATTCTTTGATAGCAGAAGAGGATTAGAAAGTGTAACTTCAATCATTTAAGTGCTTCAAGTCAATTAATATTCTCGCAACATTCTCAGAAGTCAGGTACAAACTTTCAGTTTACTTATTGAAAAGTGACCAATAAAGACCTGCAGGTTTCTTTTTACCAAATGTTTAGAATGTTCCCAGAATCTAGGGTATAAAAAGTCCGTAGGTTCTCCGACTCATGCCCCCAGTCTTCGCAAAAAAGAAAAATCATCACAGGACATTTGGACAGAGATTTGGACAGACAGTTTAAAACATTTCACAGGACCAAACGAATTTTCATCGGTCCAAAACTTTTATCATATATCATATATGATCATTACGATGTTACTTTATATCATATGAATCAATTAACAAATAACACATTAAACAATTAACAGAATTTATTCCTCTTTAGTAAATTCGCACAAAACCAATATACTTCCTCCGAGAGGTAGTCTTCAAAATATTCATCTTCCTCATCCCCCCCCCTTCCCCCCCCACAGCTAGTTTCGTACGAAATATGTCTTCCATAATGTTGTTTTTACAGCCCGTAATGAATGTATTGGTATTATTCTTACTACGTGACACTTTTTCATAGGCAGTACAGTACTTGAAAGTCATGCTCGCTTTACATGGTTCATCCTAGATAGAATGTTCTATCATTAAAATGACAGATGTCCTGCGGACCCGGTTTAACGATAGAATTCGTCCCATATTCTCGCTTCGTAGCAAATAAAAAAAATATATCGCGCTATATCTCGCCTAAATTTTCATATGATTGGTCTCAAATACCTACAACGTTGCTCTTTTATAATCCCATTTTACCTCATAAACTGTTTTTGTAACGAAATCACTGCCACTTGTAACATCACATTTGAAAATTCGCTGTTTACGGTCGCCATGTTTACGATAAAATCCGAGACATAAATATATACTGTTTTGACAGTTATTTTACAAAACTAAGTAGCTGCTTTATGGTAATCGGTACATGTTCACAAGTGGCTGTAAAGCTTTCCGGAAAATTTTGATTATAACCAACGTTTTTTCATTTAAAGGGGGGGGGGGGGGGGGTGCCGCTACACATGTCTCATCTAAATTAAAATCTTCAAACTACTGTTTTCAGGTAGTTAGTTTTTTCTTATTGATAAGTCATTTTTTTAATTAATCAGCAGGCACCCCGTGAATTTTTTTCTTCTTCGTCGGTGGGGGTGGGGGCTCTTGTCCCAACTTTGTGGTAGCGATAAGGATGCTTTTGGTGATATTTTCTTTATTCAGCCGAGCTCTAAGTATACTTCAACGATTTGTTACATGTACTCTAAAATAATAGAAATATGTGTATACATTTCAACAGAGCATGATATGTAAAATTTTCCAGATGTAATATATCTGAGACCGAATAAATTCTTCACTCGCATCTTTTCTGGATTCGCTTGATATAAAGGACAACGAGCTCATACTAGTAATTTATTGTTCGAAAAATAATACTTCCTAAAAAAAATGTTGTTTTCCATAGATAATATGATGATATGTAATATTTTTTTGTTTATTCTGTGCCCATTCCGGCGATTACGGCAGGCCTTTTCCTGCAGCTATCTGTGACGTCACTGTTTCCAAATAAGGTCATGTCAAAATTCGACAAACTTGTAGACTTTACATTTATCGAATTGTAACATGTCAACTGTGCTATTTCAGAAAACGGAGATATAAATGCAGAGACTACCGATGGAAAATGCGTAAATATAGTGACAGGTTACATGTAAATTACAAACAGCAAATTAAAAGTTGCAAATGTGCATCTGTAGGAAGATTTATATTGAAGGTCTGCGGAGTAAACTTTAGAGTGTTTGTCTCCGAGTTTTATAGATTACACGATCAGAATTACACACATTCATACTCAGGCTCACACATCAACACGATTGCATATTCGGATTTACAAGTTTACATGACTGGATTTTTGAACACGATTACCCTCCATACTCATTCAACTGTAACCACGGTCGTCCCTCCCTCCACTTTTTATTTACGTCCTTTCGGTGTTTCTCATATTCCTTCAGAGGCTTCTTTATTTCTAAAACCTTTTGTTTCTTTTTCTTCCCTGGTACTGCCCCATCGAAATATTTTAGACCCATCATGGCGGAAGTATGTTTTAAAACAATCACGATCAACAAAACTTTTTTATTAATGTGTTTTGGTATTAGTTAAAGCGTCTATACGATCAAATAGAAAAAATGTAAAACCCAACCAAAACAAACTTCGGACAAACGGACTGATTTTACCAGTTAGTGCATCGGACCAATTAGATTTTCACCTGTTTTGTCCGACGGTCCGGTGCATTTGGAATAGACTGTGCCCCCCCCCCCCCCTTTTTATCAAATGATGTTTGCAAAGGGGTTAGACTCCAAATGAAGCTTAAAATGCAAACATGACAGGTCCATCTACGGGCTATGGTACTCGGGTGACCGTCAAGGCCTGTGGGCCTCTTGTTTCTGCTAAAAAGTAGAAAATTGTTAACAATTGTAGCTACGTACTTCTGTACATTTTGTCAATACACTACCTTATATCCATCCATGTATGACACTGTCAGCCGGCGACAAATCGTGACTTGGACCCGTTTCCTCTGAGAAGGGTGCGATCGACACAGGATGCAGTTCGCTGGACCAAAATTCTGGACCCTCATTATCGCTGAACAGACTTGAAAAAGTATAGAAGGTTGCCAGGGAGTTCGGATCATCATCATCATCCGTATCAGATGAAAAGAATCCTAAGGATCATCAATGTTTATGTCTGAACACGCTGAACTCCTGTATAATTCTCATTTGATGAATCAGTTTCGTTGTCGCTGTCACGGGGAAGCCATTTTTTTTTTTTAATTTTCCATAATTTATTTCAATTTTCAACAGCAATACAGTATTAAATATAGTTTAAACTATAGTTTTACATAAGATATAACGTATAGTCTACAATCTCTTCCACGCAGACAAGGGAATTATACATAGTCCACTCCGTAGTCTATTGAATCCCTTGTCTTCCAACTGGAGGACTGCACCCCCCAGAAGGTGGAATAAAAAAATTACATATAATTACTTAAATTTAAGTACATATTATCAGTATCGGGGAAGCCATGTTAATTTTTCGCGCTGTTTACTGAGTTGCTTTATAACTAACATGTAACGTAAATTTTGATTTTAGAAACTGAACCCTGCTAAACCTGTCCGGAATCCTTTTGGATTTTTAAAATTTTTATAAGGTCACCTGAGTAAACTCAGGTGACCTATTGCTATCTGTTTTCGTCCGTCGTCGTGCGTCGTGCGTTACGTCGTGCGTTACGTCGTGCGTTAACAATTTACATTTTTAACATCTTCTTAAAAACTACAAGGCCAATTGTTACCATTTTTGGTTTGAAGCATCTCTATGTTAAGAGAAATGTAAATTGTGAAATTGGTGGCTCTACCACCCCCAGGGTGCCACAGGTGGGGCCAAATATGCAAAAAACAGCCAAATTTTCCAAAATCTTCTTCTCTACTCCCACACATGTGAGGAAAAAACTGATTGCATTGTTATGATGTCCATGAAGCCCTCTACCAAAATTGTGAAATTCATGGCCCCTGGGTCAGGGGTTCAGGCTCTATGGTGGGGCCAATATGGCCATATAGTAAAAACGAATTAAATCTTAGAAAATCTTCTTCTCTACTCTCATAGATAATTGTTAAAAACTAAATACATGGTTATGATGTCCATGAAGCCCTCTACCAAAATTGTGAAATTTATGGTCCCTGGGTCAGGGGTTCAAGCTCAAGGGTGGGGCCAATATGGCCAAATAGTAAAAATGTATTAAATTTTAGAAAATCTTCTTCTCTACTCCCATATATATTTGTGAAAAACTAAATGCATGGATATGATGTCAATGAAGTCTTCTACCTTAATTGTGAAATTTATGACCCCTGGGATAGGTGTTTAGGCCCTAGGGTGGGGCCCATATGGCCATATAGTAAAAATGTATTAAATCTTAGAAAATCTTCTTTTATACTCCCTTATATATTTGTGAAAAAGTAAATGCATGCATATGATGTCCATGAAGTCTTCTACCTAAATTTTGAAATTCATGTCAGGGGTTTAGGCCCTAGGGTGGGGCCAATATAGCCATGTAGTAAAAATGTATTAAATCTTAAAAATCTTTACTCCCACACACGTGGGCAAAAAACTGAATGCATGGTTATGAACTCCTCTACCTATATTGTGTAATTCATGACCCCTAAGTCAGGGTTCAGGACCTTGCATTTGGAGATTATTTGGAACGTGTTGAAAAGGGGGGGGGGGGGGGTGTAAACAGTTATGGAGTTATTTTCCCTTGCTTCTTCCTAATGGAGTTATCTTCCTTAGCTTGTTCATATTTAGAAATTAATCATTGAATATAGAAAAATAATGAAGCTGTCCATCAAAGTTATTGATAAGATATTGTGAAAGCATCTGAAAAGAGTTCAGGGAAGAGGATTATAACAGTTAATGGAGTTATCTTCCCTTGCTTCTTCATAATGGAGTTATCTTCCTTGCCTTGTTCATATTAAGTAATAAATCATTAAATAGAATGTAATTATAAAGTTGTATGATCAAAATAGTTATGCAAGTATTTATATCATTTGAAACAAAAACAGTTTTTAATTTTTTTAAGATAAACAAATAGACTTGTTAATAGTAAAGTTATAAGTAGTATACAAGCCACCTTGTTTTAGTTTATCTATGAAAACATATAAACATAAAACCTATTTTGTAAGTTAACATATGTGGGATAAATAAATTGAATGGAATATGGGCACCTATTCTATAGTATGTCATACACTCTGTTAAACTGTGCTAAACTATAGGGTTAAGATCGAGTCCTTTCCAAAAGATTTCAGGCAGGGAGGTGGATATCAATACGTTATTATAATCTTCTAATCCATTATGAAATTCAATTAAATGCATTTATGAGACTCCTCGACAATTTTGTATATGGGCTATGGTACTCAGGTGACCGTTAAGGCCACCTGGCCTCTTGTTTTAAATTTAAACCTGCTTGGTCCGATTTTATATCAGATTTTGTGTACGCTTTTAAACGATAGTTTTGCAGAGTATGTATGTAATAATAGACATTGCAGTAGTTTTCCCGTTCAATTAAACCATATTTCAATGAGAAAATGATACACTATTTTTTTTTACAAAACAAACTATACATACAAGGGTACCGCGTCTTTTTGCTCCTTATTAAGATTCGCCCCCGATTTTGAGACGGATATGACTGTATTATGACTTAGGCATTCGTTATAAATAATGAAAATAAGATTTCGAAAATGTTTTGTCAAATCAAAGATAGTCCTATGTACATTTTTAATAATCTTTCTGCACTTTGTTTTGTTTACAATCGATGCATAATATGCTGGTTGAATAAACCCAATTAATCAGGACACGAAACCAAACGGTTCCCTTTCCTAAACATGCCCATGATGCATTTCGGTTTGGTTTTTTTTGTGTGTGTTACCATACATAAATTATTTCTATTTTAAATATTTCTAACTTTGAAAGGAGATCGATTCTGATGGTGCTAATAGGTGAAAGTCTATAACTTTTAAAGATAATTGGTTTGTATGGAAAATTATTTGATACTGTAATAACCAAAAACTCGGACCAAGCAGCTTTAATTATGTGAAGTATTTCTCGTTTATAACGCTTTGTCAAAGCAAATAGAACGTCACAATTTCCGTCTTGTTTATCTTTATATTTTCTTTTCTTTTGACGTGCGTTTTTTTAGGTACAGTACTGTATGTACCACGATCGGAACAACCTATTTTCATTTGCGGATATCACTTTTAGTTTTATTTATATAACAACACGTCCGGTACAAAAATTGTAGTATAAATCTTAATTGTTTTGTATATAGTAATTTCATAAAGAACATTTGCACAGAATATTAACACTGTATATTACCGACACCGGATATTGCTACCATCGAAGCGGAGGGCCCAGGGATTAACTAGAGGTACTGTTAGCAAGCTCACGATTGATACCCCCCGCTAAGAAAAAAAATCATAACTCAAGTATTTTCTATTATTGAAAATGATGGATGCTATCTCATTATGATTAACCGTCCATGTTCTATCAATAACAACTGCTCTATTTTTTAAAATTGTTAATGCTAATATGAGTACAGAAACCAATTTCTATTATTTAAGGTATATCTCTCCTCACGTTTTGATTTCATTGCGCAGATAATAATAATATTTAAAATGAATGATTTTATTTATTTAATCATCACAGAAAGATTAATATTTCATAATTACACAACATTCATAAAGAAAATCCATTTGAATTCAAGAAACAAACAAGTTTTTAGGGGAACTTTTTTTTCGTGCGGAAGATTTTTTAGACAAAAATGACAGAAACAAGCAATTTTCAATATACTTTTCAATATACTTTTCTTTTCATTATACTCTATTCATTATTAACATTTTTAACATTTGATAGGTTTGTAACGTATTCTATAGGTTCTGTGTGACATGTACAAAATTTAATCTTGAGAGAGTGATGGACATTTAGCATAAAACAATGCAAATATATAGAAACTGTCTGAAATTTTTAAAGCCAAATTTTGCGAGAATTTTACCTTTGAAGCCTTATATCTAAAATTTGACATCACTGTCCCCCATGTTTTATTATGTCAAAATGATACTGAATACATATCTAGGCAAACTGGATTAATCTTATAAAATTCTTGATATTCAAAAAGTTTTTATTCCAAATCAAATTTTAACTATTATAGAAATTGTCTATTTAAAGTGCAAAAAGGTCACAAAAAAAATTTATGCAGCTTCATACATAATTTTTTCGTAATCCCTCTATTCAGTGTGACCATTGTGCGTAATTAAAAACAATATTTAAAAAAATAAGTTTGCTTAATCAAAAATACTGACAACAAATCCTCATCAGGCTGAAATTGCATTTTAGGTGCAAAAAGGTCAAATTAAATGGACCATAACTCAGAGGGATGAATACTGACCCCCATTATCTTTGTATTTTTTAAGTATGTTTTGTCTACAGATTTCAAAGATATACTTCTCAATAAATTCTTGATACAACAACATTAAGGAGTGGGATACCTTAAATTCCATTTTATTTTAACTTTACTGTTAATGCATGAAGACATTTGCATCCTTATGATAACAAACATGACTGAAATCAAACGATAATCCAAATGTCAAGCAGCCATTAAATGTTTTGAATTTTTGGTATCCCGAGCCCGATTTTTTCCGAATTTTTTTTTTCCACAAAATAAATAAAAAGATAAAATACATCAGGGCGGGCCATTTCCAGATGGGCAGGTGGGGATGATAATCTATCAATTAATTTTACATGACCTGACACATGCAAGCTTTGTGTCAAATTTTACCTTCTAATCATTTCCATTAATACAAAACATGACAGACAGAATTAGCATTTTTTTAAAACAATGACCTTGACCTTATGACCTTGGGTCAAGGTCATGACACACCCTCAGGTCATAAGCAATTTTTGTGTGAAGTAAAAACTTCCAATGTTTCTCCATAAGAAAGATATGGACCGGACATGAATTTTTCACTTTTTCTGCCACTGACATTGACCTTGCCCGAATGACCTTGGGTCAAGGTCATGACACACCCTTAGGTCATAAGCATTCTTTGGGTGAAGTAAACTTCCAATGTTTCTCCATAAGAAAGATATGGACCGGACACGAATTTTGTACTTTTCCTGCCCTTGACCTTGTCCGAATGACCTTAGATCAAGGTCATGACACACCCTCAGGCCATAAGCAATCTTTATGTGAAGTAGGAACTTCCAATGTTTCTCAATAAGAAAGATATGGACCGGACACGAATTTTGCACAGACGGCCGGACAGACAAGGTGATTCCTATATACCCCCCCCCCCCCAAACTTCGTTTGCGGGGGGTACAAAAACACAAGAGGGTATGAATTTATACTTTTGCTACGAAGGTTTTAGCTCTAAATATTTTCTATATGCAATTCTTTACACGCGGAGTTACTCCGCAGTAGATTTCTTTCACACCAAATCGTTCAGCGACGTCATTACGTTTTTACGTATTTAAACACGTACCTGGTACCGGAGTAAATTCTAGCTCTGAGAACTTATTTTGCATTTCATATAAGTTTCATGCTCAATTAAAAACTCTGCATAATAAAAATGTTTTGATATTCAAATGTCTTCCACATAGGGTAAAGTTTTTGTGAAGAAATGTCGCTTTTAATTATAAATTCTACAGAAATACTGTTTTTGAACTGTACAGCAAATTGATGATTACAGTACGGCTTATTGCTAAATGCGCATTTCAAAGTGTACGGCAGTGTATGCACATCTTTTCTTACCGTCTTCTGTACCCCGAATTAACAGGCCAACCCGATAACGAACCCGATTGTAATAATACAAAAAAACCCCCTGCCGATTAAATTTACAACACAATGCTTGACACTATTATACAGAACTTATTTGTTTGTTAGAAATGATAAAAGAAATGGTACAAGTAACGCACGATATTATTTCTGACTACATATTGGCCTCGTTTATTCAATACACACTGAACCCGATAACGAACCCGAACATTAAAAAATTGGAATATAAAAAAATAATTTTCTAAAAAATATGTCAACCAGACACTACAAAAGTGTAAACTTGATCTGTAGTTTGACATTTTGAAGCTGTTCAGTAAGTTTCATATTATTCCTCAAACGCATAAAGAAAAAAAGTGTGGACAACTGAAGTGGGACAGACAGACGGACGAACAGACAGAAAGACTAACGGACGCAGAGGAAAGCTATAGTCCCCTCCGGCGAAACCGGTAGGGGACTAATAATCAAATTGTCCGATGATTCCGAGAAAAAATCAGAGAACATAGAACTTTCAGGAGATAATGAAGAAAAGATGAGATAATAAACAGTCTCCTCCCAACAGTTATTGAAGAAATAAATTGTTCTGGGAAGAGTACATTGCTTTTCACAGGCTGGTTTCAATGATAATGAAAAAATTTCCTTTTAACAAAATAGCATATTTACTTTTTCTAGACGTGGTGCATTGGTTTGCATTTGAACATTCCACTTCACAGATGCGCTGTTCGGACGAGGTTAAATTGTTCTGGCTTTTTCATGGTAGATTTCTGAGATTCATGAGTGGACCAAAGAATTCTGAAGACATTCTTTTAAGTGAGTCATGTAGGAGGAATTGTAGATCCGTAAACTCAAAGGTCAATTTTATAGTCCCAAATAGAAAATTGCTGATGAAGGATGCATCTTTTATACCTGATAAGAGCCCAGGAATTATATACAATATGATCGAAAAGATAGCAGCTCATGACAACGATGCTTTAACTTATAAGTTATGTGTTGATGCGAAAAACGAACTCGATTTCGTAAGATTAGCAATTGAATCTCTATCTCACTAAATGGACCTAGGTCATGTAGATGCATTATCATGCACTGACGTTGTAAAATCACAATTACTTACAAATTGCAGAATTCTTATTGAAATAAATAGCAAAAGACTAATGGATCTCAGAAAACTACAGATAAAAGAAATGTTTCTTTAAACCTTAAATGAAAAGTGTGGAGCTGATTGGAGAAAAAGTAATTATGCGATGGTGATAAGTTCTATAAGAACTTCAGTATTTACAATCCAAAATACGGTTGCTAGTTTATTGCTTTGCAATGATTCTTTGTGCTCCATGGCTAGGTGGAGTCTCTCATCTAACAAAAACAGATGACCGCATCATTTTAGAGAAGCAAGGCAACATTGTGTGTTTGGCACCAGATGGATCAAGTGAAAATCCACCTTTCATTAAAAAAGAACTGAAATTTGGTATGCTTTGAGAAAACAAAGCAAAATAACAGGAAGTACAATAAATACCGCTTTGCGACTGGATGGTCTTAAAAATCAAGAATCATTCTGGGATGAGAGGGGAGGAAAAAAAAGGTTGCTGAACATATGGAACACCATAGCTGTCTTAAGGATACAAATTACTTAATATATTGTTGTTTATACACTTCATTGTGTCTAACCATTATATTATTAATATTATATTGCCGACTTGGCTGAGTTTTTAATACTGATTTCTCCTAAAAACATGTCATTTATACTAAGAATTTGAAATCATGTTATCAAATTGTGTAACAAAAAAAACAACTAGGACTGTCATCCTTCATTTTAATCTGACTTGGAAAGAGGGCTATCAATTTTTTGAAAAGACGAATTATTAATTTCGATTCCTTTTTAGAACCAGAATAATTATCATTATACCCCAAGTAACAAGTTGAGGAGGAGAGTAGGGGGGGGGGGTATAATGTTTTGACCCGTCCGTCGGTCAATCAGTTTGTTTGTCCGTCAGTAAGACCGTTAGTCCTATTATTGTTTGTCAGCGCAACTCATCTCTCTCTCTCTCTCCCCTCTCTCTCTCTATATATAAATATGCATATTCACATCTAGTTCAGAATTTTTTTTTTTATTTGCAATTTTTTGTAATTTCATTTTTCACATTCATACATACACAAACACACAACAGATCATAAATAGTTACACTATGAAGTTGATACAATCAGAAAATAAATCTATATGACTTCTGCTCTTGTATATAATTATTTTCCATTCAGACCATATTGTAATATGTTTGTAAAAAGAATTTCTAATTGCTAGACATCTTTCAATTTCATATCTAAAATGTAAAGCAATGTTTGGGTTATTTTTTTATTACAAAGACATTGAAAGATATACTGTTTGGTAAATAAAATTAGAAAGTTAATGACTAAATTTGACTTTGAGAGAGGAGCCTCTCCGAATAATATATTGTTTATATTAAAACCAACTCTCTTTGAGACAGTATTGTAAATATGCAAACTCAAGCTATTCCAGGTAGTAAGAACAGTAGGACAAGATGTGAAAATATGTTCAATGGTTTCAACTTCACTCTTGCAAAAAGAACAAGTGTCATTATCAACTAATTTTATTTTTTTCAAGTAAGCTTTAACTAGAAAAAGTCTATGTAATGTTCTATATTGTAACCACTGTATAGAAGAGTCTGTAGTGACCTTGAAACATACTTTAAACACATCTTGTAAAATTAATTCAGAATATCCTCTTTGTACAGTAATGGAATTCCATCTTCTAATTAATGTTGGTACAATACATTCTATATAAGTATTAATTAGTTTGTAAATATGCTTGGTACATTTCTTGTATAAAAGAATTTCAACACAATGATAAGGAATAAAAGGACTAATGATATCGTTGTAGGTTTCCTTACAGAACTTTGAACCTTTTACAAACTTTGCTACAGCACTAATCATACTGTTGTATTCCATAAATCATATTTTAAAATTGAATTTCTTTTCAAAATCAGATTTTGATAGAATTGATCTATTTCCATATAAAAAGTCTTTCACAATTTTTACACCTATTTTGTACCATTCTTTATAAAACACAGGCTTTTTATCCACCTTAATTTTAGAACTAAACCAAACTGGAGGAGATGTTATGTTATCATTTGAAATTAGACTTTGGTTAAAATGTGTATTCAAAAAAGTGTTGGTACAGTTGTTCAAAAGATTTTCAATAAAAGCGTCACCAAAATCCAAAAATCCAGACACAATATCTCCAAACACTGCTTTAAAAATACTCAACCAAGATTGTCCCCCATGCACTAGTCTTTGTATCCAAGAACACTTCAAAGAAATTATAAAGTTATTCAAGTTCACCATATTCAAACCTCCTGTAAAGAGGTTTTGTGTCACCACTGAGCGTTTAATTTTATCACACTTTGATTTCCAAATAAATCTAAAAAAACATTGTACAAAAATTTGTTTCTTTTCTTGGATTTGGTAATCAAATAAGTAAATGGTTTTTTTTGGGAATAATAAGACTTTTAAGTTCAGTAAGTCTTCCTATGGGAGTATGAATTCGCCTTTCCCATTGTTGGATGAGTGCAGTGATTTTCGGAATTTGAATATTATAATTTAATTCTGGAATTTGTTCCATGTCAACAGAAAAATGAATACCTAGTAATACAAATTCAGTGGCTCCCCAATCTAATTTCCATCTAGAGTGATGAAAGACTTCAGATGAAATTTTTTTTGAACCAAACCATATAATTTTTGTTTTTGAGCTATTAACTTTCAACCCCGATATTTTTGAAAATAATTCTAAAGTTTCAAGAGCATTAAATAAAGATGAAGCAGAACCGTCAAGGATGAGGGATGTATCATCTGCATACTGGCATATTTTATGTTCTGTATCATACACAAAAATACCTCTAATACCTTTAATTTGTATAATTAGTTTAGCAAATATTTCAGCGCAAAGAATAAAAAAATATGGGGCTACAGGATCACCCTGACGACATCCTCGCTCTATTTCAAACTGTTCTGACAGAAAGCCGCGTTGGAGAACACCCGCTTTAAACTTTGTATTGAGAATATTTACCCATTTGATGATATGATTTCCAAATCCAAAAAAAGTAACACCTTATAAATGAATGACCATGAAATTAAATGGAAGGCTTTTTCAAAGTCAATAAGCATGAGCAATCCAGGGATGTTGTTGACTTCTGAATAGGACATAAGATCATAAATAAATCGTGTATTTTCACCAATGTATCTACCCTGAATAAAACCAATCCGAGTATTAGAAATAAGTAAATCCAGAGTAGATTTTATCTTTAGACTGACACATTCAGATATTAACTTGTAAAAAACATTCAATAGTGTAATTGGTCGCCAGTTTTTTAAAAATTGCCTAGGTTTGTCACCTTTAGGTAGGCATGATATAACTCCTAACCTCTGAGACACTGGCAATTCTCCACGTAAAAATATTTGGTTAATTGCTTTTGTTATATAGTTTTTAAGATCAGCCCAAAAGAACTTAAAAAATTCAGCTGTGAAACCATCACTTCCAGGCGACTTGTTATTTTTCATGCCTTTTAAAACACTTAATATTTCACTTTCACTGAAGTTTTCATCTAACATTTTTGATGTTGATTTATCTAATTTTGGAATATTATGTGGCTGGATAGTTGATTCTAAATCTATATCAAAAAGCTCATAGTCTGCATTTTTAAAAAGCTTAGTTCTGAATTCTTAATTCTGATTTAAAATGTCGGCCTTTCAAGATTTAGAGCTTTCAATATTTTTCACTCCAACTACTATAAAACTGATGAATATAATTTCATGAAACTGTTTTGTTAAAAGGATATATTATGGTGTTCTGTTTGATATGGTGTTCCGATAGGGCCACTTCGACCTTCGCACTTTCGCCTTTAGGGTGAAGATTTGAGAGTGCGAAGGTGAAAGTGCGAAGGCGAAGGAGCGAAAGTGCTAAGATGCGACGGCTAAGCGCGAAGGAGCGGTACTACTATCGCTCTTTTGCCTTCGCAACTTCGCACTCTCGCCTTAAATTCGCAACTTCGCCATCGCCTTTTTTGATTGCTTTTAGCAAGTCTCGGTCGATTACATATAATTTAATGCAGACACAGTACTCGCCCGAGGTTTGCTGATTTATCTCAGATGTTATTGGTACGCATGCGCTAGGCCATCGTAATATTTTACTGGGTTATTTATGTGATGTGTGACATATCCCCCTCCCCTCCGCGGCAAATACAATTTTCCCTTGGACCCCACCTCCCCCTGGAATAATTCAGGCTGTTGAAAATAATTTCTCAAAAGTTCGTCTTCTGCCGCAGATGTCATTTTATACAGCTAAAGTTAACAGATAAAGAGCTCCACAAACAAAAAGCGATGGCGAAAGTGCGAAGGCGAGAGTGCGAAGTTGCGAAGGCGAAAGTGAACTCAGGTGACCTATTGCTATCTGTTTTCGTCCGTCGTCGTCCGTCAACAATTTTACATTTTTAACTTCTTCTTAAAAACTACATGGCCAATCGTTACCATTTTTGGTGTGAAGCATCTCTATGCATATGGTAAGAGGAATCACAATTGTAAAATTCACGGCTCTACACAGGCGGGGCCAAATATGCAAAAAAAGGCCAAATTTTCAAAAATCTTCTTCTCTACTCCCACACATGTGAGGAAATACTGATTGCATGGTTATGATGTCCATAAAGCCCTCTACCGAAATTGTGAAATTCATGGCCCCTGGGTCAGGGGTTCAGGCTCTAGGGTGGGGCCAATATGGCCATATAGTAAAAATGTATTAAACCTCAGACAATCTTTTTCTTTACTCCCATATATATTTGTTAAAAACTAAATGCATTGTTATGATGTCCACGAAGCCCTCTACCAAAATTGTGAAATTCATGGCCCCTGGGACAGGGGTTTAGGCCCTAGGGAGGGGCAAATATAGCCATGTAGTGAAAATGTATTAATCTTAGAAAATCTTCTTTACTCCCACACATGTGGGCAAAAAACTGAATGCAT
>WFKH01011581.1:40031117-40058029 GCA_016163765.1 Magallana hongkongensis | reverse complement strand
CGACCCAAAAATATGTGTATTTTTTTTTTTTATTTTCCGTTTTTTTTTCTTTTTTCGCCTCTCGCCTCTGATAGACCCCCCCCCCCCCCCCCCCGAAATTCCTAGGGCGAAAATACAGAAAAAAAAAATAAAATATGGTAAAATGTGTAAATTTGGCGCTTTAACAGGAAATTTTAATAGGGTCTCATAGTTGGTAACTTTTGAGATGACCCTGGCGAAAATGGGGTGGTAAATTAAGGATTTTTAAATCTAAAAATAACTTATATGATAGTAAAACTTCATGCAAGAAATGTTATCAAAATATCTAGGATAGAAATAATTAGATTCAACCTCCTTAATTAGCTTGTGCACTGTGGAAAGGAAACTACACAACTGCAAGTGCCAAAAGGAGGTAACAACTGATTCTAAAATGTTTAAGATATGCATGTTCTTAAAATATCTTCATTTTTTCTTCCTATCAACAAGGCAACTTACTTTAATGCGAGAACATGCTTACCATCCTATTTAAAAGACCACTCTGAACCAGAATTTATATATATATATATATATATATATATATATATATATATATATATATAATTCTGGTAATTTTTTTTTAAAACACAAGATGTGATACCAGACTATACATTTTTGTAACAAAACGCTGATAAAACTGTCGTGATACTTGCATGAAGCTTAAAAATCTAGGTATATAGATATACTCCATGTATACTATTACTCCAACATCTGCCAAATGTTACACATCACCCGATCTCTAGATAGTGCATCTGGTATAAGTACAATACTAAACAAGAGGCCAATAGGCCTTAACGGTCACCTGAGTACCATAGCCAATACACAAAATTGTCGAGGAGTCTCATATATGCATTTAATTAAGTTTTATTTTGGAGTAGAAAAATTATAATATTGTAATGACGACCACCTTCCTGCCTGAAATCTTTAAAAAAGGACTATGAAACCTATAACTTTAGCGAAAAACTTACACAGATTAAAAAGAGTGCATGACCTGATATTGAAAAGGTACAAGGCTCTGATAGAAAATAATTTCTCCACATTTGTTAACTTTCAAGATAGGTTTTATGTGTATATGTTTTCATAGATAATCTTAAACAAGGTGGCTAGTAGACATGTTTTTTTTTTATAACAACCTCTTATCCCCCATCCCCAGAAGCAGACAGATCGAAACTCTCCCTGTGGGCATTTAAACCAAAAAAAAACCAGTTTTCGAAATATTCCTATTTAAACCAAAAAAACCCCAGCTTTCAAAATATTCCTGCTGAAACTTTAAGCCACCATCTGGTATATATACCGAAATTATTTTACATGTACTGTTTATCATGAATTTTGGTTAGCCAATTATTACTTTACTATTAATGAGTCTATTTGTTTAATCAAAAAGTTCAAAGACTGTTTTTTTTAAATACTTGCGTAGTTCTTTTGATCATACAACTTCTTAATAACATTATATTTAATGATTAATAACTCCATAATGAGGAAGCAAGGGAAGATAACTCCAATATGAAGAAGCAAGGGAAGATAACTCCAGTATGAAGAAGCAAGGGAAGATAACTCGATTAACTTTCACAATATCTTAACTGATAGACAGATTCATTCTCTCTCTTTTCTAAGTATGTGAATTAACCCATTTCTTTCATTGAAATTCCTGAGCAGAATAAAATAATAAGACAAATATACACCCCCCCCCCCCTCCCAGCCATAACCCTTGCCTTACAGGTAGGTGACTTGAAATATTATTAAAGATGACAACTTAATGTTTTTTTTTCTAACTATGCAGTCAGTTTTTATTCAGTGTCAGTAGACCTTTATTAAACATTCTATATACATTAACACTAAATGACCATTTTGGTCACACCCTGCATTAGGAATCCCTACCCTATATGAGTGTTTTGGCCCAGCTGCCCTAGATTCAAATCCCTACATTGAGAGACATATGAAATTTTAAATTTTGATAGATGGCTTTAATTTTTTTCTTTGTATGCAGTCAGTTTTTATTCAGTATCAGCAGAAGTATAAAAGAAGACAATTTTTTAAAGCATTAATTGCATTAACACTATATGACCATTTTGGCCCCGCCCTAGAGTCAGAACCCCTACCTCGGGGACATGAAATTCATAATTTTGGTAGAGGTCTTCCTGGTCTACAAAATTATGAATTCAGTTTTCCCTACAGGTGTGTGGGAGTAGAGAAGATAATTTTTAAACATTATATGCATTAACACTATACATCCATTTTAGCCCCGCCCTATAGTCAAAACCCATACTCCAGGGGACATAAAATTTACAATTTTAGTAGAGAACTTCCTTGTTAACATAATTATGAGGTCAGTTTTTCTTACAGATGTGTGAGAGTAGAGAAGAAGATTTTTAAACATTATATGCATTAACACTATATGCCATAATGCCCCCCCCCCCCTACAGCCTGAACCCCTGATCCAGGGGCCATGAATTTCACAATTTAGGTAGAGGAGTTTGTGGACATCATAACCATGCATTCAGTTTTTTTCCCACATGTGTGGGAGTAAAGAAGAAAATTTTCTAAGGTTTAATACATTGTTACTATATAACCATATTGGCCCCACCCTAGAGCCTGAACACCTGACCCAGGGGCTATGAATTTCATAATTTTGGTAGAAGGATTCATGGACATCATCACCATGCATTCAGTTTTTTCTTCACAAGTGTGGGAGTAGAGAAGAAGATTTTTGAAAATATGGCTTTTTTTGCATATTTGGCCCCGCCCGTGGCGCCCCGGGGGTGGTAGAGCCATGAATTTCACAATTTAGATTCTTCTTACCATAGAGATGCTTCACACCAAAAATGGTAACAATTGGCCTTGTAGTTTTCAAGAAGAAGTTAAAAATGTAAAATTGTTAACGTACGACGCACAAAGACGGACGAAGACCAATTGCAATAGGTCACCTGAGTGACTCAGGTGACCTAAAAAATGTCCACTCAGGCACTCATGTTAGAAAACGTACACTGAAATAGATAAGGTAACCAAATTCCGATTTCAGATGATTAACTTCATAAAGATAATAAAAAACTTTCCACTTCTCAAGTTATGATATAATCATAACATAAAGATGTAAAAAATTCCTAAGCATTTCTGTGATTTTTAGTTTTCTAAAGTGAAACCGGGGAGACTATAGTCTTTATCGTGGTCTGTCAGTCATTCTGTCCCCTCTTCGTTTTCCAGACTTTTTTTGTGATGGTTTGGCGAATGAATTGATTTCAAACTTCTTGTGTAGACTAATAATAAAGTAAAAATAGTTTAACTTTAATCAATAGGTATTTACGTCATTAGTTTTTAAATGTGACTCTTTTTAATGAACGGGTTAGATTAGTTTTCCAGTATATGAAGGTGAGAATAGGGACTTTTTCTTGCAGGTCCTACTGTGTCATTCCATCTAAAACAGCAATTATCATCGAGTTCGACTTGTTACTTTTTATTCATTGGTTTAAAAGTTAAAATTTTTGAAAATCCTTCGTATTCCTGCAATCGTATAATAGTGCTACGCCGGTGCGTCTATTTACCCGAATGCATCCCAAAGGTAGTACAATTGATTTTGAACGACTTGTTTTTCAATACTAATCAGGGTGGTTTTTTTAAAGAAATCTTTAACCGAATTGTCTTCAGATTTTTTTAACGCATAAAACAGCAATTGTTTCAAAATTAGGGGTGACGGTAGGGGGCATGTATTGTATAAGCAATACTCTGAGAATGCTTGTTGTTTGAAAACCCGGAATATTACGTTGTTGTTTCATTCATGCACGTTGTATGCAGATACATAATCTTTGTTTTGTCGTAGCATTTTACAAAAATGCGTATAAGACAGGGTGTTACAGAAAGCGTCAATATTGATGTTAATAAATGACTTTTTGTTTATGTTGCTTATTTGCCGAAAAACATAATTCAAAATCAGTTCAGTTATACAAGTGCGCCTGTCCCCTAATCATAAACGACAACAAATACTAGGTTGGTTAACAATTTGCATGTAAATAAAAATTCTGTTAAGTGACCGGCAACTAAATGCAACGTAATGACATATTTAAAATCTATATGTTTTCAAAATAATTAGAAACGTATTAAAACTGTTTTATTAAAATTTGAGAAGAAAAAAAAAACGAACAACCATAGGACATGCGCAAATACTAATGGAAACAAAAAGGAAAAAACAAGAGGTAAGGCAAAAATAATACTTTTTAAAAATAAATTATCTATATTTTACCGAGTCGCAAACTGGTAGTTATAAAGTGTTCAAGAAAGAAATTCATCCAGAACAAATACCCCTTTATAACGCTACATCAAAACTATCCTTGTCTTTTTCCCATTACATGAAAGAAGCCATTGAAAATCTTTGTTTAAATGTTTTGTCAAATTCGGTCATATTGACGTGGGCCAGAATTTCCAGAAAAATAATGGAATCGGAATATCCTGGTAATATGCACATCTACACATTGTGTTGTAAATACCAACAAAGTTTTACGAAATTCCGTACAGCGGTTTAAGCGGAGTTCCGCTAACAAAAAAACGGGACTGACTGACGGACCTGTCAAAAACATTATACCCCTCGCAACTTCGCTGCGTGGGTATAATGAACATTTGATGATCGTCTTGATGTCAAAAGCAGCTGTTTTCTTCCACATAAACTTGATCTGTAGTTGTTAGTTTGCGAGTAACAAATGCAAGCATTTTTTGGGGGTCAACGCACCCCAGGGAGCAAAAGTGCAAAGGTGACGGATACAATTTACTCGCTCAATCACATTCGTTTTTAAGCCATCTGAGTCACTCAGGTGATCTACTGCAATTGGACTTCGTCTGTCGTCGTCCGTTAACAAAATTCTTCATGAAATCATGGGCCAAATGTAACAATTTTTTGGTCTAAGCATAAATAGGATAAGAGGAATCAAAATTGTGAAATTTATGATCTTGTCCTCGGAGCCTCATGAGCGGAGCCAAATATGCAGAAAAGGCCTCATTTTCAAAAATCTTATCTACTCCCACACATGATGGAAAAAAAACTATATGCATGGTTAAGATGTCCATGTAGCCCTTTAACCATGGCCCCTGAGTCGTGGAGTTGAAGCCCTAGGGCGGAGCCAATATGGCGACATAGTGAAAATGTATAAAATAATATTTTCTTCTGTACTTTTACAGTCGTGGGAGATAAGTAAATCAAATTCATTGTTATTTTGTCCATAATGTCCTCATTTTAAATTGCGAAATAAACCACCTATTGGGCAGGGGTTGAGGCTTTTTATTAGGACGGGATGGGGGTGGGGCTAAATGTCCATAAAGTGAACATAATTTTTTTAAGGTCAATGGGTCACTCGGTATATTGCCGTTGTTCGTGCGTCGTCCGTTAACAATTTTACATTTTATCTTCATCTTGAAAACTACATCAAATTTAATTTGTGTTCTATTTTAGGAAATTTACTTTTATTCCATTTGCATTGTGTGCTTGTCTGCACTGTAAATGAAACTGTAAATATTATAAAAGATTGACCACTAAAGGCCCGCAAGTCTCTTTTTTCCAAAGTTAACAATTTTTGGCCCCTGGAGCTAAGGTGTAGATAATCTGAGATTCTTCCGACTCTACCCCCCTCCCCCTTTAAATGAATTGATCTTTGCAATTATCAAATAACAAAAGCGGGGTGACTGTCAGAGGAGTCTCGGATTAGAATTTAGGCTTCGAAATGAAGCTTAACTGCAAACATAAGCCATCTTAAGGCTATGGTATATAGGTGACCGTCAATCCCTGTTGGCCTATTGTTCTTTTTAAATTCTTTTCTTAAAAAACCCGCTGTGCAAGAAATCTAAAACTTGTGTGGAAGTATTCTTAGATTGTGTAGATTCAGATGTTAACGTCATGATCCCAGGGAGTGGGGCCACGATGGAGGGTTGAAATTTTATAAGAGAATAAATAGAAGTCTATGAAAGTCTTTTTCTTAAAAACCATTTGTCGTGAAAAGCTAAAACTTTTATGAAAGCATCCTCAGGTAGTGTAAAATCATTTTTGTTTTCAAATAATAAACCATGGGGAATGAACTGAGAAATAGCTTGTCAAAAACCAAGAAGTCTGAAACTTGTGTGGATGCATCCTCAGGCTGTGTAGATTCAAGTTTGTTTAATTATGATTCCCGGTGGTATGGTGGGTAACAATGGGGGATTAAATTTCATTATTGAAAAATAAAATAAAAATCTTTGCAAAAACCTTTGAACAGAAAGAATAAAATTTGTGCGGAAGCATCCTCAGATATTGTACAATCAAATTTGTTTAAAATGAAATCATGATCCATGGACCACCTTGCCTTTTTGTTGCAAAAAAATATCCAACCCAATATGATGCTGTAAAATCATTTAATAATAATGCTGTCTTTATCAAAGAAACATGCTTACAGTCTTCAGATACCTCTATAAGAACACCAAACTTTCTTCATATAAATTGTTGAAAAAGTTTACATGCTAACATGATAAACATTTGCTAGTCTGGGAACTTCGTCATTTTGACTTGTACCCTAGCTTGTATATGTTCTTTGCACACAAAGCATATTGTAGACTCATTACCACTGTCACATGACATGCAATGAGCCAGGTGTCCACAGGGAAGAAATACAATTTCTCGTTCATTTGTTTTACATACAAGACATTTTACTTTTTCATCCAGCTTTTGAACCTCGTGCCTTTGGTGTTCTATGCTTAACTCTGAAATGTTGAAAAAGCGGAACTTAAAAATCCATTGCCTAAGCTTATTTCAAATTATTATTAGATTCGCTTGTTGCTGTGAATGCATTAAATTGAAAAAAAATTCTGTGAATGCATTAAATTGAAAAAAAATACTTTGAAAATGTTGTTTTTTCACATCCATGCTTATTAAGATGGCGTTGGCGAAGGTGCTGTATAATGTTCCGGTAACACTAGTGACCGGATTTTATAAAAACCTTATTTTACTCATTTCAAAACTTTCTTTAATTGTTTAATAAAAGCAACTTAATAATAAATATCAAATGCATAATTTACGGTACTATGCCATATATGTTGATTATGCAATGTATACAAAATATAAATACCATCTCTTAAGCTTAAACCATTGTATTTCTTATTATACATCGTTCCCCAGCTATTTTTGGAAATTAGAAAATATTGACGTCATTTTGGATTTCCAGAAGATGCGTAGGGCTATTCTTAGATAATGTAGCAGACGTAAACAAATATGGATTCAAATCGCTGTGAAATGTAACCAGTACTAAAAAAGCAGATTGCACACTTTCGTGATGAGGGTTAAAAATAATCCGAAATAGATATATTTCTAGAAATGACAACTCTACACTTTTTAAGTGTTTAAAGAGATAATGCTCGAAGCGGAAAATTAAAACTTACAAGTGGTCAGTCAGAACGAGTTTTTAAACAGAGCTTCTTTAAATAATCGCAGAAAAAGTCTGAATTTATAATAAAGACCCCGCCATAATTCGTGAATTCTTTATATTATAAATATTAATCGAGCTATTAACTCTTAGACGTTACTTTTTAATGGTCCAGATATGTCCACATTCATTTTCTGTAAAAATTAGCCAAATTTTTACTTAACTTTATGGAAACCTGATTTTAAAAAATTATAAACTATTGTGATGACATTATCGTTGGTCCTTTTTGGTTTAGATTGCTACTATATTTACTTTGTATTTATACAGACATTTAATTTATAAATCACAAAATGCAAGAGCATAAACTTTTCTAGTTTTTTCACAAAGTACACTAGTTTAGTTGTGGATTTAAAATGTAATCTGAGACCAATTTTACATCTTAGGCCATTTAAAACTCTGTATCCTGCCTTAAAATTTATAAAACATATAGTTATATTTTAAAAGTGAATTATCAATAAATAAAGTTATATGTATATACATATATAAATCTTTTAACAGCTATATATCTTAGATTCTATACTTATCTTTAAGTCCAGTTTCTGTTCCAAATCTAGGTTTGGCTAATTATCCGACTTCTTAAGTCCAAACTAGATATTTAGGAATGTCAATAATAATTAAATGCTTGAACATATTGTGAACAAACCTCCCATCGAATAAACACAATCAATAATGGTATCACTTTTGTAATAGTTAGATATCAATAAATCCATTAATTTGCAATATATCAGCAAGCAATTCTTGATTAATAATGAGCAGTCACTTTGTCCGATAAACTATGTTTAAGTTTTTCAATAGAGTTGAACAATATATATTTCTTGTAGGACAGATAATAATCTAGCTCACTGTTAAAAAACTTTTGTAACGTCACTGGGTGCTAACAAATAAAACCCCGGACATAATTGGTAGTGAAGATAACACATGAAAGAGATTTAATTAAGAAAATTGGGAAACGTATGGAATGCACTAGTGCTTAACAAAATGTAGAACTCATAAAAGTAAATAAATCAATAATTTGGTAGTAATGATAACAAAAAGAAACAAAATAATGTGTGGGATTTTATAAACAATAGAAAAGCTAAATTATTAAATGCCTTAATTCACTGTATTGTTTTCAGAAAGAAATACTGCCACAGTCTTACATTTTAAATGTTTAAAATGCAAAATATTTCTCGTGATTTGAAAAAAGCTTCTGTTCGTGATAAAAAGGATGTCAACAAGACAACTTACCTTATCAATATAGTAAAAATCTCTCTTATCCAAAATTTCATATTCTACCCATAGGTACCAAATGTCGATATACACAATGTTTAAATGGCGAGGTAGGTATTGCAAGTTAGATATGCCACAGGAAAGCAGCCAAATTAAACAAACCACGCAATTGTGCAAACAATATACATGTGCATAACCTATCAAGGTATGAAACATATACTGAATTTGATAACAATGGAACATACCCATGAGGATTGAAGAACAACAATGTCCTGTCTTCTCAATTTCTAATAAGAAAGATATTCGAACAAAGGCTATTTGCAAAATATATACAAAATCACTATACCGAGGAAACTAGATAAAGAAAGCATCATTTGATGAATTTTGAATGTAAATATTTTTCATGTTATTTGCTTTTACACCCGTTCATTGTATTATTTCATTTGATTGGTTACTTTATTAAGTATGTACGTACAGGTATTATTACATTTTATTTCTTTACTTTTCTTTAAATCGAAATAAATATAATGGTGACAGATCTTTTTTATCCCCTCGCGCAACTTGTTGCGAAGGGGATATAGCATCGCTACCGTACGTGTGTGTGTTCGTATGTGTGTGTGTGTACTCCATTTCAATTTCTAGTAAATTCCAAGAAAACCCTCTCATGAATATCCATCAAACTTTGTACACTTCTTTGGCATGGTAAAAGGACAAACCCTGTTGATTTCCAAATCAATTGATTAAGTATTTTATTAAATTATCGTAAAAAACGAAATTAAAAACATGAATTTTATGTACGATTTGACAATAGACATTTCCGGTAATTTTATGTACGACTTGAAGTTAATCGCTACCGCACAGTTCAAAGCAACAACTTGACATTTTTTGGGATTTAAATCTAGTGAAGGTAAAAAAAAACCGTTTTGTAGCATTGGAGCGTTAGACGAGTGCCCATAGTTAAAAACTGAAGCGGGCAAGAGATTTAAGTCTTCCGATTTACATCGAAACAAGCAGTCGACTTTCGGACAAATTTTCCCGTATTACTTACAATAGAACTAGTCCAAAATTCAGTAGAGACTTTAACAGATATCGCACATTTATCACGCGAAAATTGTTTTATATTAATAATAACTGCATATATATCTACTATACTATGGGTTAATTATAATACGACAACTAGCAACTAGAATTTTCCATCAGAGCAGACTACAGAGCGCTTGATTTTCAGCTAAGTTTCATAATGTAAACGGATCGTTTATGTATGCCTATATAAAAATGAATGTCACTAAATGAATCTAAATTATTAAACTTTAAAGTATATGTGTTGAGTTTCTGCTAGGAATAGGAAAACTGTACAGACACGTAAATGTAAACCCCCTCCCCCAATTTATACACCACAAAGCTTGGGGATTGGAATTAAATAGATATTATGTATTCAAAGTGTTTAAAGAAATGCTTTCTTTATATTGATCTGATAAATTTACATGTATTTTCCTAAATAATGTATTCCCCCGTACAATAAGTCATGTCGCGAGGGGATTCTCCGCTTAGCGGTGCCCTTGTTACAGAATGCTACTTTCACAAAGAGGATGTACGATTCACATGGCCGAAGAACGATGCACAATACCAAAAGCGTCAATATATTACTGAGGTAAGTTGATATGGGTGTTCATTGTGCATATGTTACACGACCCTGCAACACTCGGGCTGATTACCTAGAATGCCCTAATTGACAGACTATGTAAATATCAACACGCTTGACCTTAAATATTTAGAATGTTGTTTAAACATAATTCAATATCAATGAAGTACATAGCACAACGACGTACTGGTATATATGTTATAAACCTTAAGTACAATTGTTGTTTTTAACAATTATCGAGAAATACACTTGTTAACAATAATTGGGGAAGTTAATTAAATCTAAGATTTAAAAGAAAATTCCAAGATTTACTTTTAATCCTTTTACTATGAGACCTCTGATCTCTATATTGCTTATTGTTAGGGCTCATGAAAACTGAAGTTGTCAACCACAACAGGTTGTCCATTATGATACAATATCTCAAATATATGTACATGTACTATAAGTGTTTGTGAGGCCTCCAAAAACTGGAAACACAATATAACGTATTGTGTGTTGCAGCGAGCCTTCCCTCTACAAACACCGCTAACTGCACAGCACTTGGACTATAAAATCCATGCATGACCACTATGTTACCTTTTTATCCTATTTCAAACAGCTAAAGTGACAGTGAAAGATACTCTTAATTATATTTCCCTTTCATGTTGTCAATTCATTGTAAATAAAATTTTTAGAGTAGAATTTGAACACTTGAAAACATCAGTGTTATGGCCTTGATTTTCATCAACTTAAACTCGAAACAGAACTACAACCGCGTTGTTTTAACCGTAGGATGCTTTCTTTGGTGATTCATGTTGGAATGAAGAGACCTAGAAGATAGTACAGAAAATATAGTAAAACCCGCATTAGCGGGTATTGTAATTTTTTCTGCAGTGATTGCTACCATAACCAGCATGAAGCTTTAATATTTATATTTACATAATAATCAAAAATCCATAAAAAGGATTAAAGGTAGACCTGTATTTAGGGCCCCGCTCTGCGGGTGCCCTATAGTGATCAGTCAGTCAGTCCGTCCGTCTGTCTGTCCGTCCGAGATCGCTTGTCCGGAGCATATCTTCTCTCCCCTTGGCTCAATCTGGCTCATACTTCACCCACAGAGTGCCTTTGGGTAAAGGGTGTGCAGTGACCTTGAACCATGTTTCTAGGTCTAAGGTTAAGGTCGTGGCAGAATTATATATAAAATCCTTGTCCACGGGATATCTTCTCTCCCCTTGTTCCAATATGGCTCATACTTCACTCACAGTGTCTATGGTTAAAGGGTGTGCAGTGACCTTGAATGTAGTTTGTAGGTCAAGGTCATTTCAGGCCACGCAAAAATCCTTTGTTCAGAGCATATATACTTTCCACTTAGCCCTATCTGGCTCATACTTCACATAAACAGAGCTTTTGAGTAAATTGTGTGTAGTGACCTTGAACCATTTTTCAAGGTCAAATGTAAAGGTCATAGCAGAATTATATGAAAAATCCATGTCTGGAGCATATTTTCACTCCCTTTGCTCCAATCTGACTCATACTTCACCTACATGGTGCCTTTGATCAAAGGGTATGCAGTGACCTTGAATAATGTTTGTAGGTCAAGTGTCATGGTCATATCGGATTACACAAAAATCCTTTTTTAAGAGCATATATACTCTCCACTTAGACCTATTTGGCAAATACTTTACTTAAATAGAACTTTTTGGTTAATGGCGTGCAGTGACTTTTAACCAAGTCAATGTGAGGGTCATAGTGGATCTCTTTATAATCAGTTTTAGACCGTAGATTATTTCCCATTTGCTTAATCTTGCTCAGATTGAAAAAAATGCCTGTATGTAAGGGGTAATGAGATTGAATTAGAAGTTCTATGCCAGCTGGAAAATTTCTAAGTTATAGATCAAGGTCAAAGCAAAATTCTTTCAAATTCTTTTCATCCTATTGTCCATTATTTAAGCGGGGCCCTTTGAGATGGTCACCATCTGAATGTTGTCTAGTTAATATTATATTGAATTGCAGACCGCTAAACTGATAGAACAGCCTAATTTCTATAAATGTGAAGATTACTATGGTAACTAAAACTGCTTTGAAGTCTTAGACAAGACCGTGGAGTTCGTTTCTCATTGTAGCGTTAGATTCTATCGATAAAGCAATCATACACGAAAAAGTCAGAACCAAATGTACAAAAAAATTAATAATAATAATAATAATACATCAATGAACAATGTAATAATTGTTATAGATACTTGAATTATAGTTAACATTCAATTGGAACAATGCGTTTAAAAGCAATTTTTCAAAGTTAGGAATATAAAAATTAATAAATTAATAAAACGTTAAAAATAAGGGTAAATAACCAAGAGGATGCTATTGATGATATATCACAATAAATGGCTCAGCTTGTGTCATTGAATAAAAAGACAAGATAATATAATGATACTAATGCCTATTGGTTTTCACAATTTTAAATTTTTTTAATTTTTCAACATCAATGCTTTATAATACAAAATGCTTTGTCAAAAACCTACCTTTAACTCTTGATGTGCTGTTTATAAAATAGTTTCCCGAAAAGATGTGCTCTAAATTCTGAATTCTTTTGAATCATAAATAGTCATTTAATCGGTGGTGTTTTAAAACATTCTTTTTCTGTTATAAACTACTCATCACATCAGTTTGATACACACTTTGTGGGTCGCTAAAGCAACTCGAACTTTACATAACTGTTTAGCCTGCCTGTTTTTTTTAAAGTGTTTACCTACCGGCCGTTAACATGACTAAATGTTTGTAGAAAAATCTATAGGATAGATTGATAGCCTATAAAACACATCGATCTCATTTCAGGGATTGATCAACTAATTGATTTTGTATACTAGTTTGTACAAACAACAATTGACAGAAAAAAATATTTATATATTTCAAAACGAAAAATTTTATGAATAGGTTAAAAAGAATATATGTATGCGCTTTCGTGCATACCCCATTACGAAACACCTCTGTCAGTGATATTGACTAAACAGGAAACATTGTTGGGTCACCAATTCACGCTCTATTTTTCCCAGTAGAAAATATTTTCATCTTTTTAAAAATATTTGAATAGGTGCATGTATGTGACCATAACACTACTGGCTTTGAAAACCCCTGTCCGTATGAAAATCCCCTGTCTTTCCCTGCCACCCCCTGTGTTTTCCCTGTCAGCCCCTGTACACAGGCCCTATACACAGGCCCTGTACACCCTGTAATCCCCTGTCATCCACTGTACACATCCCCTGTGTGCCACTGTAAACCCCTGTCACCCCCTGTACGCCCCTGTCACCCACTGTAAGCTACTGTATTCCCCTGTACATGCCCCTGACACCCACTGTACGGTCTTTAACTGCTTGCTAAAGTAAAAAAAAAGGTTTTTAATTATGTTTTCGAGTTTTCTTAATTACCGGTATATATTTAGCAGTTTCTGATACATATAGAAATGGAAAGCAAGAAAAGTATTCACGGTTAAGACGGTGGTTGTTTTTCTTTCTATTTCATATACATGTAGGTCAATATTGTTACGAACGTGAATAATTACTTAGTAAACATTGACACATATCAAGATAAATATACGCCGATAAACCGCTTATTTTACTCCATGACCGTGTTTTGTATTTGTAAAAAAATATATATATAATTGGAAGATGAGTGCGGGAAATCTGCAACGTTCTGTGTCATGTAACCTGTCTGAGTTAAAGCGCTTAATAACACAACATGATTAGCACGTGTATATAATGAAATGTGCACCTACATGTATATTTTGACTGTTTTGCCTGGTGTAATGATGCATAGAATAACATCGTCTAAATGAAATGCATATTGATTCTCTTTAGCAGAAAGTTAATTAGTAAATATCTAAGTCATGTAAATCGCAATCGATGATATAATTTGCTGTCAACCATTGGTTTTATCCCTGATCAATTGAGAGAGAGAGGAGAGAGAGAGAGAGAGTTGATTTTTAAGAGGTGGAACTAGTCCGGTCCTTTAACACTTTTAACTTTTATGAGGGTGCATTGTCCAGGTTAGTTTTTCATATGCATTATTGTATAGAATTGTCTTAATACATATAAAGCAATGATACAGTTCATGAATAATTTAATATATGTATACAAATACCGGTAACGGGTAACGTAAAGACACGCATGCATGGTCCTGGTTTTAGATTAGAAAAAAATATCAAGCATTTATTTGAATTCTGAATTTCAAAAATGAAAAATATGAGAGCAATACGGTTGTGACAAATGATGTTCCGGATTTTAAGCTCTTTTCTTATATCTTTGGTATTCTTAGAACTGTTAAATCAAAGTTTTAAATTTCAGTTTTCTGTACTTGACAGACTGGGAAAAAAACCCATAAGCGGCATTTAAACAACACATTGCATACTTGTTTAGCATTACATAGCATTCAGATCTTAGAAAGTGTGTATATATACAAGTACACGTGTGTCTGTCACCTCTTTGTTTCCAACCTCGCTACCGTGCACTGCAAATTGTCAATAACGACTGTGTACAGTAGCAATAATTATATAATCAGTGACCAACCATTCAGGGGGATGAGTTGGTACGATTTAAACTCGAATGTAGCACTAGTATGTACGAACAAAGCACGGATATACTCGGTCAAGCAAGGTTTGTCACGGTTTGAACACGATTTGCAAACGATTTTCATACGATTGTTGTACGGTTCCAAGTACGGTCTAGTACGGTCTGTTACGGCCTAGTACAATTAAACACGACTTTTACTCGATTAACTGGACATTTACAGGGTTTACATACGGTCCCACCGACTTTTGTTAGAGTTATGCTCGAATTATCACACATTTGTGTATGTTTTGATATAAATTGACTCGTTTTGATGGCTTGGCTTCATAAATTTTCGAATTTTCAACAGAGAAGTTATAAAAATGGCAGATGACAGAATAAGGGAATTAGAAATCATGATAAGACTGATAGACATTGAGATTATTTTGGCCAGAAGGCGCGAGGGGAGACAAGAACAAGCCAACAGAAGGAGAAGAAGGAGGCAAGTTTGGACAAGAGAATGGCTCAACAGAAGGGTCATGTTTGGACAGTATGATACTCTGTTACATGAACTAAACAGAGAGGATACCAGGTGTTCCAAGAACTTCCTCCGTGTTGATGCTGACTTGTTTTAGGAGTTTGTGAGACGTGTCGGGCCACAAATAACCAAGAAAACAACCAATTGGAGGTAAACAATAATATCTATTTTTCAGGGAAAAGCAACATATCCAATAATAAATCTAAATGTGAGAATTGTAAAACACATGTCGATGATTAATAATTTTTTACTTTTATTTATTTTCAGAGAGCCATTGGACCCTGGACTGAAGCTTGCAATCACACTCAGACACATGGCCACTGGTGCTACATTCAGAGAGTTGATGTACAGTTTCCGGGTAGCAGACAACACAATCTCAAAATTCATACCAACAGTCCTGGAGGCTATAGTCAACACATTCCAAGCCGAAGTTATGCCACCACTTATTGAGCCAGATGAATGGATAAAAGTCAGTGACAGGTTCAACACCAAGTGGAATTTCCCCCATGCTTGTGGTGCCCTGGATGGCAAGCATATTCCTATCAAGGCCCCACCAAATTCTGGATCACTCTACCACAACTACAAGGGCTTCTTCTTCATGATCCTGCTGGCATTGGCAGATGCCGACAAGTTTATATGGGTATCAGTGGCGGAGTATGGCTCAGCATCCGATTGCCAAGTGTTCAACGAATCTGAATTAAGGGAATTGGTGGAAGGGGGTGAGCTAGGCTTCCCTGATCCAGAGCCACTGCCAGGCCTGACGGAAAACCTGCCCTACTTCTTCCTGGGAGACGAAGCATTTGCCTTGAGGACATGGATGATGAAACCCTACTCAAGGATGGGCCTTGGCCACGGTGAGCGCATATTCAACTACAGGCTGTCTCGTGCCAGAAGGGTGGTGGAAAATGCTTTCGGAATTTTGGCCAACAGATTTCAATGTCTGCTTCATGCGACAGTTTATAAGAAAACAGAAAGTGTGAAGTCCCTAGTCCTCGCTTGTGTCATGTTGCACAACCTTTTGAGGATACGTTACCCTGCTGTACCAGCCAATGCCGACCAAGAGGACCAAAACCATGCCCTAGTACCCGGGGTATGGCGAGAGGAGAGTCAACTAGTGGACGCAGGAGGACATGCTGGCCGCAACGTAGACCACAACCTTGGAAAGCAACAAAGAAACTACCTCAGGGATTACTTCATGTCGGAAGCTGGTTCGGTTCCGTGGCAAGAACAGATGATATAATAGACTAGTCACTTTTGCAGTTGATATAGACTAGTAACCTTTGTATATCATGTCATGAATTTATATTGGAATCTAAATGCTCGGACTCATTATACAAACAATCATATTTAATTTGCTAGATATCATGATTTGAAAATTTAGCAGGGTTTTTTTTTCAAGAACAGTCTTCAAAGAGATTTTGATAAATTAGTGTCAAAAGAGTTAAGTAAGTGTTGATTTGCTTTAAACGTTGTACAATAAATAAAATTAAACTTTTTTCCAGTATGAAATATAATCCTGCCAAGAACAATCCAAAAGTTCTATATGGTTTAATACTTTCACTGCCAATGTCAAAGTACTCTGTTGTTTCAAGGTGTCAGCAGGTAGTTGTGTTTTCTGTTGTGTTCGAGTGCTGTATGATCATACACGAGCTTTGTACAGACGTAGAGACCGTGTCTGGTTGTACTTGACCATGTATAATTCGTACTTGAACCGTATTGGTCGTATGGCGATCGTATGAAACCGTATTGGTCGTATAAAACCGTGTGTACACTCGTGTGAATCGTACGGTGATCGTGTGACATTCGAGTGTTAATACGGGTGTTGGATGTAGGACTTGGGAACGGTTTCACACGATTCCATACGATTTATATACGATATTGACACGGTTGAGCTCACTCGTGAAATGGACTTCATGTGCGGTTGTATATACGGTCTCGTACGGTCTCACACGGTCTTGTACGATCGCTAATATGATCATACACGGACATGGCACCCGTGCCAGTTTTTTAAAAGTTTAAAAAATCATACACGGCTTTCACGGATACACTCGAATGGCCCGAGTGTAAGTCGGATAAGGCCACGGTTGGTTCGGTTGTATGTACGGTTTACACGGGTGGCCAACCTTATAAGCCGTGTGTTCTGTGTGAGACAGGCTTAAAACAAGCAAAGACTTAAAAAAAGATTGGTTTGCAACCCATTTGGCTAAGATATCTCTGAATCACTGATATCATAATCTGTTCAATGGTGCTTTATCTTTGATATACCACTCTGTCTAACAACATTAATTATTTATCAATATTTGATCGCTGAAGTCTTAATGTCTTTTAAATTACTAAATCATCGATGTACCATCCTTTTCTGGTGTTTCAATTTGTTTGACTAATATTAACTGCATAACTCGTATCTTAATATGTTTTGTAGCTACATTGCTAACTTCTCATTTTGTTTAATGTAATATGTCGCAGCTATCTGATCAATTCCGTATTGTTTCACCACTATAGATACTTGTATCTTCGACTGTTCTTGTTTTCATTTTTTTCTATTCTATAAGGCTACATCGTTGTTATTTTAATTATTCTTTAACTTACATAACTTATATAATAATATTTATATTTTACGCACATTTTCTTTATTGCTAAATCACAGTTATCTTTACCGCTAGATTTCTGATATCCGAAAATGATAATCAAAATGATATCAGTATTATTTGATGACTGATATCTTTATTTGTTTTCATCAAATTATCATGGATATCTCAATATAAATCTTATACTACCTGTATTTTAAAATTGCTGGTGCAATGCATGGTCTATGCCCGGCTTCGCTGTCTATGAAAGTGATGACGAATATAACAGCATTGCTTCTGACGTAGTCCCTGCTGCGGATAGAGATCCGCCTGTGGATAGAGATCCTCCCGAGGCTAGCGGTCCTTCTGAGGACGGATATCTTCCTGAGGATAGAGATCCTTCTGACGCTAGCGGTCCTTCAGAGGACAGAAATCTTCCTGAAGATAGAAATCCACCAGATGCTAGCGGTCATTCTGAGGACAGAGATCTTCCTGAGGCTAGAGGAGGTCCTTCTGAAAACAGAAATTCTACTGAGGATAGAGATTCTACCAACGATGGCGCTTCTACGTCTCGGGTGTAAGTATTACATACTTGAGTGTGACCTAGATGTCCTTATGTTTTTTCTTCATTGCTCATTACGTTTTCTGTGAATGATGTATAATGCAGTAAAATATAAAACCTGGCATTTGGCCCGCAATTGCTTGCGAGCTTAAAGCTTATTAGTTCGGTTGTTGAATGAAATGACAACACATACATTTAAAGTAATATTATATATTTTAAAATTCCCCTAGTCTCGACAGTGCCAATGGGAGGAGACGGGCTATTCTGTTCATGAAGAAGGGCGATCGCTGCAACGATGTCTCTTCCTGTAACACCGTCACCAAGAAATACGAGCGCAAATCGTCTTCCCCATAAAAGCCTCGCGTTGGGGTACCGTGGTTGCAAAGTAAAATTGCACGTTTCCTGAAATAGAGCAATTTCTGTATTCTTTTTCGATGATTGTAGAATTTTAACATTCAAAGAAACATTTTCTGGAGTTTGCTAGCTGTTGCTGTACATTATTAGGAATACTTTTTTGCGTCAAGTTTAAACAAAATTCAAGAGACGGTTATTGTAAAGGGGCATGGTCGCAATTTGAGCTGGAAAATAGGTTTCTATTATTATTATTTCCATGCTTTATTGTGGTATTTTTAATGGTCGGCCAAAATGCTAGTCGTCGAGTTAAATGGATTATACAGAGCTAACAGAGGCTCGTGCCATGATATACTTATAAAGTTCTGTTTCAAGATTTTTTTTTCTCTTTGCTAGTTCCTTACGAAATCCAAGAAATAAGTAACTAGTATTTGTCACATTTAAACATTAATTGAAATTGTATATTTATTTTTCTATTCAGCATTCGATATGCATACTAGCATGAACTTTTTTAAACATAATAAAGAGCTGTGATCTCTGTAACTTGCCTATAACTCGACGAATGGCATTAAAACTCTAGTGGATTAATAGAAACAACTTAATTAGGAATCATGAACGTCAGTCATGGAAAATGTTTACCTCAAATCCTGACCACGCCCCTTTAATAAACGAAAGATGTTCAGTTTAAGCAGTGGAATAGTATTTTTATTGTGAGTATTTTTTCTTTTTGGTATGATCATAATTTTGGGAACGACACGTTTTGTTCCAAATCGACACAGAGTATATAAAGCGCCCTCCAAGCCAGAAAAAATGTCTGCCTTCGTCACAGAGTCCGATCTAAATGGAATCGGATTTCGATTTGTGAGACGGTATACCTGTTAAGGACTCGAGGAACAGCAAGTTTTGTCAAGTCTGGTCCCACCTCAATACAAAACATGAAAGAGGTGTAAAAGAGTGGGTGAAAATAGTTCTAAGAAAAAGGCAGCTTATGTAGGAAACTTTATTGATAAACGTTCATCTACAATTTCAACTTAAACTGGTTGGTTATTGTTTATCGAAGAATTATAAAAATGTTTCTTTTTATTGTTGATGATCACCATGCCTCTTCATATGTAAAATTTCTCACTGTAAACAAATGTATGTGTAAACAATATTACAAGATTAATATATGTAAACTAATTGTTAAAACCTATAATGTATAATTTCTGTATGAAGCATCACAAATAAAAGTTTGTACAAATTACAGCAGGAGTTCTGTTTGATATGTATGTCAAAAACTTTCTTCTCATAATTGATTCTCATTTACTGTGTGATGTATATGATATCAATGCAACATTCATTTAAGTAACAAAAAGAGCGATAGACAACCTTATCACGTGTTTATTTCCCCTAAAAAATCTTCATGTGAAGTAGTAACATCCATAAGAAAGGAGATTATTTAAATTTTGTTCAAGTGACCTTAAACTTGGAAAATTAACCTCGGATCAAGTTCATGACACTCCCTCAAGTCAAAAGCAATCTTTGTGTAAAGTGGGAACTTCCAGTATTTCTCTATAAGAAAGGTATAGACCGGGCACGAATTATGCACTTTTTCTTCCAGAAAACCTGACGACTTTGGGTCAAATTCATGACACACCTTCAGTTCAGAAGCAATATTTGTGTGAATTTAAAGATTCTAATGTTTCTCCATAAGAAAGGTATCGACCGGACACAATTGCACAGAGAAACAGACGGACGGGCAATCCCAATATACCACAAACTTTACAAGAAAGACCATAGTCCTGTACCAAAATCGCGTATTTGATGTCCTCTGGGATAGGGGTTTTGACTCTAGGGCGGAACAAAAATGATGTATATGTACATCTATACTTATAAATTAAGGCATTTTGCAAATAAACTACAAAATGCCTGCACCAGAGTACTTGCTTTCACCTTTGGTATTTCAACACATGTGTAATGATGTCCGTAAGGTATAATTGAATTTTAACTGATAAGTTATTATTGTGAAATAAATCAAAAACTTACTTTCATTTTCGATAAACAAGCCCGAAAAAGCAAAAATGAGAGTAAGGTGGTGGACACGCTTTGGCGGATCCAAGTCATGGATAGTCTCGATCAAAATATATACTTGCAATGAAATAATATTAAATGATTACGTAAAGAGTGAATATACTTACTGTGGGCCTATTTAGAGAATACATAGAAGTTAAGATTTGACAAATGTTGAATAAATAAAATTAGTCAATTCGTTTCTTTAGTTGGCGATTTTAGTTTTGATACTCATTCGCTTGCGAAGCATGACCTCTGGTGAGAGAATGGGATAGAACTTTCCAGAACGGGGTAACCAAGAACGCGGATTGACTAATGAACGAAAAGTGTAGGACGAGTTCATCATGCATCGCGGGCAGATACCTTGGATCGGAATTCGATTAATACAAAAAGTTAATAAATAAATTGGAACAATTAATGTGTTTTAGTATTAATGGAAAGATCTTTCCAGAACGGGGTGCCCAGAAACGGGTTGACTAATTGATATCGTGGCGGAAAGTGTAGGGCAAGTTACCATCGGGCAGATACTTTGAATCTGACAACTTTGGTTTAAAATATGCATGCAAATGGATAATAATGCATAACCTAGCGTGTTTTAGCGCGATTAATGAACAGATTATTTTATTCTACGTCTATATGGATGAATGATGTATGCATAAAACGGGGAAGTTTAATTGGAATGCCCCCCCCCCCCCCTCCAGATTGTTTTTCAAAATAGTCTTTTATCTGAAAATCTTATTTGGGACAGTAATAGAAATTATATTGAAAATTGGTCTAAAGAACCGAATTTAGAGAGAGAGAGACACTAAATACCCATTCACTGGTTTGAAATAAATACAATTTAAAAAAAAGTTTATTTTTTTCAGTCACCTGCAACAAATAGGATTAACGCCACGTACATGTATCTATTATCCATTTCAGTTTAGATTTTTCATCCCTGCCCTCTCCTCTAAATATCCAACAATGCAGTTTGTTTTTTATTTCGATTTTAAAGAATAAGATAAGGAAAAATCGGACAAAGTATATACAAAAATGAACAAACAAATGGTTCAACATATTACGCTTTATATCATAATAACGTGTAAAGTGTAAATTCCCGCGCTTGCGCGGGCTATCATCTAGTTGTATAAAATGTAAATCTGCTGAAACTGAATTGAAACTGACTTCATATTTAAAAAGACCATAAACCCTTCTACAAAATTGAAAATTTCATGTCCGCCAGGGTATGGGTTTTAATTTACTCCAGGGCGGGACAAAATTGGTACATGTATTATTATAATAATTCTATATAACGCGTTATTTGATTGGTTCTAGACAATCACGTGCCAAGGCAATAAAACTTCATATTTCCCTGTCATCGTCATATTTTTCATCATATCCCACTCCTTCGAAAGCCACGTGAATTTTCATTCCAAGCGTATGAAAAATCCAGTGGATGAGCATACTGTGTAGTCAAATGATTAATTCTTAAAAGAAATCGTTTTAAATCCTTTTATTACGACGACTGACATAGAAAGAAACCGGTAAACATTCACTACGTTATTGCTTTACAAGAGGTGAAAAACAATTATTATAATAACACGATGTATTTCAAATCATCACTTGTCGTTCGGTGTAATAAACAATTTATTGCATGAGCGTTCGGGAGCTTTAAAGATTTATTCCCCCAGAAAAATCAATGCCCTTAGCAATATGATTTTCCCTTTGGGTATAAATTTTCATATCTCCCTCACAATCATGCAATTAATGTATAATATTGTATTAATGTATATCATATTTAATCTTTTTCTTTACTTCTGCTAATACTGAATTGAATCTGACTGCATATTTAGAACGAACATAAAGCCCTCAGTCTACCACAACTGTAAATATCTTTGAAAGGGGATGTTCTTTAAATAAGCTGAACAATGGATGATTTACTGTTCTTTAAAAACCGGTATGTAAACATAAAACGAATGCAAATTATGTTAGGATAAAATGCAGTTTACACATTCTTAAAAAATTTAAATATCCTGGGAAAGAATTTCTGTCTGGCCCTTGGGGTGGGGGTTATGTAAGACCTGTGTACCAGCCAACTTTACTTCTTCTGTTATCAAGTGCACTTTTAGAAATAAAATAGAACTTCTTTCAAGACATTTTCATAAATGAAATATATAGATGCAATCTTGACAGCGAACAACTTTGGGGAAAATCGTTTCCTATCATTAGAGTCCTTTTTAATATCCGGTCATGCAGTCTTATTAGCTTAACCAAATTAAAAATTTCATAGTTTTAGGTAGGGGAGGGATGGTGGTCATTACCAAATTTTAGACTTTTTACTCTAGAAATAAGCTTATACATGCATTTTAGAGTGGCCAACTGGTGTGTGTAAAGGCCATGGTACTTAGGTGACCGTTAAGGCGTGTGAGCCTCCTGTTTATTTTCATCATTGTTCCATATAGTTGATGGTTTGAGAAATCTAGCTTGCTTCTATATCAAAGTCACAAGTCAGTCCCTTCAAACTAATGACATGACAAATGCGGCAGTATTTGATCTTAAACTATCCATTTGTATTGTGATATTTTCGTTTTTTTTCTCTCTATTTTGTTTGTTTTGTATGAACTTTCATTTTTATTTTTAAAAGTTTTTACGTGTATTTTATAAAATTTAATTAGAATAAATTAATTTGAATTGCATATTTTTTTATTTCTATTGCATAATTTTTAAAAATCAAATATTGCATCCTCTGACATGAAATGCAATCTCACAAGATATATTAAATATTTTTACAGATGAATTTGGATATTAGATGAATTCTATAAATCCTTAAGGCTCTTCAAACGGGTATAAATGGTTTATTAATTTTACTATACCCCCGTTCCGAAAGAGAGGGAGGTATACTGTTTTACCCTGGTGTGTCTGTGTCTGTCCGTCCTTCTGTCTGTCTTCTCTCCGTAGCAAAAATTTTTGTCGCATTTTTCTCAGCAACTATTTATTGCAGGTGCTTTAAATTTTAACACTCTCTTTGTTTAGGCATGCCATATGTTGGGATTTAGTTTTGTACGAATCGGACGTCAACGTCCTGTTTAATGACGACTTTGTTTATTTTTAGCTTAAACTTTCAAACAAATTTTCGTCAAAGATTTCTCAGCAACTATTCATCACAGATGCTTGAAATTTTATCACTCTGTTTAGGCATGCCATATATTAGGATCTATTTTTGTACCAATCGGACGTCAACTTCCTGTTAAATGACGACTTTATTTATTTTAAGCCTAAATTTAAAAAAAAAAATTGTCAAAGATTTCTCAGCAACTATACATCGTAGATGCTTTAAATTTTAACACACTACTGTATACAGGGTTATTTTCGCCCCGTGTTATTTCGCTCTTCTTTACTTGCTAACAGTTTCTTGAATTCGCCCAGATAAAGTTATGTTTAAAAAAGATATAATTTGAGCCAATGCAATTCGCCTAGTCCTAAATTCGCACGTTGACAAGGAGGGCGAAAGGGGCGAAAATAAAACGCGGGCAAATATTTCCCTGTATAGAGTATTTATAAAGGAATGCCGTATGTTGGGATCTATTTTTGTACCAATCGAACGTCAACTTCCTGTTAAAAAGGACGACTTTGTTTATTTTTAGCCTATATTTTCAAACAAATTTTCGTCAAAGATTTCGCAGGAACTATACATCGCAGATACTTTAAATTTCAACACACTATTTATAAAGGAATGCCGTATTTTGGATTTATTTTTGTTCCAATCAAACGTCAACTTCCTGTTAATTAACGACTTTGTTTATTTTTTTCGCGACGTCTCCGGCTTTTCCGATAACCAAATATAAACTGATGTGTTGTTTATACAGCCGCCATTCCAACTACTATTTAAAGACCTTGAAATAAATTGGGTTAATATCTTATCTGCTATGATTAGAGTTAATTAGTCTTCAATAGTTGCATCTATTTTACTCAAGCCGGTTTTTCTTTTCATTATTTCCTTCAAAACAATACTATTAATCAAAACGTTACAGGACTACTCCTTGTCAATGACACATGATAAAAATAACATTCCCTTGTATATGACCTGAGTGTCTTATAAAGACAAACTTAACTAGTAGACTAATTGTTCTCAAACAATTAGAGGTCTTTCCACCTCATTATTTTGTTTATGTTTTCTTTCAATATAATTTATAAACCATTTTCTCTGCGTTACTTTCTAAAAAAGGTCAAAAACTAAAATATGCATTTTTTTTTTTGTTTGACCTTGACCTTTGACCTTTATGTCATATTGACTGGTAAAGGTCAACATTTCAATTTGAAGGTGTCTGATGGCCCTACGATGTAAGGTTCAAAAGTTGTATGTGTGTTTAACAAAATTTAGTAACTTTCAGGGGCGATAACTGCTTGAAGTGGGCCTCGGGCCCTTTCGATATAATAGATTGAAGGAGCCCCTAAATGTACTGAATACATTAGTAAAAGTTTCAAGTCTCCACCTCTAACGGTTTATGAGATGTAGCAATAACAAGCATTTTGTATAATAGGGGCAATAACTCTACAATTGTTTCAAGGTAGGAACTGAAGGGTTATATTTTCAAATGTCTCAAGAAGTACTACTACATCCATGAAAAAGTTTTTCTGTACCACCCTAAACAAAGGTGATCTAAAAACGCATTAATTAATAGATTTTCAAATGACATTGACCTTTGACCTTTATGTCATTTTGTTCGGCCAAGGTAGACGCTTCCATCCCAAGTGGTCCGAAGTCTCTACGATTAATAATAAAAAAGTTTGAAGTGATTTTATATAAATTTAAATACTTGCAGGGGCAATAACTACTAAAAGGAGGCCTCAGATCCTTTCGGTATGAATAGATTGAAGAACCCTCTAAGTTTACTGAAGACATTGGTAAAAGTTTCAAGTCTCTATCTCTTATGGTTTCAGAGGAGTAGCGATAACAAGCATTTCGTACAATAGGGGCAATAACTCTGTAATTATTCAAAGGTATCAGCTAAGGGGCTATATTTTAAAATGTCTTAAGATGTCCTACTACATCCATGAAAAAGTTTTTCTCTACCACCCTAAACAAAAGAGATCTAAAAACTCATTAATTAAGAGATTTCCAAATGACCTTGACCTTTGACCTTTATGTCATTTTGTTTGGCCAAGCTAGACGCTTCCATCCCAAGTGGTCCGAAGTCTCTACGATTAATAATAAAAAAGTTGGAAGTGATTTTATGAAAATTTGAATACTTTCAGGGGCAATAACTACTAGAAGGGAGCCTCAGATTCTTTCGTTGTGAATAGATTGAAGAACCCTCTAAGTGTACTAAAGACATTGGTGAAAGTTCCAAGTCTCTATCTCTTATGGTTTCAGAGTAGTAGCGATAACAAGCATTTCGTACACAAGGGCAATAACTTTGTAAGTTCTGGGAGTTATCAAGCAAAGGGTCATTTGGTACCATAACTTTTTAAGGTCAATAACACGAAGAAAAAATTGTTTCGATATCTCTTGAAATAAAAAAGCTGTCCATGGAAAAAAAGTGAAGAAAAAAAAAATAATAACTAGTAGACTAATTGTTCTCGAACAATTAGAGGTCTTTCCACCTCATTATTTTTTATGTTTTGTTTCAATATAATTGACAGGTAAAGGTCATAATTTCAATTTGAATCGGTCTGATGGCCCATGATGTGATGTTCAAAAGTTGTGTTTTTAACAAAATTTAGAAACGTTCAGGGGCGATAACTGCTAGAAGGAGGCCTCTGGCCCTTTCGGTATGAATAGATTGAATGAGCCCATAAATGTACTGATTACATTTGTAAAAAATTTAAGTCTCTGCCTTTAACGCTTTATGAGGAGTAGTGATAACAAGCATTTTGTACATTAGGGGCAATAACTCTATATTTTTTACAAGGTAGGTACTGAAGGGTTATATTTTGAAATGTCTTAAGAAGTCCAACTACATCCATGAAAAAGTTTTTCTGTACCATCCTTAACAAAAAAATCTAAAAAAAAAAAAAAAACCCTTAATTAACAGATTGTCAAATGACCT
>WFKH01011581.1:39979243-40014000 GCA_016163765.1 Magallana hongkongensis | reverse complement strand
TCAGGTAGTGTATATTTAAAGTTGTGAAAATCATTACACCCAGGGGCAGAGTGGGGCCACAATTTGGGATCGAATTTCTAGAGTAAATATTTAAAAATCGTTTTCTCAGAAACTAATAAGCTAGGAAGGCTGAAACTTGTTTGGAAGCATCCTCAGGTAGTGTAGATTCGAATTTGTAAAAATCATGATTCCTGGGGGTAGGGTGGGGCCACAATTGGGGTGGAATGTTTACATAGGAATATTAAGAGTAAATCTTTAAAAATCTTCAACCAGGTGATTATTTAATATTGTTTAGATTTTGGCTTCTGGACGATTCCTGGACGATTGAGTCTCACAAGGGTTCAGAGTTTGATGTAGGTTTATGTCCCATTTACAAACGATTGTTTAGGATCTTTTTGAGAGCTGCAATGCTCAACATGTAATATTACTATAAAATCATCCTGTTAGTAACAGTACAAATATCAATAGTTTTAATACTTTCTGGCAGAAATGGTCTCTTATACTTTAATTTAATGACTTTTTTCATTAGTTCTTTTTAATTACTATATACTCTATTATAGTAGACATGTAATGTTAAAATCTCCCCTCCCTATTGTTTTTCTCTCCTCCCCTTGTCCTTTTTTTTCTTATCTAATACATTCAGAGCAAAAATGACTTAATCTTTTATTTTTAGAAGTTGTGCATAAGAGAAAATCTTATATTTTCTGTAACTTAACATTATACAGTCATGTATAACTGTGTGCATATTTTCTTTGTTGTTGTTGTCTCCTAAATTGCTGATATTTTTCTTTATTTTAATAAGTTGTAAGCAAATTTGTATTTTCTAATTATTCTGGTCAAAGTGTATGTCTTATTGCTTGCTGCTTGTTTACTTGTTTGTTCAATAAACTGTAAGTCTTATAAAAAAAACCCATCCTGTTAGAAAAGGGACTAATGATAATAAACATAAGAATATCCAGTGGAAAAAATTGATATTTATTTATACAGGATCTACATGTATTATACTACATTGTCTAGATAGTTTGTATTATGACTCTATTAAGCTGATTTTATCATACCTATTGTTCCTCAGGTGAGCGATGTGGCCCATGGGCCTCTTTTTTTTTTCCGTTGCTTAACACCGACATAAGCAAATGAATGGATAGGCTAAGACTAGTACTGACATTAAAATTTCCTGATCAGATGTTTATTATATTAAGCAAATCAAAACAAGTTAAAACCACGACATTTTTATATCTTTATTGTTCGATCATTTCGCATTGAACATTTTTTGTCGGTCATACTGAAATACACTTAAAACCCTCACCAAATGTTCTGGGGTTGCAAGTAACAATTCAAACCCCTTGAAAGTGTTGACAGATATAAGGCAGGAAAAAGAGGAAATCAAAGTGCAGGATAAGAAACAGTTGTCAATATAATAGGAGAAATGCTTTTATCTGTAGCCAACTGGCACTGGAAATTTACAAGCAATAACGCCTTTTTCTATGAGTACATCGCAGAAATATTTAATTTATCAAGCATTATTCAGCATAGCATACTATAAAGCCAATTCACTAACCCTTGACATGTCACATTGATACAGTAAGAAACGCATGCATTATCAACAACTTACAGATAGCCGGTGTCATTTGGCGTTTAATGCATTGTCATAACATTATCGGAACAACAAAAATTGCGACGGCTTTATGTTTTTATTAGTCTATTCTATTCATAATGACGAGTTTCCTGGTTTGTGAACTTACTAAAATTTCTCTAAATCGTTTACAGATATTACTCTATCAATATTCTATGCTAAAAGTATTTCTTTTGAATATTTAATCATATATTTAATTGCTTAATTACAAGCGCAAAGTTTGGCTTTATAAAAATGCTGATTTTGACAGACTTAATTCTCTTATTACCAATACCGACTGGGAAACATCAATAATGGGGACCGATAATGTACATAATGCTACGGTTAATTTCTCACATACATTTTTTTCTCATATTAGGGAATCCATTCCAGAAAAATTAATAACTATACGACCAAAAAATAAACCATCATGGTTCGACTCAGCTCTACGTAAAGAAATTAGTTTACGAAATCGTTTAAGGAAAATTGCAATGAAATCAAATAACGATTTAGATATGCAAAAGTTAAAAAAATCACGCAATAAAGTAAACAATATGAAAAAGTATGTCGTTAATAATTACTATAATAATTTGGAGCTCAGCTTATTAGATTCAAGTAAGAATAATCCAAAACTCTATTGGAGATTATTGAAGAACGTTTTTAATATTAAAATGTCTACTGAAATTCCTCCATTCCAATTTACCTTGAAAACGGGTGAACAATCGATAGCTTATTCCAATGCAGAAAAGGCTGAAGTTCTGAACGATTATTTTTCTTCTATTTCATTTTTAGATGACATTGAAGCTAAATTACCCAAATTTCACTCTGTATGCAACAATTTTATCTCTGATATATGTATTTTAGAACAAGAAGTTACAGATATTGTATCAATTCTTCAAGTTAACAAGGCCGTGGGGCCAGATAATATAAGTCATAAAATGTTAAAAAGTACTATGTATACTATTGCAAAACCTCTGTGTATATTATTTAATCGCTCTTTAAGAGATTGTACGTTTCCAAGCTCCTGGAAAATATCCCATGTTCTTCCTTTATATAAGAAAGGTGATTCATCTCAAATGTCAAATTATAGACCTGTTTCTTTGTTAAGTTGTGTATCAAAGATAATGAAGCGAATTATTTTCAAACATGTGTACAATTATTTTCATGACAACAATCTTTTTTATAAATATCAAGCTGGATTTTTACCTGGCCACTCAACTGTTTACCAGCTTATAGAAACACATGATCATATTTTAAAAGCAATTGATCAAGGCCAATCATGTTGCATGATATTTTGTGACTTGTCAAAAGCGTTTGACCGCGTCTGGCATAAAGGTTTATTGTTTAAACTCCATACTTATGGTATCACTGGGAATCTGTTTAAATGGTTTAATAGTTATCTTGTTAATAGAAAGCAAAAGGTTATGTATCGAGAAGTGTTGTCGTCTACAAAGCCTGTGAATGCCGGAGTGCCTCAAGGCTCTGTCCTTGGGCCATTGTTATTTCTTATTTATGTAAATGATATAGCAGATAATATGTTAACATTCTGTAGACTTTTTGCAGATGATAATAGTTTTCAACATGCTGCAATCAATGTACAAGATATAGAATTTAATCTAAATCAAGATCTTTTAAATCTGGAAATTTGGTCTAAGAAATGGCTTTTGAGCTTCAATCCTTCGAAAACCAAAGCAGTTCACTTTAATATTAAAAAAAATACTGTAAATCCCTTGTTAAAATTTCAAGACCGTGATTTGGAATTCGTGTCTTCTCACAAACATTTAGGTGTTATTTTTTCTGAGGATCTTTCATGGACAGTTTATATCAACTCTATTATAGCAAATGCTCAAAAGAAATTGGGACTAATGAAAAAACTCAAATTCAAACTTAATAGAAAGTCACTATAATTGTTATATACTTCATTTATAAGACCTCAGTTAGAATATGCATCTGATGTATGGGGCGGGTGCTCTTTCACTGATTCCGAAAGGTTAGAACAAATACAATTGATTGCAGCAAGAATCGTCACAGGATTACCTATTTTTGCTTCTAGGGATTCTCTTTATTTTGAAACAGGGTGGGAAACACTTGATAGTAGAAGGAAAATGTCCAGGCTGAAAACCATGTATAAAATTGATAGAAATTTTTTACCCAATTATATAATGGACATTTTCCCAAATAAACGTGTTAATGCATCCAATTATTTTACAAGAAATGCACAAAACTATAGTATACCAAAATGTCGTTTACAATTGTATAAATCTTCATTTGTTCCCACTATTGTTAACGAATGGAATGCGCTTTCAAAGGATGTCCGTGAAAGCGACTCCATTCGCATTTTCAAAGAAAAAATACATGTTTCTATCATAAATCAGAATGATATTACCTGTAGAACAAAACCTGATTTTTTTACTTATGGTGACAGATTTTTGAATATTATTCATACTAGACTTCGTCATAATTGTGTACTAAATAGTGATCTTTTTCGTTGTAATATTATTAATAGTCCACTCTGTTCATGTGGCAAGCTCGAAGACACTTATAATTATTTTTTCACTTGTAATAAATATAAAGAGGCCAGAAATATTCTGCTTAATGAAATTTTCAATATTGTAAATTTAAATATTGTTAATACCCATGTCCTACTTTGGGGCGACAACGCAATCAGTGTCAGCGAAAACAAACATTTATTTTCTCTAGTTTATCGTTATATCAAAGATACAAAAAGATTTAGTTGATGTTTGTACACCATTGAAAATTTATATATAACTGTCATATGATCTGTTGACCTTACATGTTGTGCATACGTTATTTTTACTGTATTATATACTTGTATTGGGAGAGGGCGGTCTAAGTTTTTGAACTTGTGCCCAATCCCTGTTGTAATTTTGTACAATAAAAATATGTTCAAATCATATATTTAATAGTATATATCATACACTGGAACTGGAATGAATGATTTATTGCATTGCCTAATATAAAGTTTGAAAAAACAGGGCTGGTCGATTTAAGAAAAAATTGAATACATTGGTTGTTATAGCAAGTAAGCAACTCCCTTGACTTGCATCTTTATTTTAAAAAAGAACAAAGTTTAAAGACAACCAAAAGAGATAATGAAAGACGCATTAATGAATGTAGCCTGATCCATATTTAGGGGATTATGAAGAATGTTGAAGAACGATAAAACAAAATATGCAGCAATGCATATGACAAGAATATTTTTCAAAAATGAAAGACGTGACCAAAAAAAAAGTTAAAATTGGTATGCATAAAACACCTTAAAAGATCTCATGTCGAAAATAGCTGAAGGAGTGACATGCTTTTATTTTATTTTTAATGATTTTATTCTCATGGGTGACATTTATTAACATAATTAAATGAAATTATATCACCAGGAAGAAAAGAAGCAAATTCAACTGAACTACAGAGAACTTTCTCTGAGTATGAATTAGCTACAAAATGTCAAATATCGCAACTATATTCTTTTTTGCAATTAAATTCATTATACTTATCATCGAGAAGGTCGTTTAAAATGAATGTTGTTAAACATAGATGGCCTTTGGGCCATTTTTTTTTCTTGTTCGTTTTGCAGACAGATTTTCAAATGAAAGTCTTTCCCGATATACTATTTTACCTAATAAAATATAAAACATTACTTTTTAGTCTATATCGGGAGGGGCATCAGATTCAATCTAACCTGCTCATATGCCCAGAAATAGCATCCTATCTTTTAAAATAGACAGGATTTGGGAAGCAGCGCTAATGAAATGACGGTCCGAATCATGAGAAAAATGTTGAACAATTGTCGTATTTAACTTAATATATAAAATTAGTATATATTAACAAGATAAATGTACTTGAATTATGTTTAAACTATTGCATAGCTTGTACACGAAAATGGGTACGATTATTTTTAAAACAATTTACGAAGTTCGAACTTTAAAATCAAAAGTACTTCAAAGGTTCAAAGGAAAAACAAATAAAAAATGCAAGTCATATTTGTTTACATGTTTTAAATATCAGGTAATAAAGCCGACGATTACATTTTATTAACTTATTTATGAACCAATAGTAAAAGTATGTAGACAACGTTTTAACAATAAATGTTCTCTGCTGTACACTGAGAAATAAATAAATAGATAAATATGGCATCCTTTAATGACAGAAAAAGTGCACCAGTAGCAGAATTTGAAGATAAGAGAGAAATATACGACAGTTTTTGATAGTATCATTTAAACCTACGAACATCTGAACGCCCATTTTCTATTAAAGGAAAATCCCAACAAATTTAATTTTGCCATACGTATTCTTCTATAAAACATATATCTTTTAAATCCAGGGCAAAAAAGGTCTAATTAATAGGGCGAAGAAAACTCCCATTTGCATTCTGATGTATGAATTTGTATTTATAACTTTGGTAGAAATGCTGTGTCATTTGGTCGTAATTAATTGTTTAAATATATTAATTTTTAAAACTTCCACAAACGACTGTTAATCAGTCATACATGTTAATTCTTCTACACTAACTTAACAAAACTGAATTTTTTTTCTGTCGTAATACATGTACATGTTTAACAATGATTTGGAATGGTTTTAATGAAAGATAATTATATAATAAAAGAAAGGTGAAAAAATTTAACTATTGTTATATACCTTTATGTACTTATATGTTTGACCTTTATATGGTCTTTACAACTAAAGTAATTTAAAATAAAATAAAGTAAATAAAAGACTTCTATTTTTGATAAATATCACCCGGCCCATCTGACCTATAAGTCACTGATTAAATATATTATATACATGTATATAAAACGTCATCGTGAAAGTTTGGTTGGTCTAAGTCTGAAAGCTATAAATGTATATTGAGGACATTATCGGGGAAAGTTACTAAGTAGTTTTTAAATAAATCATTATCATTAAAATTTACAATCCCTACAAAAGGGCTGCATAAGTACATGTAACTTCTGTGACTTTCATAAAACTAAAAGTATTTCTCTCAAGCTTTTTTTTTAAATGAATAAAGTGCAAGCATCATAAAATGGATAGAGTATTATCTTCAGATCACATACTATTGTGCATTAAAAGCTTCTAGAGTTATCGAAGTTTATTTTCATTGATTTTTGTTTAGTATCTATTTTTGTGCAATGTAATTGCATTTGTTAAAAAAAGAGGTAGTAGGACTGTCTTTTGTATCGATTCATAATAACATGTAAAAACTGAAAAAAACACAAATCAGAGTAAAATATTTCTAAATTTCTAACGAACACACGATTAACTTATTTTAAGATTGTAACATTTAATAACATAATACTTAATAACTTTCCTTATTAGTCTAATATTTAAGGTTTTAAATATCATTGTAGCATAAATGTTTAAATCTATCAAACTCTTATCCAATTAAATTACAAAACAGCATATATATCAATTAATGTGCTTTAACGATATACATTGTAATGTATTGACTCCTCAACTTTTTCTCAAAGTCAACCAATTAAGGTTGGACAAACTATTTCTTACTTTTTATGAAGTTTACATTTGCATATAAATACATTCTTATTTCTAGATATTTCTTGCATACCTAATATAAGAACAATGTATTTTATTATGTAAAAATAATAATACGTCTCTTTATTACCAATTTGCTACATGTATTTATAATTTCCAGCCTCCACAAATTCTAATGATTCCACAGCAATTACAGTACAGTGTAACACTTTCAAGGTTGCACAATAATCATGTAGTTGTAGTGCATGCCATTCTGTATACAAGATACTGGTCTATTTGTTCTCTCGTAATATTTCCCAAGCAAACATTGTGTTGCTTCTGTAATTGTTGATAGCCTGACACTGGCTGGCCGACGAATACAGAGTCAGGGACAATTTACAATGGAGGGGGATGAAACTCTTGGTTCCTGTCATAGGCTTTTAATCTACAAAATATTTACACCAGACGGTTTTTGAATACTCCTTTATAAGATGGTCAATAGTAATCTCACCCCAACTAAATGTGCGGTAAAATATCCAATATAAAATAGACAAAGATCATAAGACTTAGTGTTTGAGGTATTTCAGAGGCAGTTTTAGTTTGTAAGGGTGTATTTTTGTTTCTAATATTGAAGAAAAAAATCAGACTTGTGCATAAGTTTACCCTCCTACTATAACAAAAAAAAGCGACTGCAAATTACGCATTTTACACAAATCAACGTCTATCGAGATCATAAGAAATTTTTAGAATACAATGTCTGTTCTACGGTGACATTATTCATATATATGCAAGCCTGGTAGTCGTTCATGTATGCTTTTTACTTCAGTGCATGTATCTAGCCTGTCGAGATATGTTCATTACAAAAAGTTAGTTAGCCATAAAAATTTTAAATGGAATAAATAATACCTCTCAATAACTTACGTATTTTTGCAACCAACACTGACCTCGTCGCCAATTCAGTCCTTAATTTAGGGACGCTCCATGTTAAATAGGACCGCGACGCCATACTTGTATAATTGATAGCACACGCGCATCACCTCAATTAATGACAGAAAACCATAATTATATAAAAAAAATTGAAACAAAACAAAAAACAGTATTATATGTTTTGTTTTAATCTTCAACAAAATAAAACGAATTGTATATTAATCATGTGATAACTTATTTTTCTTAAGTTTGATATTATTGCCAAAAACCCCACTGGTTTGTATGAGGAAGAAAAAAACATTGACAGAGTAAATAGCACTTGGAAGATTTAATTAAGTAGAAGTTTGTCACTATAAACAGTTATTAATATATATTTACAAAGGCGTGCTAATAAATGCTTTAAAAATTATATAACTGGCACTTGAATATGGTAAGGTTGGGATCGAGTTACAATTTTGTTACCGGGGTATGCTCTTTGACCATATTGCTTATCCGACAATGTCTAATTTTGATCTAATTTAAGTTGTTGAGTAGCTGTACTATAGATTTTTATCAAAGATGTCTAAATGGACAAAAATGCATTTAAATAATTATAATATTCATAAATTAATGCCTCAACATTAAAGCCTTTTAAAATACATTTACAATAAATATGTAATCATTTAAGCCCAATGGTGATCTGTCTAATGTACTACAGGTGTAGTTGTTCACGCAATTCATTACACAGTGAATACGGTTATAAAAATCATTCAAGAAACATTTGTGCAATTGTACATGGCTCATTAATACTGGACTGCTTGTAGGAAAACCCGGTCATAACTATCACAAAACATTTCCAAGCAATGTCTGCCAACAGGTAAGACTTACGAAAATTACATTGGGAAAACCCCAAAACTATTCTAATTTGAAAACATCAATCACATTAAAAAAATAACCTGGTTGTCTACACTTACAAATTCGTTTTAATTTCTTTATAATTCCTTTCCGAGTTTTATTATCTCTATGCAAATGCAGCGTTTATTTGCCATTTGGTTGAGGTCTAGTAGATATAAAACATGAATGGACCCTACAAATTTCTGATATTTGAGACGTGAATTATTTTAATCAAGCTCATTTAATGGTTAATTTGGGCATAATTTTAAAGTAAATACAGTTATAAAATGTGTTTTAAACTGTAATTGCTAATTACGTATGAAAAAAAATTGATAAAACCAGCTTACAAATATTCAAGATTTTACTCATTCTTAACAATTAAGGAGGCTGGATGGTCAACACATTAACCATCAGATCTCCCTAAAATTTGTCTGGTAAAAAATCTTTCCATTTCTTAAGAATTTCAAAAGAAATAAGATTGGATTTAGAAATGTGGGTAGAATTTCTCTCAAAAGTTAATGGATTAACTCCTTTTCCACCTTTGATTTGGCAAGATGATATCCTCCCCAAAAAGCAGGGTGGGTGGCGCATGATTTCTAATTTATCGCACCCAATGGGCAAGAGTACCAATGATCACATTGATCAGCAATATTGTTCAGTGTCTTAACTGATTTGCTTGCGAGAAATGTAAAATAAACAAAATATCTATAGTAACATTAGAAAATTTTCACGCTATCTTATAATTTAAATTAAATAAATGTATGTAACTGTAACATAATGAAAGAATGTTTTAAATTTAAAATAATTATAAATTTAATTTTGATTGACGAGATCAAGTATACATGTAACCATTATATGTATCATATGGACGACAACAATGAAATTTGTCGAACAAAACGGATAATAATTAAAACTTTTCGTCCAAGGATTTTTATTCAACAGTGGTATTTGCATTTATGTTGATGGTCTGAAATACATGCAAGAATCTTTTATTTGTGTTATTGTTAAAAAGAGCAACCAGTCTAAATGAGCACCTTGCCTGATTTCTACGAAGATGTGAAAGACGCTTAAAAATTTTTTAAGGATCCTCGACACCCCGTGACTTCTACTTTTTATGACAGTACGTCACAACATGGCGATTTTAACGCATTGTGAAACAGTTTAAATCGCAAAAGTTTGGTGTCTATCTCTGTGGCGCAATGGGTGTAGCTCCGACCTACCGACTCGCAGGTCCCGAGTTCGAATACCGCAGGGACTTTTATTTTCATGAATAGCGGTAAAATTTTAAAAAGTTGATTTTTCCCCCCAAAATTGAATTTTTTCCTGTCATTTTCAATTCGAGCACATGCTAAAATCCATATCTTTAAGTAATATAGAAGAATTGGCTTGTATGCAGAACTTTTCCCAGGTGTGTGGAGGACCCTTAAACAGAAGAGTTCCCCTATATATGGAAACCAACTTATAAGCATTAACATGTATTCTTTATTATGATAACACCCGCAACACAGTGAAAAGAAACATTTATTGTAGCCCAATAAGTGAAACTTGAGCTTCTAAAGTAGAATCCTGTTAACTATAAACATTGTCAATTAAATTATCACTGTGATATAATAGTTCAGACTGACCAATCACCGATCCTGAGCTATAGACTATAATTAGGCTATTAAAAAAATTAAAATATAAACTCTTAATGTTTTTTCTCTTATATGCACTTAAGAGTTTAAAATAGAATAATTATAATTGCAAATGTTGAATGGTTTGCTTTAAGCAGTATTACATACAGGTTATGGGAATACTTTTTCCATGTAAGAGTTGCATCGTCGATTTCCCTCATAATTCGTAAACGCCAGGAAGTATTTCAGGTAAAGCATGCAAAAGTTCCGAACCACTGGTAAAAACTTGTCATCGAACAGTGATTGGATATTAAAAAGGTGTATCTGACGTGACATCTGTTATGTTTCTTTAGGTCCCGAGGTTATAAAACATTTTTCATACTCGTACTTAAACTCGTACTCCACTGAGTACGACTTTAAAATCCGAGGTTATAAAAGTTTTGGAGTACGTTCTCCGCTGAATCCTATTTGGAGTATGCTCCAAAAACCGGTGGAGGAAATTTTACGTCTCTTGAGCAGTATAGAGCACCGTAACTCATGTAAACAATCCTGGCACATAGGCAAACTGTACATTTATTCAAATAAATTATTTATCAACAAAATGTAATACATCATGTACATGTACATATGCTCTTTTTCATCTGCAAGCATGGATATGTCTGAATCTATAATGTTTGAACTTTTGAGCAACAAAGAAGATACTTCCAGGGTTATTTATCTATTTAAGTATTTTATTCAAGTAAATATAAATACACTGAATGGGATCGAACAGCTGGCAAAAAGCCTATATATGTTCTCTCCTATAGTCAAGGTATTATATAATTTTTACACAAGATACATATATTGCCATACATTTGAATTTTGTACAATATGTTATATTATTATAAATAATATTGGAAAGAGATACAACAACAAAAAATCATAAAAAAGGAGAAGTAAAGAAAAGTACAAATTAATTGCTAAGAAAAAAAATTAGGGGATGAGAAGAAAAAATGAAAAGAAAATAATAACAAAAATTGATAGCAAAGACAAAGTTTTAACGACAAACACAGATGAAAAGCAAGAGGGTGGGGGCGTAGATGTAAACAACTTTTATAGAAAGAAAGTAACTATGTCTGTGGAATTCTCTCTCTCTCTCTCAATTTCTATCATGCGTGTTGCGTGTTATAATTAATTAAAGTGTTATCATTTTACATAGACAAGCTTAATTTTAATTAACTGTAAATTATCCGAATATTCAAGCAGAAGAAATACATCAATCATACCTAATGTCTTTCCACAAGTGTTTAAAAAAAAAAAAATTTGGTGATATATGTATAACACCAAATTTTATTTTTAAATAAACACATGTGGAAAGACATACTTAAGACTATGGGGTCACCGGGACCACCGTCCTTTTATTCGAGCGTTTATAATCAAATATTAAACCAAATTTTTATTAATGCATTTGACTTTCCACGTCTATGTTCTTGATGTTTTAATTTGAAATAAATGTTAAATATCATTAGGTAGGCGATGTTCCGTGGTTAGAATGACTTTGATATTTGAAGGATGAAAATCAAATGTTGGTAGACGGTTCGGGAGGGGAGGGAAACCCCATGCACCTTCCGGCAGGACAATTAAAATAAAAGGTCTGGCCTATATTAGAAAAAGAACACATCTAGATCTCTGCAGCTAGTATGGAAGGTCACATAGGAAGCCAAAAGTGTACATCATAATTTAAAAAATGAAATGAACCTTGTACAAATTTATTCTAAATTATCATATTTCAAAGCATTTCTGACACTATAGAAGAAAAGTTATCTTAAAAGCCAATATAATCGACAGACAATAGCTTCTTTATGAAAATTGGATAGTAATTATGAAATAAAAAAAAAATCATAATAGATGTACCACAGAAAGGAGGGTTCCAACCACCCCCGCCCCCAACTTCTCTTTGAAATATTTACCTCTTATTCAATAAAAAATTTTTCCCTTTCCAAGGTTTGTGGCATACATGTATAACATAAATGATATATGATGAATAAGTAAGTAATAGAAGTGTTATACTTTTATGTATCCCCCATCCTTTGTAATGTTTAGAACTCATTATAACCTACATTCTCACTAAATCAAAAAAGGAACCCCGCAAGTGCCTCTGAATCGTCCAATGAAGAGAGAGACATTGATTCATTGATTTCTTGATTTTCATTGATGGAGAGTATGGGTCGTATTTGACTAAATACAGAATTCTTAGGAAGTCGAGCTATTACACTAAAATTATTTTGTACGTACATTTATATGTACATTACATGCGCGGATCCAGAATTTTTTTTCAAGGGGGGGGCGAGTGATATTGTCGGTAATTTTACTATGTAAATTTAAGAATTTTGATTTTTTCAAGGGATCCGGACCCCCCCCCCCTCCCCCACCTAGATCGATCCTCGCATGCGTTGATAATTGAAGCGAAAAATCTAAAAGTTATTTTGATAATTTTGGTTGAAGCTCTCTCTTACTCTTAAATTCACATCCATAAATATAAATATTTCATTGATAAAATGGTAAAAACTTTCCATTTCAATTTATATGCATGTAATTATGATGAAATTATATAACACAACACCATTACAATATGTAACAATCAAGTATGCTTGCACTACAGTTTATTTAGATTAAATGTTTTGAGTACGACTTTGAGAAAGCTCCATAGCTTACCCAGAAAATCGCCGTTTTGTACTCAGCCGGAGTAAAGTACGACCATGAAAACGTTTTATAACCTTGATACATTGAGTACGAGTACGATTTGGAGCACGGAGTACGATATGGTGTACGAGATCGTACTCAAGAAAGTTTTATAACCTCGAGGCCAAGTGTAGCGATCTTCGTGAACGGTTTATAGGGTCTGATTGTATCCAACTTAACCTAGTATCTTCTCATTTAAGAATTTTTTTTTACATTAAAAAACATGCATGCATTCAAACTAATTCAATTTTGTCTTATACGGTACAGTACTACTAATTACTAAACTATTTGCTGCGCAGGTAAAGTCTTCAAATGGCATGCATTACTGTTTTAAATTCATTCTCAATGTTTAAAATGCAGACATAAATGAAGGAAGTGCCAAAAGCTGTATATCCAATATAAAATGCAACCGATTTTGTTCTCTTCTCGTCAAACAAATTGAAACAATTCAACCTAGTTTCCAATTTGCATTTGAATTATGTCTGTGAAAATCATATTATTCATGATAAATGCATGAATGCTTAATAGCTACCACCATACAGTGTCATTAAAAAGTTTTATGTGCGATTATATAATATTATTCAATCTGTCTACAAAGGATTAATTTAACATTAGTGCATGCCCATTTGTTAAAAATAAACTAAAAGGTCAGTTTAATTTAAACTAAAATATAATTGCGTTAACAGAAAATTGACAGAAGGCTGAATATAAAATATAACGCATATAGGGAAATTTTACGAAATCACTTTTAATCCTGATATCAACTTCACAATTCGTATAGCTCAAAACAAAATGCAAGATTTCTCTATGAGCGAATATAAAACACCTTGTTTTATTTTTATGTATGTAATTAAATTTGATAACCTGCACAACTATTTTTTCAAGTTATTATGTCTGTATTTTGTACTTTTTAAATTCAGCTGATGAATTCTAATTATTTTACGTGTTTGTAAGATGCTAACCTGTGTCCCATACTAATCCTTAATGAAATTAAACACTTAAAAACTATCTAAAAATTGCTACGTGACAATATTTGTCCATTCCCATTCCGATTCAGGAAAAGCTTTTTTATGAAAAAATTAAATCATCGCTGGAAAATTATACTGTAAATAATAATCTTTATATGCATACACCCGGTTCTTTATATTCGTTCAACAAACCTTGGTCTGTTTCTTTTACCTCCACATTAATTTAAAATTACAACTCATTTAAATTTGATGTGATTATTCTATTTTTTTTCCTTTAAATTTATTTATTTTTTTTTTTTACATTTAATCACAAATGACATCAGCCAATGATGATTATCGTTGGATTAGTTGCTGAAAAAAGAAATCATTTCATTAAACAACAAATCTCATTAAAAAAAACATCCACAAAATGTTTAGATTTATTCCAAATTTATGATACGTTCATTAGCTCTTCTCTATATGAATAACTCATCAGCATGGTTTTCTTAAATTTAATTCATTAATGGCAACCGCATTTGAATTCCTTCCTATAAGCAGCTATAAAGCAAATGGAATTGCACATTACTTTCATGACAATGTTTTGATGCAGATGTAATTTGTATGAGAAATATACAGCTGTAAGGGAAGTAAAAACAATGCAAAACGAAAAGTAAAAAGTACCTTGGGTTGGTTTATAGTATTTGGATCTGGCCAATGAACAAATCAGTAGCAATAGTACTTATTATTCCTTTACTTTTTTACAATCGTTGGATTGTTTTTATAAGCAAACCGGGCTTTCTATCAATAATCCAACTTTCAAACATCCAAATTTGTCAACCCTGCATTGATAAACACTATCTATCCAAAGAAAAGGGGTACCCTATATGCAATATTTTGCATAAAATGACGTAAGTTCAACAGCTGGTATTTTTTGCATTAATTATCAAAAATCAAAATCCAAGTAATATGCACATCTTTGATATATGTTAAATTGATCTGCGAAACAAAATTGTCCTATCTTGAAAACTGTAGGAAGAGTTATCGGTACAATACGGGTACCTTATATGTAAGATTATGCAAAAAAAATGACTTAGTTCAAAGGCAGGACATTTTTGCATAAATTATCAAAAATCAAAATCCAAGTAATATGCACATCCCTAATATATGAATGTACAATTGATCTTCAAAATAAAAAAAAATCCTATCTTGAAAACTGTAGGAGGAGTTATCCGTACAGCAGGGGTACCCTTTGTGCAATATTATGCAAAAAATGACTAAGTTCAACAGCTGGTAATTTTTGCATAAATTATCAAAAATCAAAATCCAAGTAAAATGCACATTTCTGATATATGTACACTTGATCTGCAAAACAAAAACTTTCTATCTTGAAAATTGTAGGAGGAGTTTTCCGTACAATAGATGTACCCTTTAAGCAGCCGCCTGCCCGCCCGCTATTTTCACCATTCAAATAACCAGATTTTTCCTACGGAATATTTGAAAATTGTGAAAGTGACAATATTTGTCGGAACACAATTCATGACTCTCGAAAAAAAGGTTACCAATTTACATAACCCTTCATATTATAAAACCGTCATGCCATTATCTCATTCCAATTCCGATTCAACAAAAGTTTGTATATGAAAAAATTAAATTATCGCTGGAAAATTAAATTGTAAATAATATTCTTTATATGCATACACCCGGTTCTTTATATTCTTTCAACAAACCTGGGTCTGTTTCTTTTACCTCCACATTAATTTAAAATTACATCTCTTTTAAATATGATGTGATCATTCTCAATTTTCCCCTTTAAATTTCTTTTATTATTTTTTTTTTTACAATTAATAGCAAATTACATCAGCCAATGACAATTATCGTTGGATTAGTTGCTGAAAAAAGAATTTATTTCATTAAACAAAAAATCTCAATAAAAAAATTATCCATAAAAAAATTTAGATTTATTCCAAATTTATGAATCGTTCATTAGCTCTTCTGTACATGAATAACTTATCAGCATGGTTTTCCATTTAAATATAATAATTCATAAATCTCAACCGCATTTTAAATCCTTCCTATAAGCAGAAAGATATAAAGCAAATGGATTTGCCTATTAATTTTATGACAAAATTTTGATTCAGATGTAATTTGTATGAGAAATATACAGCTGTGAGGGAAATAAAAACAATGCAAAACGAAAAGTTAAAAGTACCTTGAGTTGGTTTATAGTATTTGGATCTGGCCAATAAACAAATCAGTAGCAATTATAGTTCTTATAATTCCTTTACTACTTTAAATGGTCGGACTGTTAGAAACAAACATACCGACAATGGTATACGTAAACATGTACAATGTATTTTATCCTTATTTGGTTTGTCGGTACGTATTACTGTATACCGGGAAATGTTCGCCCCTTTCGCCCTCACTATCAGCTGGCGAATTTAAGGCTGGGCAAATTCAAATGTCTCAAATGACCTCTCTTTTAACACAGTTGTGTCTGGGCGAATTCAAAACAGGTCGAAACTGTGTGCAAGTGTTCAAGGGGGAAAAATACTCGGTGCGAAAAAAGCCCTGTATACAGTATTGTGTATTTATATATATATTGATGTTTATAGTAAATTAGTTATCTTACAAGGCTCAGTAGTAGATGTAGTTGGTGCACCCGTAGTGGTAGTGGTATTGTTCAATACAGGAAACGGTTGTTGTGTTGCTGGAATAAGGAACGTTGATGGTGCTGGTGTTAATGGTATAGCTGTAACGGTTCAATATATCATTCGTAGTACATCAGTACTGCAAAACATGCATGAAGCTCATTTGTCTCTGATAATTATGACAACAATTCTTGAGTTTATATCAAAAACAAATAATTCAGTCAAGATTGTCACAATAAATAACTTGCAATTGGTAGTTTAAATAAAATAAATCAATTTTGATTTTACTTTGTACATACTTTGTGTAGCAATGGTACTTGGGGCTATAAAAAACAAAGGAGATCATACTGATACCCAATAGGATAAAAATAAAAAAAACCAAATTAAATTGGTGAAGTTGAAAACGCTGCTCAAAATTGAAATCAAGTGCAACCGGCTTTAATAATGCATTTATTTATTCAATAGAAAACAATTTTCGTCAAAGATAAACTAAAAAAAAATCTACAACCAACTTACGAGTACAAAATGCGCAGAAGACCCTGCAATTGAGCTGAGCCCAGGTTTGGTTCTGGAAACACACCACTGGTCCTCTATCTTCACAGTCGGGATCGACATTCACACATGGTGGCTCTGTGGTAGGAGCCGGCGTAGTCGTGGTGGTGGTGGTTGTGGTCGTAGTCGTGGTGGTGGTAGTTTCTATGGTGACGTCATATAAAATATTCTTCTCTCCATTTACATTGTGTGTAAGCTATATCTATTTTACTTTTAACATTATTAATTGTGAGATCAATTTTCCAAAATCGAAAATAAAACATTTATTTCTGGCGTCTCGTTTTAGAGTGTAATTCACAAATACACAATGACATATGGTTATGACATCACTGATTAAATAACTCAGTTGATTCCGGTTAAATATATAGATAGAAAGCATTACCCTATAGATCAACTCATTAAGTACATTATCCAAAAACGGTTTCCAATTAACATACAAAATACGTTTCTTACTCATCATTAGTTAGAATCATTAGGTTTTTAATTATACATACAAGTTCAGGGTGCTTTTAGGAACTGTGCATGCTTTGAATGCAATATGACAGTAAAACAAAGGCATTAAAATTTACCTTCACAGAACAGACAGAACTTGGCACACTTTTTGGCGGCCCAGTCTTTGTAGTTGAAACAGATTGCCGGACCGTAACTCTCGCAGGAGTGTACCTCGTCTTGACAGATGTCGTAATGTACTGAAACAAAAGACAGGTAAATGAAAGTCTTGATAGTGATAGATCTTAATTAATGATATTTGAAAAACCAGGTGTTTGTATATTCTAAAAAATGTTTAAGTGATAAGGCTTGTGAACGGACGAGTTGCTCTCTCTCTCTCTCTCTCTCTCTCTCTGAAGACTATTATGTTTTCCTAGCTCCAGTTTAGTTCAGTTTATTTCACTCAAAACCATGGAATGGTACATAGGTACATAAACAAAAATATCCTATTTAAACATGACTGTACAATATCATTGTGAAGGTCAAACAGACAGTAAATGGGGTGAACAAACAATTTGATTGATTTTTGAAATAAACACACACAATTTTGTTAATGTCACATAGTTATTTGCAGTCAAAATTTCACAAAGCGAGTGAATGTTTATATAGCAACACGATTGATGAATGGCTAACATAACACTAGTCTAACGCAAGTCACAACTGCTTAGCACGAATATCTGTCTTCTATCGTTAATTAAAGAATAATTAATAATTTTATGTGTTGTAATGACCGCTGATCAATTTTTACCGCAGAATTGGATCTCAATTTAATGTTTTAAAGTCACATACAATTTCTTCAGCATGAAAGGAAGAACGTTTATATCTTGACAAAAATAATATATACCATTTGCTTCGACTTTTATTTGATGATGAGCTCCAAATTAAATGTTTTGTACGACGTTTAAGAGTGGATTTTCGTGTGACTATCAATGCAAGGATCTGTTGATGTTTCCTTAATAGATAAAGACAGGGCGGTAAGTGTTTAAATATGAATTCACATGTTGGTTTGATTAATTGCATACGATGTGTGGTTTGTGAAATCTTCATTAATACATGAATCAGAATTTAGCCATGCTCTTTCGCTACATGAAGAATGCTTTGTTTTGTAAGCCTTCAATCTTTATAATAATCTCTACGATACACTGTCATCATACAATTTCGACCGTACATTAAAAGTATTTGAAATTATAAATAAAGTGTAAGGCTCTAGATGTTTTAAGTTTCAAATTATAGATATACGATTTTTAATTATGAAGAATGTAAAAGCTTTTTATGTCCAGTTGTTTGGTCATTGCAGTATCATATATTCGCTTAAATGATCGGAAAAACAACTCCATTGCCTATCCATACACATACTTAACTTACCATATCGGTCTCTTTTCATAACAGGTGCTAGTAGACACTTTAAAGATCTCTTATTGTTTAACACATTTAACACATTTAGAAATTGAGCAGAAGAATTATTATACGAACCCTATTCAATCAAACATAATATGTACGGAGGACAAAGAAATATAAGTACGTGTATGAGAAAGGGCATAACACACTTGCCTTATTAAGGGAAATAACAGAAATAGCCATGTAGCAGCTGCTTACAAAATAACACCGCTTAATCATAGAAATTGTATCTTTTGCGCGGTTTTTTTTTTAGATCAAGTATCATCAACTAAAGGCAAAGAGTAAATAGATCTAACACACAAAAATCAGACACGGTACATAGTTACATGAATAATTTAACTATCTTATGGTTTTTATATAGTATTACCCAGTTTATAAATGGTTCACTTACATGTCGTCGCTAGTGGAGTGGTTGGCTTCAGTGTTGTCGTGATGGTAGTCAAAACCAAGGGTGGGGGAGTGTTCGAATCTGATATATTAACATAAAACTGTCAATCTATTTCAAACATCTAAAAAATATTTTCAATCAATATTCCAAAATACAATTAATAAAAACATACCGTGGCATATACCGCACGTTTTTCTGCAGTTAAATGTTGACCAATCCAAATACTTGTTACAAGTATTGCTGTCACGCGCCAGATAATCTAAGCAAGTGGGTATTTTGTCATCACAGGGACCTTTAAAACAACATACATGTAAGCATGTTGTAAAATTCAGTTATATGAAAAGTAACTTGTAAAATGCAAAATAAATGTTTGAATTGCATGTTATAGATGATATGTTTCATATTAATTCACTATCATACCTGATACAAGAGGTGGTGGTGTCTGTATAGCTGACGAAAAGAAATGATCTATTAATAGTGTATTTTTTGATATTGCCATTTATGATGATGTTTCAAAAAGACCTTTAAAACTATAACAAAAATATTTTTAAATGTTTTTTTAATGTACATTTTTTTTTTAGTTTTCATATAGGAGAATTTTAACAATATTTAAATTTTTAATAAAAACATAAAGACACAAGGATCATATGTAGTACTAAGTGGCATAGTACTTAAAACTTCAATTCTAAGGTAAATATTCAATACCCTATTATATTTTTACCTCCCAAAAAGTGTGTGTGTGGGGGGGGGGGGGGGCAAAATTCATTTTTCTATATGTAGATTTAAGGAAAATGTTTGTTGCGGGAAACAGACGGGGGGGGGGGGGGGGGCTGTTCCTATTTTTTAAAAGTGTTGCTCATAATTGTTTAGTGACTGTTTAAGCGCTCCCCTATTTTTCCTCTTAATAGCATAAATTTTACTGAATATAAATCTAACTATTACTTAAACACAAACCTGCTGTTGTAGTCATTGGTGCTGGAGGAGTCGGTGGTGCTGAAAATATCAATAATTGGTTAATGATAGTGAAACAATTCTCTCTCTTTGAATTCAGAGAAAAGATAATGACGGCATTCAACTCAAAAAACATTTTCCTCGAAATGCAATGACCTATTTTAAAAAAAAATAAATTTGACGCTAATACTGTTTATTGTGTCCAAAACGTAATTGTGTCATTTATTTTGTTTTAATTCTTTTCGAACAAACGGTTTTTGATATATAAATGACACATCTACGTGTTTCATCTGACACCATAGATAGCGTGCGTCAACAATCTACAGACGGTGCAAACTATGAGCCGCAAAAATCACCACATTCAGAATCCACACACAGTGTCAAACGAAAGCAACAAATATTATTAAAACTCAATGAAGTTTTCAAGCGACCTCTATCCAATTGAATTGTAAGTTGGACTATTTCTGAACCCCTTCATATACATCTTTGCTAGCCAAGGGTTTTCGGTCCACTCCGCTCCCTTTGTGAGGAGAGGTGCGGAACAGAAACCCTTGTCTGGGCAAGATGCTTCTCATACATCTTTTGCTAAACAAAAAAGAACTTTGGCACTGGCATAATTATCCGGCGTATAACTTACGCAAATTGTAGAAGGCGGGGTAACTCTGAAACACATGTCCATAAACAAGATCTGTCTCAAGTTAAAAATACCCAGAACACCAACCTTGGCAGAAGGCGCAGTATCGTGGGCAGTTTTCGTCAGCCCATTGTCTGTACTTGGTGCAGGCATCCAACCCGTAATCATGACAGTTGCTTATCTTGTCCATACAGACACCTGAAGTAGTAAAATATTAATAATTTGTTACAAAAGATCACCAATATTTAAAAATGGGTGAATTCATACTAATAGTCTTTGATCAAAACAGTCACCTTATTTTTAAATCGCTTGACTAAGGTCTGAACATTGCTAATTCAGTGTCTGAGGGGAAAATCTTTTTGAAATAGTTACAAGATTTTACCCGCTATTTAAGCCTATATCTCTTGCAAATATTTTAGAAAAAAAAAACAAACTGGTAATTGAATTTAATTTCTAAAGAATTTCAGAACATTGTAGTAATTGTTTTATATCATTTTTTTTACATGAGATATTTTTTGGAGTTTTATGATAAGACATATTGATGAAACCAGTTCATGTGTTTTATATTCTTGTGATTTTCTTAAGTATAAGAAAAAACTGCCTATAAAATTTGATTTATAGATATGATAGAAAGTTCTTAAAATGTTTCGTTTAACAATGTAAAAACAAAGTTTATTTTTTAAAATAATTCTGTAATTTTCGTATTCAATCAATTACTTCAAACAGATCATGCATACATTAAGTATAAAGCAAATCACCAATCTAAAAAGTTAACTCAAAGAAAAAACATTTTTTAAAAATTTGTTTTGCATTAGAATTACATACCATTTGTGACAACTGCAGGGGTGGCTAAAAAAGAGGATAGTTATATTATTTCATGTCGTAACTGGTTTAGGTCGTGATGTTCTCAAAACGAGCGTTGATAGCAAGAATCCAGGTCATGGTCAAAAAATGAAGAGCACACTGAATTCAACTAGATGTACATGTAATATGCATGTATTTTAGGATATTTGTTTAATTGACCTTCGTGGTTATATACTTTCATATTATTAAACATGACATCCCATCTTTTTAAAAAGAACGAGTCATGTTCAATTTCACGTACAGATACACAATTGAGATATTTATAATTATGTAAATCCTACTTGGAATTGTTGTTCTTTCTACAATCAAAATGAGAAGTAAATGATATTTGAACTGTATGCAGTATTATAAACATCGATCTGAATAAAAGCAATGTACTTGTCTTCATAGTAAGAATATTATGCATAAAAATCCCGTTGGTTTCAAACACTTAAATAATAAAGGTTTAATTAAGCATTGAATCATTATTTTTTGAAAGATGTGGTCTCATAACTGCAACGGTGGGTGCATACGAATTGAATAACGCGCGCTAGCGTCATTCCCTTTCCGCAATTATGATTTATTTTTAAAAATATCTGCCTTATTTAACGAGTAATGCGCAATTAACGGAAAAGCCATTGGAACAGCCGAATTATACTGACAAAAATAGTGCACAGCGCTTTCAATTCTAATAACACAATGTCATTTTTCATTCTGTTATTTAATAAATATAACTTTTGGTATACTCAGAAATTAATAAGCTGAATTCATTTAACTGTTGAAAAATATTTACATCAAAGAAATATTAATCAGTGTAAGTATAATATCAGGTCGTGATCCGGTTTGAAGTCCCGAGGAGAGTCAGTCATGTTCTTCGAGAAATACTAAAGGAAGGTTGAATGTATTCATGCACACCAGATTTGGTGATTGGGTCTTCTGTGTTATGCGTAAATATCACTCAAATTAATCAATGCAATTTAATAGGGGGAAAGAAAGTGAATGTAAATATTAGCTAATACGTACGTGGATTGGTTGCAGCAGCGGTCGTTGTTGTTGGAACCACTGGTGTAGGTGTTCCTTGAGCTGTCGGGGATCATTGATGAAACAGTTAATATTAAAACAAAGTTAAACAAAACTACGTATCCTGATAACGAGAAGATTTGACCATTTAGCGCCTGTTTTAAATAATAATGATAAGTAGTTTGTACCTAAACAATATCCGCAATACAGAGGACATTTTTCCTTGGCCCACTGGGCATATGAAATACAGACGGAATGACCGTAGCTTCCACAGTTGGTGATGTGATTTGAGCAGAACAAACTGCTGTAGGATAAAGCTGAAAGCATCAGAACAAGCAATGAAAATAAATGATGTCCGTAATTCATTGATAATAACTAAAGAAGTAAAGTAAGCTAGATAGTCGAAAGTATACCATCAGCCATAAACTATTATTACATGTACATGTAAGTTTAAAAAAAAATCAGAATATTTTAACTTTTAAAATTTGAATTGTTCCATGTATCATTTTTACAGAGCTCTCTTCTGAAGGAGATTTATAAAATTTAAATATGGCCAAGGCCATCCGGTCTCCTTTAATTATATATGATTACCTTCACATGTTTTGTTTCTCAGTTCACTTTGCAGTTGATGAAGGGCATCGAATGTAGATACGTGAAATACATGTTGAGGATCTGAAGCGATATCCGTAAGTTCTTGTTTTGAAATTGAACCACCAACTCCAATGGCAAACGTTTTAATCCCTGCTTGATGAACAAGCGATGCTGCTTGCTTTGTGTTGACAGGTGATATGGATTGTCCGTCTGTCACTACAAACAAAACATCGGTAACCGGCGCCCTATCCCCAGCCGAGGGAGTAAAACTATGCTGACGAGCGTAAGTGAGTGCATCAGAGGTGTGGGTGGAGCCAGACAAGTAGGGAATTCGGTCAATAGCATTCAAAAGATCATTCTTTGATTGATATCTTTTAAGATCGAAATTTTCCACAACTCTGGTTGCAAAGGAAACCACGCTGATTTGCACGTTTGAGCGTCCAATATCAAACTCTTTTACAAAGTTCTTCACAAAGTTCAACTGCTCACGAAAATGGGCAGTACCTTCACTTCCAGATGAATCCAGCAGAAAAACGATATCAGCTGGTTTCAGATTGCAGTCTGAAGGATCAAAAGGTGTTAATTATTACTTAATTTTCCTAAAAGATTTGTCAAAACCTAGCTTTTTGTTTTAAAACTTATGGTTTTACTACCTTAAAAAAACAATATGAGCGGAAAACATAAATAATAGCGATATTTACATAATCTATTGATACAATCTGAAAGTAAAAGTCTACATACGGAGAAGGGGATCTGGTGTACCAACAGGGTTTATGATGAGATTGTTGAAGCCATCGGTTAGAAATCCGTGAACACCAGAACAAACAAAGCCGAGAAAGAAGAAGGATAACATGTTGACGAACGTTGTCCTCTCTGTCCCCCGTTACTGATTTTATTAACCTACAGATAAGATTCGGTAAATTGAGATCAATGCCAGTAATATAGCACACCGACGACAGACTATCCCAAAGACAGTACCTAATCTTACAATGCCCTATACAAGTGTTAATATGTTATCAGAATGTAACATACTATAATAGCAGATTTGATATTATAACACTGTGCCGGATAATACTAGTAATGCCAGTGCCAAGGTGGCATTTTTTGCACCCGCTTAAGATGCAGTTTCGTAAAAATCCATTTACTAGTATACCAAATGATCGACCATTGCCTATAGTCAGGGGCTGACAAATCCGATTGCCCGACGCCCGGGGCAAGTGATTTTTCCAATCGGGCAAGTAAAAAATCGGTAGGGACTTGCCCTTGGGCAAGTGACTTTTTAAACTTTCGCATATGTACTGAAAAATTAAGGAAGTACCGTATTTTGCCAAATATAATACGCACTTTTTTTCTAGAAAATTCTTTACGATCTAAGGGTGCTTAAATTATACATCACGATAGGATTTTGACGGCATACTCTAAAACCTGGCCTGGCCTGGCCTGACCTGGCCTCAAAATTGGCCTGGCCTCACTTTTGGCCTCAAATTTGGCCTGGCCTCAAATTTTGGCCTGGCCTCAAATTTTGGCCTGGCCCCTAATTTGGCCTCTTCAAAAATTTTTGGCCTCAAATTTCAAAATTTCTCTTTTTTTCATTTTCTTAGATTTACATTGAATTTTTATTGATTTCTTTTAGAAATTGAAAATTCAATGCTTTTTTTAATGTTTAAGGAATAATCATATGGAAAAATATAGATGACAAGTGACCGACTGTTCAAGTTTAATTAATTTAATCCATGTATAAACACACAAAAAATACCTATGACATGCATTTATCACATGTTTATCTCAATATACGGTGGATATCACTCATGGGATAAATTTTTGATATTACACTATGCGTTCTTACGCCACCTGACGTCATAATTATCCATTACGTATGTTTAGGCGGTTGATTGACGTAGAATGAAAAAGTAAATAATTTATTCATTTGAAAGTGTGTAGTTGAAAATGTGAAACATTTAATGCGGTTTCATTTATTTTTCATGAATTCATAAAAATTTGTTCGAAAATGAAATGTTTGTTTGTTAAACTTGAAAACTTTAAGGAACTTCTTTTTCTTGCGTAAAGTTGTTGACGTCTTGCAGTTAATGTGTTGTGCGGCTCACAATTACAATTTTTACAGAAAAAAATTGAGATTAACAAAATACGTGGTAAAACATGTGATAAAAAGAATCTCTAATGATTTGCGATGGCATATGATTTTTATCCAACTCGTTGTGTGATTTCTATCCCCTCGCCAAAGCTGTGGGATAGAAATCACACAACTCGTTGGATAAAAATCATATACCATCGCAAATCATAAGAGATCCTATATATACACCACTGCTCTTACTATTGCCAAAGAATGGATTATGCCAATACATGTACCAAAGTGCGCGACTAACTTTAAAACTAAGAGCCGCCAACCCCAACCCCTCTCCCTCATTTAAAAGTTAAACATCATTTTAAGAACTGACCTGATTGATATCCAAAACATTTGTAAACTGGTATGTAGCATCAAATTCTTATCACTGTGAAATGCACTTTAAAATTTGCAGTTTGTTTACATTACCTGTCAACACCGATCAAGCCCAAATTTCCCTCTCCAGCAGAAATTCGATATCACCCTTTTCTGTCCCTAATCTGCTACATTGGTGTCAGATTAATTGCCTACCCTGTCATTTAACATTTCACACGGTCTTATTTAATTAATGGCATTTGTGAATGACTGCAACATTGCATCATCCGATAAATTGACTCAGTGATGGCCATTAATCATCAACTCCTGATTAGAGTTTCATGCATGTGTTCTTCGTATATTTAGGAAACAATTCTTCTCCTATGGGGAATTGTCATTACCAGAATTTGAACAAAGCAAAACATTGTGTGACCTTTGAATGTGTGTTAGAATAAACAAATATTGGCCTCTTCCATTATTTTTTTTTTCTCAAACAAGTCGTTAATAATAGAAGAGTTACATAGATATTGTCCGATCCTGAGAGCAGTTTGATCTAAGTACATTGCAAAAACATGCTATGGTTATACAATGGCAGGGCAAAATCACATTCTTATTAATAAGTTTTTAATTAAGAATTTAAAACACACTGAATAAAAATCTACTATAGAATGGATTTATTTAATCGACATACAAATGTACCTGTACTCATAGATATACATTGTTAGTACTATATTTTCAATTGTAACTATTATTTTCAATAGACTATCACTATAATGCACTAAAGCCACCAAGTGGGATGTTTCATGTGCATTGAAAATAAATCAATAAAAAATCAATAAAATCATCAAATATGTAAAGAAATTATCAAAAAAAATTTGAGGCCAAAAATTTTTATAGAGGCCAAATTTGAGGCCAGGCCAATTTTTGAGGCCAGGCCAAAATTTGGGGCCAAGCCAATTTTGAGGCCAAAAGTGAGGCCAGGCCAACTTTGAGGCCAGGCCAGGCCAATGGGGCCAGGCCAGGCCAGGCCAGGTTTTAGAGTATGCCGATTTTGACATGTTTTTTTTCAGGTGCAGTAAGGTCTAGCATAATGAAATAAAATTCCCACTACTGTTCTTCAGTGCTACTGTTCTTGTGTTTGTTTATCGTATCGTTTAAAACTAATTTAATCTTTGTTAGAGCGTTTAATTGTGAGAGCTGTTTTGATTATAATCTGTTAATAGATAAATACTTATAAAATGGCAATTTAACATCAATTTTAGCTGTTTATTCTATGTTCAACTTCTTTGAGCTGTGTTCACCGTCTCCATGTACGCCGCCATAACTGATGTTAAAAATAGATGTGTGCCTGTTATCACCATAGCCTAAAACTTTTTAAAAATTAAAATATTAGGCCTTATATGATTAGATATAATTAGTTTAAATTAAACAACTCACTGAAGATTCATTTCAACTTTATTTTTAACACCTCTGCGGCCTTATTGAAACCATGGTTGTGAACACGTGACTGTGCACTTGTCACCTATTATCTCGGACATTCACCTAAGGTGAAAGAAATTATCAAAACACCCAAAACTGTTAATAAAATGTTTGTTTTTTACCTTTACAACAAATCCAACTAAATATCAATATGTAAAGTGTTGATTTTTTAACACATTCTCGAGAAAACCAAGAGGAAGAGATGTTAAATCAAAACTATATATATTTTATGAAGAGTATTAAAAGTGGAAAAATTTAAATTAAAGGGCAAAATCATCGTACGGTATGTGTATTGTTTATTTTTAATCACAATAAAGAATTTGGAAGGGGTAGTAGATATTGAGGTAGGGCAAGTAAATTTTGCCTTGCCGAGGGCAAGTGCTTAAAAAATGTATTTGTCAGCCCCTGGCCTATAGAGTAATAATCCGGCACAGTGTTACATGTACAAATAAAACTTTATACAATATAAACGGAAAACATCGAATATTGCAACGTTTAATATGCTATACATGTACCTTTGAGAATCAATATCTATATCATGTTATAGGGTACGGGTTCAGGAGAAAAGAACATAATATTAATATTTTTGTTATCCTGCTAGAAGATGTATAGTACGTACATGTAATACTTAGTATTATTAAGTTTTCATTTAATAAATAACAATATATCGGGAACAGGTACTGGAGAAATTGAAGTAATGAAAATGTCTGTGCAAGTCTTGGGCCTTCTTGTCACAAACCTTAGAATGATATAAATTTCTTAGACGGAGCATGGTCATGTATAAACATATTTAATATCGCATTGAGGAAAGTGTGGACAAATCTTGCGGCAATATAATCACTTTGCTAGTACATGTATAAGTAATTTAATTTTAATTACAAAATGGGCGGCCCCATACCTCGGTCTGTTACATGTATGTTTAGGCCTGTTGGGCTATTGGCCCTACTAGCCCAATTTTCAGATATATCTCTGATATTAACAAATACAGACAGGGTGTATTTGTGAAACACTGTATGACATTTTATGGTCAAGAGTAGTCTCATAAGAGTAGGTTAAACTCCAGTGTCAATGTCATAAGGTAAACAATATTGTTAGATGTTATATGAAATATAAAAACCAAAGCACCACCGTTCAAAAGTTATGGCAAAATGGAACAAACTCCAAGATTAGATCATGAATCAAAATTGTTGAAATACAAAAAAAATTATTTGTGAGCATCACAAAGATTACACCTTCGGTATATGAAAGCTCTAGCGCAACCATTTAAAAGTAATGGTTAGGTTCATGATTCGACTTATTGTTTGGCAAGCTTAATATGTCGGCATGAATATAGACGAATATAATGCTTTAAAATAAAGAAAAATCGATTTCATTTGAGTGTTTTACTACAGGGAGAATATTCTTGGGATGAGAGAGATGAGATTGTCTCGCGGACGCGCCAAAGCGCTGAATACAACAAGCTTTATAAACTCTCTAATTAAGCAATAATCTATCGCATGACATATTTGAATTTTGATACATGCATCTTATTAGACGGGTGTTAAAATGCCACCTTGGCACTGGCATAATTATCCGGCACAGTGTTCTATACCATTATTGCATTGTGAAAGTTTATTTTCATCAAACTTCTGTTCCTGCTGATTCCGACTAGAGCACATAAAAATTTCAACATTTTATATTTTCATTCAGTGTATATTTCCCCTTTATGTTTGCATCGGAAATCGCAGACGTTCATTGTTCAATAACACATACAATGTACGTCAAACCTGATCACGGCGTATGAGCACAAGTAAACGTCATCATGCGTTTTGAATCGATATATTATTGTATTATTGTTAGATTTAATGAAATGTTTAAATTCACTTAGTCAATTTGATATGTACTTTTGAAAAATAATTGTAAAATCATATAAATATTCTCTCCAAAAACGAGGTTTACTCCCAAATTTTTACCCGCAGAAGCGCGTCAAATAGCTTGTTTTATGGCTGTTCCCTCTATCATTCACATCCCTGACAAAGAGCGTATATACATGTAGCTTTAAAGCGACGATACAAAGATATTTAACACAAATAAACATTAAAATAATTATAAGCACTGAATGCACATTTTTGGATGTCGTCGGTCCTGTAACACACCAGGCTGTGCATACAAATTATCATAACGCGCGGTATTTAATTGTCTGCACAGCCAATTTTATGGACATGATATCTAAAAACTTAATCTTTTTTTTATTTTTTTTTTTGTAAAATACTAAATGAAGACACATAGAAACCTGCTCGTTTGAAGAAGCATTTTGATATATACATTTTAAAAGTATATTCTTTTTTTTTTTTTTTTTTGTAAAATCATTTTAATGTAGAATGTTTTCGACATCATATTTCGTAAACATGTGCACTTTTTCTTTTTAAAAATGACATTTTAATCAATTCCTTAAAAAAATCACAACGCAATATTCCACATTTGATTTCACACTGACACATTTAATTAAGTTTTATGAAACAAAATTTGAGATTAAATCAAAAATACAAATGGGTTATTTGGTAAAGGCACGTATAATCGATTTGTTAAAAAAGTAAAGCATATTATAATCCTGAGTTCATTCGTTTAGAAATTGATTCCGATAGCGAAGATGAGGGTAGACATGAGTAACATCAGAGAAACGGCAACACCAACTGCAAGAAACAAAAACCTTCCGGTTAATCTTAAACATCTTGAGAGCAATTATTTACAGAAAGAAATCAAATTGATATAAAAGAGGCATTTTTCTAAACGGTACATACTTCCTTTGTTCTCTGCAAGACATTGCAGGGCATTTGTACACCCCGCATATGTGGCATCTTCGTCACTTCCGTCGTCGCAGTCGGACGAACAGTCACACTGGAAGCTGCTCTGGATACACGTCATTGATCCTGATTTACAGGTGAAGTACCCCGAGGGACAAAGCTGTTCGAAATCAACATAACAATATCTTTAAATACATTACAATGATAACACATGACATGCGCGGATCTAGTGGGGGGTGTCGGGGGGGGGGGGGGGGCCCCCGTAAATTTCAATTTTTAAATTACAAAAAAAAAAATTTTAAAAAATATTGGGGGCCCCCCCCCCTTAAAAAAAAAAAATTACCCCTTGGCCCCCCCCCCCCCCATGAAAAAAAAAATCTGGATCCGCGCATGCATGATAACGCATAATTAATGATTCAGTATTGCTTTTAGTAATGGTAAATACTTAAATTGTTTGGGTTAAAATTAGCTACTTATTATTTAAAACCATATTAAACAACCTGTTGGTAGGTGCCTGCTGCGACTGTCGGACAGGATTGTGTGTTACAATCATCGAAATCCCCTGAGGACCCCGGACATTCTAGGCCGCCGTTTGCTGGTTTTGGGTTGTCACATATTCTCGCTCGTGATCGTTTACCACCAGCACAGGTCTTCGTGCAGGAACCCCACTCTTTCCAGTTACCCCAAGCTCCATCAACTAAGATTTAAAAAACAATTTAGCATGAACATCTTTCACCATTGTATAAAAAATTACACCTTTGAATTTGTTGAAATGGCATACTTATTCAAATATGAGTGATAAAATGGTATACTAATGCATATATGGATGTTGAAATGGCATACTTATGCATATCTGGGTGTTACAATCCTGCGTGCTTGTTGAACTGCCTGGACAGCTCGCTCCTCCGTACTGAGGAGTTGGATTACTGCACGTGCGTGTTCGATCCTGTGTTCCACCGCCGCACGTCACTGTGCATGTCCCCCAGCTTCCCCATGAGGCCCAACTTCCGTCAACTAAAAGTTTGATTGTTGAAAAATATTTCGATGAAAAATTCGGTTTTGGAAAATATGATACGTACAAATATTAAGAAATATTAATACAGAGGCCATGATTTTACACTTACTCGGACAATGTTGTGTGTTACAGGCCTGTGACGATCCGCTACTCCCTGGACAGGCGGCGCCGCCATACTGTGGGGCAGGATTCGTGCACGTGCGGGACCGTGTCTGTGAGCCTCCACCGCACGTCACGGTGCAGGTGCCCCAGGATCCCCAAGTGGCCCAGACACCGTCAACTTGAAATGTTTTCAAATATTTATTTTGCATGTAGGCATTTGAAATAACTAATTTCATTAAGTAGATAAACGTTTTCTTTAGTTACATGTACACATTAAACTTACTTGGACAGTTATGGGTGTTGCACGTTTGTGACGACGTTGAGAAATCGGCACAGTCCGCTCCTCCATATTGTGGTGCAGGGTTGGAACAATTTCGTGACCGTGTTTGAATGCCACCACCACACGTCACTGTACAAGTGCCCCAGCTACCCCAGGATGCCCAATTACCATCGACTATAAAATGTTTGCAAAACAAAATGCACATATTACCATCCAGATTAGTACAGAACTGTATGGCTCATGTTCAGACAGAGAACTTGTACTTAAAGATTTATATCTAAAGACTATTTTCTATCCTTTATCTATCTTGGCAAATTCGATTGTGCTCATACAGCTATTGACTACTAGTGAACCGAATCATGATGATACCACGGGTAATGAAGGTAACACGATCATTGTATTAAAGAAATAACATGCTTTAACATCTTAATTATAAAAACATACTTGGACAGTGATGTGTGTTGCAGGTGGTTGAAGAAGATGAAGATCCAGCACAATTATTTCCTGAGTATTGAGGAGCGGGATTAGTACACGTGCGGGACCTTGCCTTCGTTCCACCTCCGCAAGTGACCGTGCACGATCCCCAAGAAGCCCAAGCGGCCCAGTTACCGTGTACTGAAATGCATTTACATAAATTGAAATTTTAATCAAATCATTAAAACCGACACATTAAGATATTGAGTGGAATTGCTACATGTACTTTAATTCAGGAAGAAGATGAGCACAGTTGATTAAAGTACATGTACATGTATTATAATAATTAAATAGCATGGTAGGTAGAAGTATATTTCAGCTAAGAAACCAGAATATAGGCCATAGTGTCATATATGCCTAGTTCATTAGCATGATGAAGAACTAGAGCTTACTGAATTTATCGGGTTTTTTTATACTTATGGTTGGAATAACCCTTCATCTCAAATAAATAACTTTCATGAAGATACTAAACAATTGTATTTGATTTTTCTTTCAGATTTCAATAAAACACAGTTCAAAAAAGGTTCACGTACTTGGACAGTTGTGAGTATTGCAGGAAGTAGAGCTAGTTGTTGATCCACTACAACCATTTCCTCCGTATGCAGGTGCAGGGTTTGTACAAGATCGGGATCGAGATTTCGTCCCACTGGCACACGTCTTCGAACAACTTCCCCAAGAAGACCAAGCTGTGAAGCCTCCGTGAACTTTAAAATATTGAAAACTTTATTATTTTAGCAATGTTCATGGTACATGTACAACATGTACACGTATAACTTAACAAATGAAATAGGCATAATTATTCATTATTATTCATTAAATCACCAAAACATACTTGGGCAGTTATGGGTGTTACAGGAAGTGGAGCTTGAAGAGGAACCAGAGCAGTACGATCCACCACCAGATGGCGCTGGGTTGTTACAGGAGCGAGACCGACTCTTTGTTCCGCTGGCACAACTCTTAGTACAACTTCCCCAGCTGCCCCATCCTCCCCAGTTGCCGTTAACTGCTCGACCTGTTTCCAAAGAAAAAAAAATTCTTTACATAGTTGTTACATATGCATGTAATTTAGAATGTTTCAGGAACCAATGTTCGGCATCCCACGCATATACACTAACAGGTCATTTATAACATTTACTTTGTCGTAATATAGATCCCTGAATATCAAATGTATATTTAGTCAGCCCGCGGGCTGACTAATTAAGTTAGGATGAAACTTCAATTGCGCTTGCGTAAATTGGAATTCTGGGAATGAATTAGACAGTTCGTGTTAGAGAAATTCGAAGAAGTTATGAAACTGGTCAATTTCTAGGTCAAACTGCGCATCGATGTTAATGGGAATCGTCTGCAGCCACAGTCCGGAGTCCGCGTATATCTTTCCGACTCTCTTAGTGAGATTGGAAAGTAAATATATTGGTACTGGTTTGCGACGAGACCAATATGTTTGCAAAGTTACAACTTTTAAAAAGTATGAATCAAGTGTGCAGTCATACATTGTTGTACACCGGTACACGCTTATTTCCTCACCTACATCATCATGTACATCCATAAAAATAAAGATGCAAACTAAATGTGCCCCGCATATCTATTATTGTTCTGAAAATTATTTATCTTGTGTTTTAATAGATTGTGTATTCACTTTTGACCTAAAATTAAAATTCCGCTGGCTGACTTTCTTAGCTTTTTAAAAAGCTAAACTTGTATGTACTACATATATATTGGACCTAAATGTTCATTAATACTGATATAGCCCATATCATGTTCCAAAAACGGAAACAGAGTCTTGTTTTGTAATCATCTCTCTCTCTCTCTCTCTCTCTCTCTCTCTCTCTCTCAACTTACTTCTGCAATCCCAATTAAACCACATATATTTGTATGTTCCTACGCATGGATCTCCAAACCAGCTGTTCGTGGCACACACCTGGCAAGAACTTTTTCCGTAACATCTACTATTCAACACGCCAACCTCGTTTGGAGCATCACACCAGTATCTGATGCCGTAATGAGCGTACGTGATGGCGATGTAATAGTTACTGCCACAGTTAATGGTATAACAGTCGTTTTCTCCTATGTGGCCTGTAAAAAATTACATAAGTTTCATTCCCCCCCTTTCCGCATATAGACCGGAATCAACATTATTAATAAAAAAGCACAGTTTTTCGTATGGTTTTTTTTGTTTTTTGTTTTTTTGTTTTTTTATTTCAGAACTTCAATTATTAATATTTTGACCATTTATTTGTTTGATTGTTTTGCTTACCACTGCCAGCAAACACGGCGGAGAGCCCGAATGAAATCACTACCACAAAAGTGGCAAAGAACTGCATTCTACAGCTGACTGTGTTGGAAGCATTTTGAAGAGAGGGAAAATACACAATTTAAATGATACTTACAATAATATATGTCGAAGCACAAATCAAACGTATTAAGAAAATTATTAAAAAAACATAAACGTAATCTTGTGAGCTCTCAAATCCCTCTATCTTTTTTACATGAATTGTT
>WFKH01011581.1:39929001-39966159 GCA_016163765.1 Magallana hongkongensis | reverse complement strand
TCTGATATATTTCATTTTATCAAATAAAATATACAACATGACTACTTTAGTCATGTTGTATATTTTATTTGATAAAATGAAATATATCAGAAAGGACAATAGTCTCAAGCTACGGTCCTGAGTGCGGCGTTAAACAAAATATAATATTTTAAAGTTGCATGTGCTCCGCGTTCATTTCATGTATATACCGTAAATGTACATAATGTACATTTATTACCTACTAACTTACCAGTGGAAGTGATAGATATGAATTCCTCGATTCCTCACCTTTCGATCGGCAATCGACAGTCAATAAACGAATTGAACGATGATATGAAAGAACGAGACGAGTGGAAAGTGCAATGGAGTATGTACATGTGTGTCTTCATTAAGCAAGTGTCCGATTCGTTTCTTCTTCTGTTACCCTACCGCATTCGGTGTAAATATATATACTAAAATATCCCCAAACATTTTACCGCAGATTTTGTTATTTTTCTTGTCTCTGAACCTCCGATCACCATACAGTAGCGTGGTTTCACTGGTTTGTTTACATATATTTTTTCAATTCAATGTTTTATTGACATCACCATGTTGGCATACAGTCAAAATGAAATCAAATGACAGACAAAAGAAAATTATAACATAAAGGCTACAGCATGCAAGACAGTTTTATACAATATAAAAATGACGGCTCTTGATCCGCTTTCCGAGTAAGCCTAAAGGTTGTCTAGTTATAGTAGGAGAAAGGTTGGGGCAAGTAAAGCGAAAATTATTAACAGTTGTCAACTAAATGAAGAACTATATAATATATTTAAATGGATTATTTACACAAAATGTGGTATGATATCATGTTAATCTTTTCAAAACTAGCGTATTTTTCGTGCGCCGTAAATTGCAAGTTTTTCGTAAGTATCGTATGCACTGTACGTAGCTTTATATTTACTAACCCAAAATTTCTTCGTAGAGCCACAGCTATATGTACCATATGTATGTTTTGTCACAAGTGTACACTTTCGAAAAATATCTCAATTTCGACAACCACGAGTACCCCGGTGAATTTTTCATTCTCTGATATGTTGTTGTTCTGTCCGTGCATAATTTAGTCTGAACCAGCAGCCAATCAGCGGTAAGCTGAATCCACCAATAAAAAAGTTTGTGATTAAGGTGCGTGTATTGTTTATGCATGACGTAGCTGATAGAATTAAACGCGACGCCATCGGAAAAACCCAACCAAAATCGGTGATATTAATATCTAGATCAATGGAATTAAGGTCAAGGCTTGCTACCGTTAAGGTATCTCACTCCTCACGTTTTGATTTCATTGCGCACATGATCATTATTTTTAAAATGAATATGATTTTATTTATTTAATCATCACAGAAAGATTAGTATTTCATAATTATACAACATTCATTAAGAAAACCCATTTGAATTCAATAAACAAACAAGTTTTTTGGGGAACAATATTTTCGTGCGGAAGGTTTCAAAGACGAAAATGACAGAAACAAGCAATTTTATGAATTTTCAATATACTTTTCTTTTTATTAAACTTTATTCATTACGCACATTTTTAACATTTGATAGGTTTGTAACATATTCTATTGGTTCCGTGTGACATGTACAAATTAAATCTTGAGAGTGTGATAGACGTTTAGCATAAAATCATGCAAATGTATAAAAAATGTCTGAAATGTTTTAAGGCAAATTTTGCGAGAATTTTACGTTTGAAGCCCTATATCTAAAATTTGACATCACTGACCCCCATGTTTTATTATGTCAAAATAATACTGAATACATATCTAGGCAAAATGGATAAGTCTTATAAAATTCTTGATATTCAAAAAGTTTTTATTTCAAATCAAATTGTAACTATTATAAAGATTGTCTATTTTAAGTGCAAAAAGGTCACGAACAAATTTATGCAGCTTCATATAAAATTTTTTCGTAATCTCTCTATTCAGTCTGACCATTGTGCATAATTAAAAACAATATTTGATGAAATAAGTTTGTTTAGTTAAAAATATTGGAAACAAATCCTAATCAGGCTGAAGTTGCATTTTATGTGCAAAAAGGTTAGTGACCCCCCCTTTTTCTTTGTATTTTTTAAGTATGTTTTGTCTACAGATTTCAATGATATACTTCTCAAGAAATTCTTGATACAACAACATTGAGGAGTGGGATACCTTAAATATACATTTCGTTAAATCATTGCGGACAGTGCCCTTCACCAGCAGATAATTCAGGGTACCAATGTTTTAGTAAAGTATTACTTATAGAATAATGAATGTCAAATTGATTTTGAAAAGTGTCCCGGTAAGGAGATTTTATTCTACAAACAGAAATGAGAGAAATAAACTTAATGTTTGAATAAAAGATTTTTTTTTAAATGGAGATCTTTGACTTACTTTTCATTTTACATCAATATGTTTAAGGATAAGATGTGTTTGTAGTGTTTACTAATACTTACAGGGAGAAAATCTTCATACCGGTATTTTCTTAAGGTATCAGATGTACAATTGACCAAAAAATGATGCCTGGTAATGTACATTTTCTATAAACTCATTTGATAGGTATGGGTATGTAATTTCTAAAAATAGAATCAGATGTACAATTGACCAAAAAATGATGCCTGATAAGGTACATTTTCTATAAACTCATTTGATAGGTATGGGTATGTAATTTCTAAAAATAGATTTTTCCCCCACCAAATCACTATGGGGAAGTAACTCTAGCGCTCCAAATCATGCACGGTTAAATACTATTTTTCTTTGTCGAAGACGTGTGTAAACATGATTAATATTGAATAAATAAAAATTGCCAACATATTTAAATAATAACAAAGTTGTGAAATAAATTTTACACTTTTACAATATCTTTTTTTTTTATAATTTTGAGAATTATTTTTATACAATGACCATAACGACGTCACGCGATTTTAACCCCCATCGTCGGCCGTCACAGTCATAATCTAACGCATATTCTCGTTACCCGGTAATTTTACTGTTTTCTATTCCTTTACGATTGAGAACTTTTAGTTTTAGAATTAAAAATCTAAAATTGTTGAGTTTTTTCATTTAGCAATATGTCTGCATGAAAAAATATTGTTACTTACTATTACAACCTAATTGTGAAACCTAACGTACATGTATTTAGTGTTTTAATGGGAACATTTTTCCCCTTTTGAGCGTCTGTCGTAAATGATTTGCTCAAATGACAATAATACTCAGATAGTACGGGTCACATTTTCTTTGATTCTATGGTACTTTTTAAATGTTAAGATGTTTTGCTTTAATATTTAAAAAAGCAAAAATTCCAATCTACGGTAATTGACTATATTTGAAACTAATTCAAGTATCTATATGATTTTATTAGTAAGAATAATTCAAGACTGGTTTTTTACCCCTATAATACCCCGAATTTAAGTAATTTAAAGTGATTTAAAAACTTTAATACGCTTGATTAATTCATAATGTACATCTGGATTTATTTTTTTTTCCCAGAAAATAAAGTAAAGTAAATTATATTTATAAATGATTATGCGTTGACTGCGTTTGATTCTCTCAAAGCATACCTTTCGGGCTAACCTCAACCATCCACATTGACCCGTCTCAACAACCATTTTTTTTTTTAATTTCAGTGTTCTTGAGTATCTTTCGTGTACCTTTTCCTCCAATTACATACAGGAATATTACGTTTTTATCATTTATTCCAGACTGAAAGCTTAGTACAGGTAAATATAGGTTACAATTCTCTCTTACAGCCCCTCGCAACTACCTCCAAAGAACCTTTTTAAGAAGGCTGTATGGTTAATAGAGTAGCGATTTTCCATGTATCTACTTTAAGTTTTCAGAAACGTTTTTTTTAAAGTTATAAACTGTGACTGTGGCGTTTTAAAAATCTGTTTTGGTTTTGTTTGTCAAAACTTTCAAAACATGCTTCGTGCCTGATATATACTGTCTGTCTGAGTATTTTAGTTTTAAATTTCTACAAACGAGTTTTACGACTCTCTGCTTAAAGAAAAAGCATAATGAAGTAGCAATAAAGGAAACCGCTTCAAAGTATTGATATGCATATAACAAAATATGTAGAACATTTTTAATTTCCTAAACAAAAGATCGGCAGAATGTTCGATGTTGAATATAAAGAAAATGTGAATATGAACTTAAATGAATGCGAACGTGCACCTCTTTGTTAAATAATAATTAAAACCAAATCGGTGCTGTAAATTATTTTTTCAGAATATGAACAATTCTGGTTGATTAGATTACCTTTTGAGGAATACATTTAATTTATGTATATAATAATAAAATTTTAATAAATGTGCGATGCATGATTCAAACAAAAAGAAAAAGAACAATAACTCTTTAACTCTCTTTCCATACTTTACATGTGACAAACGTTTTAACTTATCATCTTCGTCGTTAAAGAATCATTATCCTTTAAATCAATTAAATTCATTCAAGTTGAAATGCAAATCGAAGTAATAACAAACACTATATTGTGTGAAAATGTACAAAATCGTACATAAATACACGTAAATGTCTATACTTTTTCTGTACCTTAAATTTAGGATTAAATTTGTTTTTGTTCTGTAAAATAATCGATAAAATTTAAACTAAAAAGCTGTTTGTGTCGTCTCCTAAACTTGTATTTAGAAACAATTCACCTTTTTATGAAACCTTGCTATCGAAATTAGATTCTAAAAAACCACATGACAAAATCAGGAATTCTTCTTTTCGAACAAGTTATTAATTCATTAGAAAATGATTTCTGCGTGGTCCCTCAAACGAAAAAAAAATCTTTAAATTGAAATAAACAACGTTTGACATGAAAGTCAGAATATCAATTATTATTTTTTAGGGATAATTAGCAGCAAATCCAAAGAGACGGATATTTCACCTAACTGCTATGACAACTCGTAGTATGTGTGCAAAAAAAAAAATGTTGATGCAAGTACATACATGTAAGAAACACAATTATATGAGATATAGAGTGTACATGCATGTTGCTAAAAAGAAAATTGATTATCGGGGTGACACCCCCCCCCCCCCCCCCCCCCCCCAAAAAAAAAACAACCCAAGAAATTATAATAATTAACAGGTAATCTAAAGAGTTTTCAAAATATTTGACTCCATTTAAGTTATGATTGACGTGGCACTGCCCGATGCGGCTATTCATATTGATGGCATCAGGATAAACAAAATTATTGGGTTGGTGGATCTGAACAGTATTTATGATAAACACAATTATTTTACGAAGCATTTTACCTCTGATTTACATAATACCGGTATTGTGTTTTATTCACTCAAACCATAAGTAATTATGGTACAGATGTACATGTCAATTTACTGTACACATTGATAAAAGAATCTACATATCTCCACTGGAGATGGTGATACATACATGGGTTTAGAGTAAATTCATATGAATCGTTTAAGGTTCATAAAGCAAAACATCATCGTCGAAACCCACGGGTTTTCTCTCCGTTACACTGCATTCAAGTTTGAACGCAGTGTAACGGAGAGAAAACCCGTGGGTTCCGACGATGGCAAAACATTAAATAGAAGCATATGATTTTCTACAATTACGAAGTCTCCAAAGTAGTGAGCAGTAATCATTGAATTGTGTTTATCACTGTCATATTGTATGAGTATCTCATATCAACAGAGATATCTCCGACATTACTATATGAACTCAATGAAACTGCACAATATTTTATAATCTGAATGGGTATAAGCTGTTTTAACAATTTACATGTAGATGACAAATCATGTAAGAGTTACTGCCCTTAACTAAGAATAAAGCAATATCAATGATATGATGCAAAGGCGTTTTATGTCGTTTATTTACAATTATTACAATGTTATTTCTGGATATTTATACATTTAAATAAACGCGCATTATTTGTGGATTCCTCAATTCTTCATTTGATGACAGTTAGAACATTCCTACATGTACTCAATTATCATTATTACGCATGCAGTTTCTCAAGTCTGTTTACATGTAGCTGCAGGTCTGTAGCTCCCGATCTGAAAAAAATTGGATGGACGACCTGGGAGCCACAGTTCCGAACGTGTTAAAAAGTTGCAATTTACGGTGCTCCCAGGTCGTCCATCCGAATTTTTTTTATTACAGGGAGCTACAGACCTGCACCTAGTTCACATGATGAACGTATGTCATTCAGCGAACTGAAATGTGATTTAATGGTATAACTCTGCCATTCAGTCACCTTTCCAGATCGTTCAGTTCACATTCAGTTGACTTAATAGCACAGGTTGCATCAAATTGATCAAAATATGACATTTTATTCATACAAAAAAAACCCCCCAACCCACAACTGGAGTCTTGAATTGCGAGCTCTTTATTTCGATTGTAATACTAGTACCACAAATGACTTTCAAAGTTATAGTATTAAAGATAATTATTAAGGTTAAACATTGTAAATATGGAATAAAAAAAATGAAATTTGAAAGGTTTAGAGTATAATTAGATCGTGATCATATACTTAAAATAAAATATTCAATGTTTTTTGCGTTTTCTGGTACACTATGCATAGACTCATCTTAAATAATGTCAATTCTATAGCTCAAAATCTTAATTATTTCTTCTTTAATATCAAAACAAATACTTTAAATATAGATTGAGCTGTATATAACACAATAAGTCACACCCAGTGTACAAAATGCAGATCACGATTAGATATTAGAATGGCCTTGGCCGGATAAAAGTATTAATAGATTTGATTTTTGTTCCTTTTATGATTATTGCTCCCTTATCTTATAATCTTGCAGGAAACGTGATAAATCATATTTTCGCATTTATGGGATAAACAGGACTCATGAATATTCTATACTATAAAAGGAGACTCTTTCAGACGCCGGTGGTCTTACCGCTTTTACATCATCTTCACATTTATCAATGAAAGCCGACGCGCTAGCTGTATTCGTTCTATTTTACGACTTCCGTAAACCTGTGCATAAGGTTATCAAACCTATTTGATATTCAACGACAACCTAATCCCACTGTCGGCAATGGACAAAAATTGAATCAGACAAACCTGATACTGGCGGTTGTTGTCCGAGCCAAGCAGAACGTAATACATGGGTACCCGATAAAAATCTAAACAAGAGAAGAATTTAATATTTGAATAAAGTCTTTCAGGACTTCGAAACAAAAAGTGTGCAAAACGTTTCTTGTGTTCTGTAGAGCTGGTAGTATGAACGATTACAATATAGCACTGTTCAAAAATTTGCTTATCAGATCTTATGAATTTAACCCATTCCTCCAACGAACAAGCAAAACGCAATCAAACAAATTATCAAGAACTAGTAAAAAAATTTCCCAATTAAAAAAAAACTTAGCATTTAATATCTTTTCTTTTTTTCTTTTCGAGAAATAGTAACCAAAAGATTAATAAAAATTAATCAGTTTTACTACAACCAAATAATTTAAAATTCATTATTTCTCCCAACTTTTCTGTATAGTCCATGATATCATAAGATAGAACATGAAAGACGCATGTTGCTTTTAACTAAAGGCTTTTCATGTTCTTAAACTATGGTTTATTAGTATATAATATATTCAGAAACGGCATCTTTTTCAAAAGCATCTCCGCAAGGGGGGGGGGGGGGGGTACCTTTAAAAAAACAGCCCGCGGTTTCAAAAAAACCGTATTAAAATTATTTGAAAAGACGAAAGCCTGTTAACTCGAAATCTTGATTATATAGAGCAAGCGCCTGTACTGGGCATTATATGAGAAATCAAAAGCCGTAACAGTTGTTTAACTTTTTTTTATTAATAAATAACATATAGTGTAATACATTTTATGTAACAATGCAAACAAATTATTGAAGCAACATGTGACAATATCCATTGAAAATAAACTACATTGATTTTTTTCATTTTATATCCTTTTTGGCGCTTTGTAAATGTGCCAAAATCCTCGTTGATTTTTTCCCACTTACCAGATGTATGACATTTTTGGCATTAATCAAAATGAATTATTGTGTGCGATTTTTGTTTACTAAAAACCGTTGATTTCTTTTCAAATTTTAATCAACTTGCCTTTTTTAAAGCTATAACCGCGCTTCCATTTTTTCACCTTTTCTATGAGTAAGAAGAGGATGAGCAGTGGTTAGGTGGGTTGTTAAAACCATCCCCACCCCTACCATGCATGCTAAAAAAAACCCCTAATTATTATACATCTAAAAACTCTTCGCGGGCCTAGATTCGATATAGAGCCACCAAAATAGACCCAAAGCATATAAAGATGTCCTTTCAAGACAATTGATAGGTGTATATACTAGTATATTGATATTGGTTATAACGGTGTGTTAATATCGACATACCACACCATCCCGCTTAACCTACTGCTTTTCACTCATTTACAATTTTCAACTGCATTAACAACTCATTTACTAATTAACAAGTGAATATTGTCAACTAGCAAAAGACAGTACGCTACACAATTTCTCGAAAAGAAAAATGCTGCATCATTAACTATTTAAACTATTTTTAAACTAATGACTTGTCATTAACGTTACATGTAAACAAAGCACCAAGTAGGTACAGGAGCTTATAAATGCGTCGTAACTTCTTTGTTGACCAATGCAAAAAAATTATACATTTAATCAAATAGATTTGAGAAAACAAAATATAACTCCTTTCATTCTTCTATCATAAATCATTGTATTAAATTTTTTAAGTTGTCGGAACATTGCTCATTAATATTGATAAAAAAATGCCGTTTAATCTTTATTTTAAAAATATTCTTAAATCAATAACTCTGTCTTTATTATTTATATTTCAATTTAAAAGAAATAAAAATATCGATGTATAATTATTTTGCAACACAGAACTTGTGTACTTTTCTATTTCGAAATTCGCATAATGAGTTCGCACATTTTTATGAAAAATTAGATTTATCTGCTATCGGTTCTATGCCATTTGATCACGTTTAGTCGTCCTCCGCCCTAAAATGACACGATTGTATCTCCGCTGTAGAGATTATGATGGTGACAACATTAGATTTAAAGCATTACACCCACTTGTATTTGCTCTCAAAATACACATACTTTGAATTGTCATATCGAATTCTAAACGTAAATAACATTGGTTTCATAGTTTTAAAGTGCAAAAGTTGCATTACAATTATAAAAGTACATTAAATTTAGAACAGAATTGTCATAAATTTCATTCATACTTTTATATCATTCCTCGTGTTCTTTTTCTTTCAAATACCGGGGAGTTTAGTAAATACAAGCCACAAATAAGATTACAATATATCAATACATTTTAAATAAATAGACAGTCATATAAATAACTCTTTTTTCTTTTAAAAAACCCAAACACTTTTACTCGTCAATGCGATGAAATACTTGTGGTAAAGAATCTAAATATGACTTATTTTGAAAATGATTTGCTCCTTCGGGAACCAGATTTTCTTGCGATTCCTTTTCTTTCCTTTTCCGTGTCCTCCTTCTTCCCAAAATAAACACACAGCAGGCACAACCCACGATAGCAATTACAAGGTAAACAAACAGCAGGCTACCGGACACGACGCCAACAAAAGCATCCTCGTTTAGTCCTATTCTGTCGAGAGCGGAAATATCTTTCTTGTGATTGGTTGATGTTTCCTCCTTTGGTTCGTCCGGACGTGACGTTGTTGGTATTGTTGAGGTGATTTGATCATTCGGTGTTTCTGCTGTCGTCTGCAATGTAAAAATAGTTGTCGGCAATGCTGCAGCTGTTGTTGTTGTTGCAGGTGGGTCTGTTGTCTCTAATGTGGTAGTTAAATATATACTTTTGATTGTTGCTGTTTGTTTTACTGTTGTTTCTGTAGAAGATAATGCGGTTGTAGTGATTTGTAATGTCGTTGTTGTAGCAGTAGAAGATAATGGGACTGTAGTAATTGGCAATGTTGTTGTCTCTGCCTCTTTTGTTTCTGTTGTAGTAGAGGATAATGTGGTTTTAACTGGTAATGTTGTCGTTGTCTCAATAGCCGTTGTAATCTCTACTGCTGTTGTGCTACTTACACAGTTTGTCGACGATGTATTATGATTTGCCCCCGTGCACTTGTTACTTATTGTAAGCTGTGAACATTCAGGGGTACATTCACAAGGCGTCCCAACTATATGTATAACATAAAGTGCTGAGTTAATAATTGCACGCACAACTGTAATTTTGATATCATCTTATACACTAAACAATCAAATAAAAGAAACAAATGTTAAAAATACCTGGATAAAGAATGTGTAATTTAGCCGTAGTATTGGTGCAATAATCACAAACGTCCAAAGGATCATCAGCTGACACATGGGCTCTTTGGTTTTGAAACATCCCTTTAAGCAAAATATAGAGAGAAATAATTATTTAAAAATGTGCATGATTTGTAATTAAAGATAAATCAGAGTAAATTTAAACATCTTTCTGATGCGATCATCATTATGGAAATGTTTTATTATTTTTCTTTAGCTAATTAAGAATGTCGATTTGTTTTGGGGTGTTTTTTTTTGGGTTTTTTTAAAATTTTTTGATGCTTAAAAATTACATTTGCAAATCTCTTTATTTTTTAAAATTTTATGTATCATAGACGAACTCTAGTCTATTTGCGAAGTTTCGGGAAATATACCATCGGGTTCTATTTAGGGACAATATCAAAATACAGCTACATTTACTTTAATAGAAATAAAGGAAACTGTCATTTTCTGTACTTCAAAGCAGATTTAAAAAATACTACAATAGCGGTTTTTCTCAAATTGAAATATGTGATAAGTAAATTCTATGTAAAAAAAAAAAAATACTGAATTCTACCATCTGGTTTTTAACGGGGGTCATCTCAAGATATCAAAATGCACCAAAGTTTGCTATATATTTTGGGTATTACAAATGTAGATTGGTACACTGGATTCATTTAAAAATTAAGAAAAATAACTCTAAGGATAGCATTATTCCGTTCGTAAAATTTTCAAGGTGTACAACTTTTACTTTTTCATCATGTTATTTTTTATAGCGTACTCCTACAAAGTTTATTTTTATAATAAGTTAAACGTCAAAAAGCACAATGGCAACGCTCACCTACCGAATAGCGGAAAATTGTTTAGAAGATAAATGTTTTTTTTTAAAATGTAAATATTTTTTCTGTATTTTGTTTATTGTGATCAATTTTTTAAATGGCTTCGAAACAATTTCTTAAAAGGTATAAATACACTGTATTTTACAACATTACGTAAAAACATGCGCTATGAAAACTAAAGTCGGCCACCTTAATTTCTTTTCTTTTTTGAAAGAATCTTCTGAAAAAAGTAAGCAGAATATAACAATGAAACCCTTCCATATTAAACAGACAAATTTAATGTAATCTTACCTGTCATTGGAAAAAAATAGTAAAGAGAAGATGTCACTCTTTTATATAGCCAACATTTGTATAGGAACTTTTCACTGGTGTCAGTTGTAACTTTATCATTCCTGTCAATTGATACGTGTAATAAATATTATAAAATATAATAAACACAATAACCAACATTATCAATATGTACATGTACTATATACGGTTGCATGTTTATGAGCTGAGCTAACTCGTTAATTAGTTTGTTTACATGAATGTTTGCTATTGTCTAAGATTGTTGGTTAAAATGAAAAAAAAAATACCTTTGGAAAGACATGAAATTTCCTGTCAGTGAAACTAAGTTCCAAACTTCTTTTCCATTAAATACCATCTTTCCTTTGTAGAAAATAATTAAGCCATTGCCTTCCTCGCTATTGTAATTCCAGTTCGAATCATGGAGATCGGTTGGCAACTCTAGTGATGATACTGTGGCTACAACAAGTAGTAAAAGGGGTTAAGGTTGTTAATATTGGTAATTTTACCAAGTGAATTTAAGTTTGAATTTTCCCCTAGATTCGGGCATGCATTTAAACTAAACAATGTATACAGAACACTACTTTCATGTTATATCCAATAAACCATAATGGCATATATGTATTTTAACGTATTCATTTATCACTCAATCAAATCCTAGTCATCATATTATATCAAATGTACCATATATACATTTACATTATCTTATATCACTCAATCAAATCCAAATCTATATTTAATAGTATAAATATAAGAAAATATCATTAATTATATAATTCTATACAGTGCAAATAGTATATCAACATAAATATTTTAATTATTAAATTTAAACAATACAGTATCACTCGATTCCATGCAGGGATCCCGGAACCATGCATTCAGTTGTGTTTGCATACTAACGCTAAATGCAATTTTCTTTCGAAAAAGCAAAATGTTAAAACATTTAAATTTCATAGGTATTATTTTGTACAGTAATTATAAAATGCATGCGTCTTTTCAAAACTTTTAAAAATGACAATTATGTCTTTAAAAAATGAAGTATTTAACCACAACAACCACGCGTTAAGTCTCTGCAGGAGATCAAATATAGAATGTCTTAATAATAAAAATCTTGATGTGCTAATAGACACTATTTGTAAAGTTTTCATACTATAGTCGAAAGGAAAACGTAATACAATTTCATAATGCGATGGACATGACAAGTTAATTATCGTACTAGGCTACAAAAGTAGTTAGCGGGGAAGGTATTGCAATAATGAGGCGTCGTCTCGTCTTAATTGTCTTGGGATGGATTATGCAGGATTATTTAAATCAATCATTACTGCAATTATTACGTAAAAGTGGGTCAATTTATAGATAAAAGATCGATGTAGGTAGAAAGATTTGTACAGTAGAAGAATGGGTCGCAAAAGGAATTCGCATGATCATGAGTTGACAAATAAATACATACATATTTCATAAACGAAGCCAAATTTGTGTCATAGTTATCATGAGTTAATAACAGAGTGTGTTTCCAAAATGACATATTACATGGCTGCGAATATCTGGGGTTTTTAAGGGGAAGGGAGTGTGAGGTGATCAGTAAACAATTCTGTCGTTTATTTTTCTTTCGTTATATTTCTGTACATTGTATGTCTTAATTATGCACTAAAATCATTTACATCGCACATGTATATAAAAAACATGAATTAATTAGAATGAGAATGATGTAAAGTATTAAAAAAGGATAAAGGTTTTTATTTGAATATTCCATTATTTAAAAAAGAGTCTTCAGTAGGAACAACCCCCCCCCCCCCCCCAAAAAAAAAATGGGCCAAAATATACTGTATATTCATGATCATTGCATTGCATGTATAATACTTGAAGACTTCCAAACACTAAAAATATTACACATCGGACGATGTAGGCCAAGGATATGTGAATGAACGAAGTAAAAAAAATGTGTAAATCAATGCAAATAGGCTTACTACAAAGAATAAATAATGTTGAGCAGGCTGATAAATATCAGATATCATCATATATTTGTAAAGCAAGCCAAAAAAACCCCGATTATCACAGATATAAATCAAGAGAATAGCTGTCTTATAAAAGAACATCGTTTAAAAAAGAAGGCGCTACGAATGGAGGCGTTTTAAAAAAATAACAAAGCTAAATGATGATGATGAGAAAAACTATTGTATTATTATTTCAAGATTTTGTTATACCTCAAAATGCTTTTTACGTAAATAAAACTCAAGTATATATACGTCAAATAAAAAAAAATCGATTGGATACACTGTGCGAGACTTACCAAAATTCCAAACAGCCAAAGAATACAACAAAATGCGATTGAAGAAAGTGGTCAACATTACAGGTGGTTAACAATAAAACTCTTCACATGTCCTCTCGGAGCTTGTATCAATATCCAACCATTCTTGTCCTGAATGAAAAGTGGCTGTCCCCTACAATATTCTTAAACCAGCTCATTGGTACGGTACAAACGAAACTTTACAAGAGGTGTTCGACCCTTTTTATAGTTTGGGACACCTGAGTTTTGTTAAATTAACACCAAGAGTAGTAATGAAAATGATTTTCGTTGTTCGCCGTATTTCATACTAAAATTACATGGATCACGACGCCACTTTAACGACTTATATCCGTGTCAAATTGCTGTAATGGTCTCAAAAAAGGCTTAGGGATTGCATTTCCTTACGGGTTAAACAGTAAATGGAGAACTGACAACTCGATTATGATTACGGGTAGAAATACGAATAGCACGTTGAATAATGATTCTCTATAAATTCTAAGGAGATTCTGTGCCACGATACAGTACTATTATGATTTCTTACCTTCTAAAACCTACAGTGTATGTTTGTGAATTTGTGTATCGGAAAATAATCTGGGCTAATTTATCTTCCATTTAACAAAATTATGACAGTATAATATATAAATGAGCGAAACATTCAATTCCAGGAGTAATACACATGTATTTAAATCCACTAAGTATTTTCAACTTTATTTCTTAGGAAAATAAATTTTTTATTAAATTGTTCGACATTATTCTTCAAGCAAATTGCATATATATGAATATATACGCATTCCCTCAACTACTTTAAAGAACTCTTTCACTTGCCGCACAATTAAGCCAGAACAAGGTGGCAACCGCGAAAGGTAAAGTTTTAAAAAAAAATTCTATTATACATGTATAAGAGATACTTTGATTAAGCAAGGTCATAAAACAATAAATAGGGAAATACAAGGACGGCTGTGGTTGTAACGGTAAGTGGGTATTCTATGTTTTCGTATACAACCGCTGCGGTGGCTAAATTGCTGTAAATGCGCACGAAGCCGTGGGTTTAATCGGAGAGACATACTACATGTAATTTCCATTTTTTAAAAATATTTTAAAATCCTTAAACAAAGGAACCAGTATCCTTACTGCTCTGTGAATACTATGAAATTTGTTTTTTAATAAGGGAGCGAGAGCGAAGGTAGATAATATTTCGGATTAACATTTATTACAGCTTAAGTTTACATTAATGGCCTTTGTAAAAAAAAGTAAACCTTTCCAAAAAATCTGAAGCACGTTAAAATTTCTTGTTCACTATCTTTAAGGTTACCTGAATCACCAGGTGACCTATTGCCAATGTTTTTTGTCCGTCGCCCTTTACTACAAGGACAATTGGTACCTTTTTTGGTTTGAAGCATCTCTAGGATAAAAGGAATCCTAATTGTAAATCGTATTACCTTACCAACCCAAATATACAGAAAAGACAACCTTTTTCAAAAATTTTCTCTACTCCTACACGTATGGAACAAAACTAAATGCATGGTTATGGTGTTCTTGAATTCCTATACCAAAATTGAGAAAATCATGGCCTCTAAGTCAGGGGTTAAGACTCTAGAGCGGGGCCAATATGGCCATATAGTGAACATATATAAAATCTTGGAAAATCTTCTCTACTCCCATTTAATTAAGAAAAACTAAATACATGATTATAATGTCAATAAAGCTCTCTCCATAAATTGTAAAATTTATGGCCCTGGGTCAGAGGTACATGTAAAGGCTCAAAGGCGGGACCAATATAGTCATAAAGTGAAAATGTATTACGTCTTAGAAAATCTTCTTCTCTACTTCCACAGTAGTGGGAGATCAACTAAATTCATGATTATTATGTTCACAGAACCCTCTATTTAAATTGTGAAATTCATGGTCCCTTGGTCAGGGGTTCAGGCCTTAAGTTGGGCCAAAATGGCCATATAGTGAATATGTAATAAATCTTTGAAAATCTTCTTCTGTAATCCCACATAATATAAATAAAAATTTATAAATAAAAACTAAATGCATGATTATGATATACATAAAGCCTTCTATTCAAATTGAGAAATTCATGGCCACTGGGTCATGGGTTCAGGCCTTAGGATCAGACATGATTTTTTTCCGCTTTAAAGCGGAAATCCGCTATCCGGATTTATAATTTCCGCTCCAATTTTTCAATCCCGCTTTTTAATAGTAATTCGAATTTTTTTCCGTAATTGATTTGAGTTTTACTATTTTCTTAAAACTTCCTATATTTGTATGTGTTCTGGTTGTTCATTGGTTGAATAATTGTCTCCCAGTTGACTTTATCCAATCACGAGTCCGTTTATGCTATATTCGAGATGAAGCCTAAAAATGTCTGGACATGTGGTGGAAAGAGGCCAAGCCGATGTTCAGGCCATTGACAAGGGCCTCCGAAATAGCTGGAGATGGTAGTGGCTTGAGAAGGTCGTTAACAACGATCCAGTATCTAAATATATCCGCAAAATCAACGTAAAAGGTGTTGCTATATGCCAGATTTGCAATAAACACATTAGTTATGCGGGTAGGGGGTGGAAGAGTTTAGAACAACACTTAACGAAAAAGGTTCACAGGGACAACATAAAAATTCAAGAATCGAACTACAAACTGTCAAGTAAGTTAATGACATTTGGAAGTATTTTAAATATTTTACTGGTAAAATGTACTGTTACAGTTTTTCTCTGATATTAAGTATTGAGTCATGCTTGCAGAATAAATTTGTCATTAAAATCTTTGCTTTCTGAATATTTGAATTTCTTTTAGGTACGTTTGGTACTTCAAAACCTTCCCCCAAACTTCCATATGGACTGAACCCCATTTACAAAACTGTTGTTGCAGAAGAAAAAGTGGTTGCACCAATAACACCCATAAGTGATCGTATTGCTAATGCTAAAGCAATGGTGCTAGGATTTGCAGCAGAACATTCATTGTCATTCGCTCTTGTGCCCAAAGTCATAGAACTTACTAAAGCATAAGCTAAAGATCAGAAAGCTTTGGAGTCTTTAACAATGAATCGCACTACAGCCTCCTATTGAACAAGATATGGAGTGGGGAAAACATTTGAACATTATGTTACAGAGATGATGAAATGTACAAAATTCTCATTGAATATGGATGAAAGTACAAGCAACAATTTTCATAGAGTGTTGGCAATTCTTGTTAGCTTTTATTGTCCTGTGATGAGGCAAGTTAAAGTTTGTCACTTTGGATCACTTTCCTGCATTAAAGTTGACAGTGCAACTCTGTATGAAAAAATTGTTCAGCTAATAGAGAAAAATGAAATTCCTTGGATTAATATGATGTCAATTTTGATGGATTCATGCAATGTGATGAGGGGGTCAAAGACAGGATTAAAAAACTCGTATACGTAGAGAAAAAGCTCCACACCTTCTGGATATAGATGGAGATGTATGTCATCATGTCCATAATGCTGCTAAAGCATTTTGTAAACCATTCAACAACTTTATAGAGCAGTTGTACATTGACCTTTTCAATGATTTTAAATGGTAAGCTGATTTAAGAGAACTGTTTCAGGAAAAATATATGATATGTAATGTGAAATACACCATGCCACAAAGATATGTCGGTCATAGATGGCTCTCTGTTTATGATGTTACTTTGGATGCCATGAGACTTTTAGACTGTCTTACATTGTTTTATTTCCCATGGATTTCTGAGTCATTATCGGAAAGGGCCAAGTATCTACCAGTAACAGCAGAGATAATTCAGAGTCCTCAAGAAACAGATTGCATGAAATCAGAATGGTGAGTATTGGCTGTTGCCGATTGTGTTTTTCTTGATCAAGTCATTAAATAATAAAAATATGCAATTGATGAAATTAATTTGTTGATTTATTTTTTTGTTGGTATATTGATTATATGACTGTTATTTATTTTTTTTTTAAATTGTTTTTTCAGTTTCTTGTTTCAACTTGTTTCAATTCAACTGACTCATGAAATAGGTATTTATGTTATTGTGTTACTAATACAGGTATTTAATGTGTATTACTACTTACTAGTACAATCAAGATACATTATTTGAAAGTATATTGATTTATTTTGTTATAAAAACTGTCAATTATTTATTTCTACTTTATATCTTGTGTTATTAGGTCATTAATATCTACTTTTTTCTCTACAGGAACTGTTGAAAAAAAACCTCACTAAGGACGGAAAGGACAGAAAATTGAGGATAGTTGACAAACTCTTTCATGAAAGGAAGCTTGCAAAATTGATAATGGGACTCTACTCATCTGTTTTCCCCTTACTGAAGAGCTTTGTGATACTTTTCGAGATGAAGGAACCTCTAATTCACTTGTTACATGAAGAACAGGTAATCTTTAAATCATGTATGAAAATCTTATTTACTAATGAATTCTTGCTTTGTTTTTTACCTTTTTTTTTGCTGAATTGTGCATAATTTATTGAAAACTTTCCTTGCAGGTTAGACTTTTCAAAGAATTCCTAAGCTAGTTTGTTTCATTTAGCCTGATGTTGTGATGGGGGCCAAGTCATCCTCAAGGTTGAAGAAACTGGATATTTCAAGCCAAAGCAATCAGTTAAATGCAGAAACCATGTTTCTTGGGGTGAAGGCAGAGTCAGTGATTAGAAAATCAACCAAGAAGGACTTTGTGGTGAAAGGCTTTATGAAACAAGTAAATTATTTATTTTGTTTTCAGTGTATTACATGTACTTATTTTGCCATATTTTTTAACAACTTTATTTTAATTGTTAGAATAATTGTAGTACAAAATGTTTCCTTCAGGTTGTTGATGCCTACACCCTCTGTGGTAGAGTGTTGCAGGATAAGTTACCTTTAACCAATCCACTCATTCAATCACTGGGGGCAATCCATCCAGAAACTAGGGGCCATTCTATGACTTTGTCATATATGCAGAAGCTTCCTACATATGCTACCACAGTACTTAATGAAGCTGAAACTGAGGAATATGACCAAGAAATCAGGAAGTTTCATATTGACAACTCACTTCCAGAGATAGAAGATACCAGGATTGATCATTGGTGGGGAAAAGATGAAGTTGTTCAGAAATATCCTAACCTCTCAAAATTTACTTAGCTGCTTTCATGGTCCTCAGGTGGAATCATCTTTCAATATCATGAATGATGTCATAGACAACAAGTCTGGAAGATTGAATCTGGAGACCTACAGTGCCATACAGACTATTAAATATAGACTTAGTGCTGATGGAAAAATAGCCATTCAGTTTTTTCAGAAGAAGGATTATATGCATGAAACTGTGGACAAAATGCTTTGCAAAAATATGAGCAGTTCTAACAAGGAATATAAAGCTGATCTAGATAAGAAAAAGGATGAAAAGCTTTTGAAACAGAGACAGTTGGATATTCGTGTTAAAAATACTCAATCTAAGAGAAAGGCAAAAGAATGATTGTACATGCAGCCAAAAAAGCAAGACTGGGACATTGTCAAAACATTAAAAAATAAAGAACTTCAGTGTTTTTTGTTGTAATTTATTTCTGCAAAGAAGGACTATGAGTAGACATTTTCATGTTGATTTTAACCATTTAAAATTCAAATATGAGCTTCTAAAATTTAGTTCTCCAGGGGTTTTAAATGATAAAATAGCCATTTTTGGACCCCTGATGAGGGGCGCTGCCCCTTGAAACCCCGCTGGGGGAGGACCCCCAGACCCCCCTTCAGCTTTTTTTGTTTTTCTTTGGAATCATGTCTGTAGGATGAACGTGGGGCAAATATGGCCATATAGTGAAAAATATTAAATCTTACGAAATCTTCTCTACTTCCACAGTAGTGGGAGATCACTGAATGCATGATAATGATGTTCATGAAGCATCTACCCAAATTGTGAAATTCATGGCCCCTGGGTCAGAGGTTCAGGCCCTACGGCGGGGCCAATATGGCCATATAGTGAAGACTATTTAACCTCACAACATTCTCGGGTACAAACATTGACAAGTGACCGACCATAAAAGGCATGCAGGTCCCCTTTTCAACAAAATTTCACAATTTTTGGCTCTTGGAGCTAGGGTATAGAAAATCAAAGATTCCTCCGACTCTCCCCAATTTTTTTATAAATTGGTGTTCGCAAACATGAAAAAATAAAAGCAGGTGTTACAGTCAGGAGTCTTGCATTACAGTTTAGACTCTAAAAATGAATTTCTAAAATGCAAACATTCGTCTCCCTGACAGGTCCATCTACGGGTTATTGTACTCAGGTGACTGATAAGGCCTATTGGTCTCTTTTTCTGTTATCTAGCAGGCAAATTAAAGTTGATCCTGGAAGCGTGTGCTAAATCTATGAAATTCAAAACCCCAGGGTTAGAAGTAATGGAATGAGAGTCGAAGCTCCTTGGTTAAACAGAGAATTAAATTTGATAAATCTTTTTCTTCTAGGCATATAGGAGGCAAACTTCGTGTTTGGTTAGAATTTTTTTGATCTTTGTGGCTTCTACCAAAATGGTTAAATCAGGAGTCAGTGCGCAGCAATTTTTAACCTATTATGTTAAATTTAGGGTTACTTTTTTCTTTTTTCACGAATCTAGTAGACAGATTCTGGATGTAGTTTACTCAGGGTTGGGGCTCTCAAATTCAGTATGTTTTTAAGATAAATGTTATAGGCCTAGGTAAAATTTGTTTGAAAGACAATAGGTATCTATGATATTAAATAAAATGCCATAATACACACTGTAATTATGGAAAAAAGGCTCAAACAAATATAGGCTTGTGGCAAAACAGACAAATTCAGAATAAAGTTTTTAGATTCTGTTTTCCTTAAAAAACACTTGCCAGCACTACAAGAACAAAAGTTAAGTTTTCACCTGTTAGCCATAATTTTTGTGAAATTCATTACCTTTTAACTAGTATGGGGGATGCTATTTGTTATATAGTAAGTACAAATTAATATTCTCTTCTTTTCGGTGTTAAGCATTCAAACTGAGTTAATTGTTAGAATGAGAGATAGGATGAGAAGAAATGACGGTAAAATGCTGTGTTATTAGAGCGTTTCCTTTTTATCATGTATGGGAAAAGTTTGTAAATTGAATTTTGTTTTTTTTATAATTCCGTATCAAAGTATTTGAAAGCTTGCTGAATGTTACAAGCCATTCCTTCTCCTCTCCACAATATTTCTTTGTTTTACATTTATATTCGATATAACTTGAATAATGCTTAAACATCGAACTGATATGCTATGCATTTGTATAGCTTCATTTTGAAAAGTAAATTAAAGCTGACATGAATTCATAAAAGCATTTAGTCGCCATATTAGTTTCGACCGCTCCTCAGCTGTCAGTGGGGTATATATACCGGTCGAGAAAGTTGCGGTCGGTTGCCTTTCATCGAGGCATTCAGGTTGCACGGACTTCTAAATGCATGAAATACACATTGAAGTAAAATTTTTTGTAAAAAAGAATAAAGGAAACTACAATCAATAAAACATAAAATAGGTTTATTCTTTGAAGGAATTTCCAAGGTATCCGTATTATTTTGCACGATAGTTCTTCGCATGCACCTCGAACACGTGTGTCGTTCATACAGAGTGCATAACGTATGCGTCTTTTTGAAGACCCCGGCGGCACTACATCCGACACTGTAGATTAATGATAGTAAATCCAAGAAAGTAACAACGTAACATTGTTTTCATCAGTTTCTACAAAAACACTCCGTTTCTAAAATCCATGCGGTCATTGCACGATCTGCCACAGTGTGTGGTTTGCGCATGTGCGATGTTATAACAGACACAGGTAAACGTTCTACAATTATCAAGGAGTTTTGAAATATGTGTCCCTGGATTTCAGTCTGTTTTGTTTCGTCGTTTATTCAGGATATTCCTTACCAGTGCTGTAGTTGTCATATTATTTTTGTTCAAAACGCGTTTCTACAAGTCTTTTCGTCCAATGTAACGTGTTCGGGTGAATGAAATACCTGAATGCGGTATTTCATGAATAGTGCTCTCGGCCTTATATAGGGGAATTCATGTTAGCTTTAATTATTAAGTTGGAGTTACGCATCTTTCCCCCTACTTTCAGCAGAACCACTACTTAAAAAAATTAACTTCAATTTTTACGAATTGAATACCAATAACTTTAACCTGATGATATTATTAATAATATCATGATTACTCGTGTATTGTATGGAATTTAATATTTTGAAGAGTCTGTCAGTGAGTCATGTTTTTGGTCAACTTTCCTTTTTCATTATAAAATGCATTACATGTATCAAACTATCATACTAATTAGGTTTGTATCATACTGAAATGATCGCGTTAATTCATGACATTATCTTTCATGACCTCTTAGTTAATTTTTGTAGAAGTCTTTAACAGTTAGAGAATGACATTCACTTTCTTTAGTGTAATAATTTGACTGAATGCCCTTTTACACCCGACTTTATGATGAGAGAGAAAAAGACGCATCAAAGCAGGTTTTATCGGGTCCTGTTACTGCTCAGAGCGATGCTTGATTATCAGACTCCACAGCGTCTCCTTGCTGTCTACAGGAAATCGAACATCTTCATCAATAGCGTTGGCCTCCACCCACTAATGTAGAATAGCTTCCTTGTCTAATATTGGTTCTGACTGAGACTCCGGGTAGTTCTACAGAAAAAGTTGATTCAAAGTAGTTGAAAAATTAACTTGTTAGTAGACTGTTTATAGACGATACATTTTAAGGAAGTAAATTACGACCACTGTAGGCAATTCTTGTGTGTTTGGTATAAAGCATTCGATATCAAAGGCAAATTTGAATGTGTACATCGGATACATATCACTCGATAGGAAAAAGCTTTTCTGGCTTGATGAAAAATAAACGATTTTTAAAATAAATACAAGAGGCCCATGGCCACATCGCTCACCTGAACATGAATAGCCATTTAATTGTAAATAACCTACATATGAAATATCAGCTTTTTATATGCATCCCTTCAAAAGTTAGAGAGCGGAAACGGAGAATTTTTGATTTTTTTTTCTAAGTTCAAGAGGCATAACTCTGTCAAAAAACATTGGACTGGAACCAAATTTCGAACTCAACCTGTACATTCATAAGACACATCCATGTATCAAATTTGAGTTGAATGTGTGCAACGGTTGTTGAGATAATGATTGGAAAGTGAATGATGACGGAATGACAGGACGGAATGTCGGAATGACTGAACGGGGTAACACTATGTGCCCCAGCCATTTTATGGCGGGGGCATAAAAATCATTAATTTCATCAATGTTATGAAAGGAATGTAAATATCAACATTAAATGATTATTTTTGAAATTTGTCATTACCGTTCTATGATAATTTGTCATCCTAACTGACAGTTCTTGACATGACAACATCAAGAATAAATCATTTAATGCTATAGTAAACAATAAAAAACAGAAAAAAAAAATCTGACCAAAATCGTGACCATGCCCCTTCAAAAACATATCCCGAGCAACATATTGTGTGGGGTAAAATAACACTCATTACAACTCATACCTACTAGTATCTAAATATTCTGACTAAAATGTGCTGAATTATAGGGAATACTCTATATGGGCCTAACTGTCATTTGTATACATTTTCTCATAAGAAGTGGACAGGCATCATCTTCATTCACTTCTCTTCGCAAACCCCCATTGATTCTGGAAAATGTGTAAATGTTTTGATTCTGGAAAATGTGTAAATGTCGAAAAGCTTCGACCCATGTTTCGACTCCATGCAGTTTCCCTAAATTTTCGTAACAGATCCATAATTTAATCTACATTTTAAACATTAAATCACACTTTTATCCCAAACAATCAACAGTAACCCGTGGTCAAATCATTTTGACGTTTACACGTTTTCAAGAATCCAACAAGAGATGTTGTGAAACACTTATGCCCCCTCCCTTGGATATACATTATAAGGTGCATAAACCCTTATCATGGGCAGCATACATACATGAACTTCAAATCAATAGGGATCATCTACTGGTACTATCCGAGATGCATCAACCTACAGTGTATCAAGTATGACGTCTCTAAGTTAACATATTGTGGACTTGTATCCCAGATACCTCAATTCAAGAGCATTCAAGAAATAGCCTTCTACACCACATCTTTAATAAAAACACTTTTTTGTGATATCAGTAATTAATTTGTTCAATTTTCGCAGAGATAATGAACGGAAAGCTAATAATTAGAATTTTTCTAAGTCCCAGGGGCATAATTCTGTCAAAAATTGCTTAATTGTACAAAAAACAGAACTTAAGGTATCCGATCCATATTAGGACCTAATTTTTCTAACCTTAAATATCTATCATGTATTAAATACTCTGATATTAATCTAAAGCAATTTAGAGTAGAAAAAGATTTACCGAGAGAAATTTTCAAAAATATTATTTACTAAGCAGTAATTAATTAATGAAGATTGCATTAAGGTCTATGGGGACAAGCACATTTTTTAAAATAAAAAAGTAAATACTAAGAATATCAAAAACTGCTTCGGTGGAAAGATGTATTTTATCATTAGGAATACAAAAACAATTGAAAATAAATTTTATACCGTGTAGATTTTTTTAGAATTAATTTTTATATATTAAAAACAAAGGGGAGCAACTCTTCAAGAAAAGGAAAAGGTCATTAATTAGGACACATTCCACTCTTACATATTGATACTTAAACATGAAAATTATGTCCAAGTATACTGAGTATTAACCCCATACATATCTGTTATGCATCCAGATTCACTGAATCTGGGGCTATTATGGATCGGATACCTTAAACTAGTTATTCTTATGATAAATCTGCATACTAAATTTAATTTCAGTATGTGCAACCTCTGCAAGAAAATGAACGGAAACTGTTGGAGGACCGACTGACAGACAGTAGCAAAGCAATATGCCATATATGTGTGTGTGTGTGTGTGTGTGTGTGTGTGTGTGTGTGTGTGTGTGTAAATTAATTTTAAACGATCACAGATCCTCAGCAATGTTCGAGAACCTTAATATAACTATTAACATTGTTCTTTATAGTTCATACTTATTAATAAAAAAAAAGGTTCAACAAAATCAGTCTAACAATTTTGATGTTGATCGGCCTGCCAATTTAACATAAGTAGATTTAACATTGATAGTTTGACTTCTATCACAGCTTAAAATATAAATTATGTTCATTCTTATGCAATACAGTCATACAAATTAATTATTCAGACAAAACATTGAAAAACAAAAACGATTTCTTTTATTTCAATTTATGCATGTCAGAATGTAGCATCATCATGATATGAACGTCTGCAGAATATCAAACCCCGATTTTAATCCTTCATTGCAAAAAAAAAATCTCCGACATCACCATTCAAATATACCAAGGTCGTGGTTAACCTATTTGTTTGATTTGATCGGTAAACCTTACACGTAAAATACGCAACAATTATTCCAATTATCAATGACAAATTAAAAAGCTTCAAGTATAAACACCAAAAGAATCTCAAAAACGCGGTGTAAAAACAAATGGCATAGTCTATTGTAGAACTGAATTCGGAACTACGATCTACCAATGTTTCATAAAATATCCTTATTTAATATCACTGTTTGTTAGAAACGTTTGCTTTAAAGTTTAATCGACAAATCACAAACTTTTTTTAAATCAAAATTCACGTCTGAATTCTTCTTCAAAATGGCAGTTAGTACAGAGCCTTGTTTTCGTAATTCAGAATATCGAGCCCGATCGTAAATAAATAAACACATGGTCAAAACACGCTTACAACACATACTTTGAACCCTTCTAAGGGTCCCAGTATTAGACTGGAGGTCAACATTTTTACAATTTAAAATCTGCCTTAAGTTATATATAGAAGTTTTCATATAAATATTGGCAATACTGGTGCAGCGGTTCTTGAGAAGAAAATTTTAAAAGACACCCCCCCCCCCTTTTTCACAGTTTCTCGATTATTTCCCGTTTGAAAAGGGTTTGGCCTTTGAATTTTACAATTTATAATTTCCTTTAAATAGTAATGCTTTCTGTTAAATTTAGTTTAAATTGGCCGAGTGGTTTTGGAGAAGAAGATAAAAATGTGAAAAGTTTACAGACAGACGGACGGACGACGGACAACGGGTGATCAGAAAAGCTCACTTGAACCTTTGGTTCAGGTGAGCTAAAAAGTGTGTTTGATTTTTAATACTAATTAATTTTGTGTGTTTTATTGTTTACTAGTATTTAATAGATGTAAATAGAAAATATATATCTGTTACAAAAATGTGTATACAGAGTTCAGTGTTAATCTGGCACTACAATCGTTTAGATGGCTGCTCGTGGGAGTGAGGATGAGGAAATGAGGAAAAGAATGAACCGCTGAATGAGATGCCTATTAAATACCAGAAAGCATTAGTAGTTGGTGTTATACCCGAAAGTATAATTATTCTTAACTAAGCTAGATACTTAGTTTTCTTTTCATAAAGCTTCTAACCAATACGCTAAGTAATTCTAAGCTATGCAGATCGCAATGTCAAACGTCATAATAGAATAATAACCTGAAAATTCTCATTCAATTTTAATGATAATTCCTACGTACAAAGATATGCAATGATGATAATATAAAGCCAAAATTGCCTAGTTGCAAGTTCGATGGCTAAATGAAAAATTGTTGAAAATGCCAAATTCAAAGTTAAAAGGAACCGACAAGAATTATTATAATAACAATATGGCCGCTATGCAAAATAGTAAAATTTACACCATTTCTCCATATGGAGGTGGACAGACAAAACCATCCATGTTTTTATGAAGGCTTTCCCTGTCCACTTCTCTGGATAATACAATGTACACGTATCAGCAGCGCTCTTCTGAAACCACGCACTTCACCGTCAGCAACTGCATTAATTATTGGTTGATGGTAAAATTAAACGCGCCCGTCAAATTTCCTTCATCTTTTTGTAGTATTACAGCATCCTTTAAATCCTCAATGTCTTTTTACATTGCCACCAACAACCGATTATACAAGACAAAACTGTCTCTTAAATCATTTGTTAACCCCGGTTACATAGCCCTCTATCTGTTTTAATGGAGAGATACAGTGTAACTCGTGTTACGAACGATAACTCCAGGTAACGAACATCCGGAATACATAGCAATTAAAACAACACATTGCTTTATATTTGCATATCCATTGTCCTTTCCCACTATAAGTCAATATTGAGGAGCTGCATTTATTTTTCTATAATTGCAATTGCTCTGACTATATCCGCAAGTGCCTTACAGACTCTCAGATGTGAATTCTCAACAAATGTAAAATTATTTTTACTCATATATATATAATGAATATTTCTAATAACAAAAATATGTAGTGTTTATATAAATTATCGAAAGTTTTAAATACAATACAAGGTATTTTAGTTTTGTTCATACTTATTTTTAATTAATTACAAATGTTATTTATTATTGTATAATAAAATCGTTCTCAAATAAATCAAAAGTGTTTTACTTTTATAATTTTTTGTACAAAATTCAATGTACAAGGAAAGACAACTCTTCCTAACTAAACCATGATTTATGTACCTTACTGTTGGCGTACTATGACGTCATAAAGGTGTGACGTCATATACTTTTGCGCTAGCGCGCATCATGGAATATGCCAGCAGAGCAATTGCTATTCATAACGCCATGTTCACTAAATAACGTTGTTTATTTCTTAAAAAAATCTCGAAAGGGAGCAAAATGAAACATCTTACAAATAAATTAGAGTGTCATTCTGAGAACAATAATAACCTCCAAAAGGGATACAGAAATATTGAATGATTTAAAATTTTGGCTTATCTGTTGTGTACTACCATGAATACCAATAAATATAGACAGATATTCTTTCAATGGATTTATAAAACCTTGTAATTTTGTAAATCATTCTATTTTCCCTGGTGTATTTTATAAATTCTTTGAAGAAAACATCTCAAATTCAAATCATTTTAAAATAATTTCGCAGTATAACGAATTTTAAAACTTGAAAAAGTAATTCATTTTTTATTTCACTTAATTAGGAAATGAACATATATAACATTAACGTTACTTTCTATATGGTGAAAAAAAGCTATTTTAATATTTTCCTTTTACTTGATCAGATAACAGATATATAATGAAATTTCATGATTATCTATACAAAAATGAAAGTATCATAGAATAAGATAATGCTGACTATAGTTCTTGTTTTGTTTTAAGTTATCCTTGAAAAATTTGTTCTGCTATATATATTAAATGAATTTTTTATCACTGTCCGCAAAAAAGCTTTCTTTGTGTGGGTAAAAAGAAACGACGTTCCATAGATATATCATATACTTAGTATTAAAATGCAGCATTTAAAACAGGCGTCAATCCAGAACATAATAAAGCATCATGCCAAGAGACAAATAAAGCTTAATAGTTCAATCACAACATCACAAGTAGACAGTTTGTATTAAGGGAAAAGAAAATTTCGTGCTAAATTTGGTTTAATTGCTGCAAACAGATGACGTGAATTTGGTCTAAAGAAGACTTTTTAACGAGAAGATGAGCCCATATGCAATACAAAGGAGATAATAATATCAGGCTACAGATTGCTAACTGGACAGTTGGGTTGTTGTAGTCATCGAGCTGGCTGTAGTTAGACTCGATGAACGCCTTGTTTGTTGCCCTTCTAGCCTATATCAGACCCAGGTATGTGTGGTCTTCCCCGGGAAAGTTCGCTCTTCTTTCGTAATCGCCTTCACTTCTTATTCTGTTTTTTAAGTTCTGGATCTGGGATTCTGATAACATCTAGTAAGAACAAAATATGAATATTACTTATACCATACAACTTTTTTTTTCAAACTCATAGCATGGTTTACTAAACTGTATCATAAACAAAACACGTATGGCATCCACGTTCTCTAGGTCTACTTTGTCCTACATGTACATGTAATAAATGCTTAAAACCATGAAAATTGCAAATCTATTAAAATTGCAAATATTACTACAATAAGTGGATGTCATTTAATGAATGCTTCAATTAATACAGTCCAACAAAGAATCGAAAACATGTGTTAACAGTCGTATCATATATTGCTAAGATATATTTTCATTGTACTAGGAATTTATTCTTCATGTATATACTTTTCTACCTTACAATTAAAAAAAACCACATGTATATGAAAATATGGATCTTTTTAAAATCACAAAGAAGCCTTGACAATTAGGGTATGTGAATTTAAAAAATCTTACATATGTTTTAATTCCCAAAGAGAGTAAATTTTAAACTTGAGAAAATATCATCAAATCAAATTAAAACAATCATGGCTTTGTTCTATTATAATGTTTTAATGAAAATTATCATAATATCTGTTTTATGAAGACGAATGAAGGATCTTTGTTTTGTCTTTATTGCGTAATCAGATACAGGGTAAATCATTGGACGCAAGGGACATTTCTGTTTGTAATAATGAAACAGGAAAGCATAAAATATTAATATGAATTCTTTAAATTCATATTCAATAAAAGACAACACAAATACTTACACTTTCCATAAGAAGTTGTCTGTGATAAATCTTTTTACAATTTAAAATACTTGGTCGTGTGACAACTTTAATTTGCTTCCTAAACAGTACATGTATTTCAATAGACAAAAGTTACCTTGTCTGCCGGAATCTGTTCATACTCCTCAACACTAGGACCTGAAACTGTCTCATTTCCTTGGCCTGTGAAGATGGGGTTTTGAAACATCTCTTCTCTGTTGGAAGATTGTTGAGATGCTTTCTTTCTCTTTAAGAAACATGCGATGACAACGGCAAAAGGAAGAAGTAATGCCGCGGAACTAGCTACGATAGTGATTATAAGCATGTTCATTGGTTCAATGGTGCTATCAGTTTGTGATGGGTTTTGAATACCTGTTAATGAAACCATTGCAAAGGATTGAAAATTCAATGGTACATGTATAAAAATATGTTTACCTAAAGCTTGTTTTTTGTAAACTCTGTCATAATAATGTATACCCTATCATTCATTATGTGAAGCATTGTCAAGTAATGGGGGAGCGTGTGGTATGTGGTATCCTTGATGAACCTAAATTGTAACCATTTCGTCAGAACAACTAGATCACAATAATTAAAAGCAAATGTGTGGAACGCGAACGACATCGACTTAAACTTGATACTTTTTTTTCTGGCTATCAAAGTAGTGAATGTGAATGTAAATCTGTTCTGGAGTACTGCTTAGTACATAAATCAGTAACTGTGCAAAAAGGATTTGTTCATCAGACAAAAATGATATTATAACTGAGAGTGTTACATACTTTAGGTGTGTCAAATGTGTAAAGACACACATCTATCATATTTGTTTTCTACTGTCTATAGCATCTTAAAGGCGCTTCTCACTTAATGACTCCAATAATATACTACAAACTATTACTAGAATTTAGCAAATTAGTGTTTAAGAAGAATTGACCTAAATATGAAACGTGTACATACGTACGTTTTTGTAAAAGAATTTATAAGGAATACCTACCTGCATTAAATAAGTGATATTTTTTTTTCAAAGACAGATGTAAATATAAACAATAAAATGCTTTGTTTTATGATGCATGCGGGCTATGAACGTAGCCATCCTTGCAGAAAAAAAATCAACATAAATATATATCTTTATATATATAAATCTAAAAACAAAACAAACTTTATTTTGAGCGGGACTTTAATTCGTGAACTACCAGTGTTCAAAGAGACCCACGACGACTTCATTACAAGCAAAACAAAATCGCAATTTTATTTCTTAAACATGATCACAAAAACAACACTATATACATGCTATAACAATAAATATTGTAATATTTAAAAAAAAATAGATATGCTCTTGACACTAAAATGAGTATTAAGATAAAAAAAAAATATAAATACAAAAAAGTATGGGAAATGAGTTGAAACCCTACTAATATTAGGAATTTTTAATAAATAAATTTTAGTGTCAGTGAATTGTCTACGTAGTGTACGTAATAATAATACCGGGTATTATCCTCCGCAAAAAAAGAATTGATTGTTTATGGCGTTATATACAAGCTTTAAAGAATATTTAAATATTTAACATATATAATCCGCTTTCCATTTTAATTAATTTTATGACAGGAAAAGCAATTGTAATTACATGCATTAGCATAGTTTTAACAATTTAGACAGTAATGAAATGCAAGAGCTATATAAGAAGTCTTATTCCGTAAAAATGGTTTGTTTTTAAAAAGCATGGCATAAAAGCATTGCAGTACTGACATGTATAACACAATGCTAGCTCTAATGAAAAAAACTTGAGTTTTACATTCCATCTTATGATAAAGATATCTAAATGAACAAATAAGAGGAAAACACCCAAATTCCCCAAACAAGCACATTAAATTTGATGAGATCAACAAGCAGTACGTTTACTAATTATAATACAATAAATATTTTTATGAAACTGTGTGTGGTTTTTTTTGGTTCTTATTAGTATTTTACCATTATATCTGTGAATATTTCTGACAGTTTTATTTGAACAGGTCTCACAAATAATACAAAAATCATATTGGTTAAGAATGTCATTTGTGTTGATAATTTTATGAAAAAAATTTTTGGCGGCGGAAAATTTGTTGAGTTTATGGCAGAACGTTTTATCAAACTGAGGATCAAATTGACCATGAGCCCCACTGCTTGCGCTTTTTTGCACACCTGTAAGCTCGGTCGCACTTTTTTAGATGATTAGGCTCAATGCCATGGTTATCACAAGGTCATGGTTAGCAAACAACATTCACGAATGTGATGATCAGTTTAAAAGTGAAAGGTTATGTACCCTTTCTTACGAATTTTAGGAATTGTTTATAAAGCAACTCTTGGAGGGACCAGCATTTGCATCTGTGTAAACCGCAACAGCTTCTTTAATATGTTGACCATTAGCTCGTTGGCCTTTTCCTTTTATCCATTTAAAGAGAGCAAAGTTAGCTGCCACTAGTACACCAGTTCCTAATACCGCACCAGTTATGGCCAAAGGCAGAGTAACGTCTGTAACAAACTTTAACAGTTTATCTGTTTATTAATTAAGCTTTCAAACATATATAACTACTGTAGTTAGTGAAAATATAAACAACACTATATGAAATCGTAAAAAATATAATATTATAATGAGGAAGCATCATGTGTAAAATTTAAACAAAAATATACAAGATACATGTATTCCAAATACAAATTATGATCGAGGGTGTGATTGGTTCTTTTTGCCAAACAAAATATTAAAATGCATGTATGAGACATGGTTTATTGAACAAAACAGCTGCTTAGAGATACACGTATGGTATGCCCTACTCACAAATCATAATTAAGAATAATACTTTTTCTGTGTTTATTAAAAGATCACAGATTATGATGATTTAAAATAATTTTCATTGGATCCTCCTATAAACGAGCTTAAAAATTTACAACTTGCAACATGTACAGGGGACTGCAATTACAATAATGACAAAAAGCCTAGGGGTTGGTTGCAGTTAAATTAAGTTACTAGGCCGAGGTCATCAGTTACTAACTAATGATCTTCAATAATATAACTGTAAAATTTAAAAACGATGAAAAAATCGTACAAACAAAAGTTAGTGTCATATATTATATATTATTTAAAAAATTTGTTTAGTAGTTACATGTACTACAGCGGTGCCATCTGCCTAAACACTGATGTAAAGCCTTTTTTGAAATAAAAGTCGTTAAGAAGTTCTTTAAAAATCAATGTATACCATTTTTTAAGTCAACACACACTTATATCGATCAATAGGAATTCTTTCTAAATATACAATATATTCTATTTTTATAGTGCTACTATTCACATATTACATACAGGTAGTCTCTCAAACATTGTCAAATCACATACATGTAAGGTAAAACAATATCACAAAGTGCTTTACAAAGCGGTTCACTGAGATTAGGATTCATTTTTATTCAACATTAATATTTTACTACCAAAAACAGATATACTACATGCGACTATGTTTATGGAAATTAGCAAAACGTTACATACAATAGGACATGTCTATAATGCGCTGAATGTAAACATCAGTTCACAATCAATGTTCACTCCAGTATTGATAAAACAAGGGTTTATGGGTCATCGGGTAATGATATGTATTATAATATTGTGCATCCCTTCTTAAATTTGGATTATGTGATTGGTTGTCCCGTGAAGGTTTTTTCCTCTTTTTCATTAAAAAGATCACGATCGCAAATAAAGGTACGACTCCAAGAAACCATAGTCCTGTTAACGCCAGAACCTTTGCAGGGGTTGTTAAGCCATCGAAAAATCCTGAAGTGGTAGTTTTAGGAAAGAACGTGGTGAGTGGTAACTCTGTTGATGATACTGTTACTTCCGGTTTCGTTGTCATGGATGTCGATGATGTAATTGTTGTCGAATCCTGTGTGGTTTCATTTGATTCTATTGTTTCTAGACAGCAATTAATAGCAAATAAAGCTCTAAACTGCATGGTATGAAAACATTATTCCAACAATTTAACAATCTATATCTTAACCATTGTTTTATTACTTTCCAAATCTAAAGTGATGACAACTAGACAAAAAGAAATTCTTTTAGTGTACGATATACTAGTAATGTCGCTATATGATACGTTCGTTTATGACTGTCTACAAATTAATAATAAGTTAGTTAGTTATTAATACACCAATACTCCATTGCTCTTAGATCTAAAACAGAAGACAATGTTTACTACCAGAGGCGTTTGTTTTTATTAAACACATTTTGATTAATTCAACTTTTTAGGTCACCTGAGTCACTCAGGTGACCTAATGGAATTGGTCTTCGTCCGTCGTCGTGCGTCGTGCGTTAACAATTTTACATTTTTAACGTCATCTTGAAAACTATAAGGCCAATTGTTACCATTTTTGGTATGAAGCATCTCTATGGTAAAAAGAATCTAAATTGTGAAATTTATAGCTCTACCACCCCTGTGGTGCCAGGAGTGGGGCCAAATATGCAAAAAAAGCAAAATTTTCAAAAATCTTCTTCTCTACTCCCACACATGTGTGGAAAAAACTGAATGCATGGTTATGATCTCCATGAAGCCCTCTACCAATATTGTGAAATTCATGGCCTCTGGGTCAGGGGTTTAGGCTCTAGGGAGGGGCCACTTTGGCCATATAGTGAAAATGTATTAAATCTTAGAAAATCTTCTTCTTTTTTCCCATATACATTTGAATAAAACTGAGTGCATGGTTATGATGTCCACGGACTCCTCTACCTAAATTGTGAAATTCATGACCCCTGGGTCAGGGGTTCAGGCTCTAGGGTGGGGCCACTTTGGCCATATAGTGAAAATATATTAAATCTTAGAAAATCTTCTCTTCTCCGATATATATTTGAATAAAACTGAGTGCATGGTTATGATGTCCACGGACTCCTCTACCTAAACTGTGAAATTCATGACCCCTGGGACAGGGATTTAGGCCCTAGGGCGGGGCCAATCTAGCCATATAGTGAAAATGTATTAAATCTTAGAGAATCTTCCTCTTTACTCCCACTTATGTGAGGAAAAAACTGAGTGCATGGTTATGATGTTCACAAACTTCTCTATCTAAATTGTGAAATTCATGGCCCCTGGATCAGGGGTTCAGGTCGTAGGGGTGGGGTGGGGGGGGGGCAATATGGCCATATAGTGTTAATGCATATACTGTTTTAAATAATCTTCTTCTCTACAGACACAGAACACAGAATAAAAACTAACTGCATATTTAGAAAAAAATTATCCTGTCATCTTTAATAATATTTCATGTCATCTGCATGTAAGGCAAGGGTTATGGCTGGGAAGGGGGGGGGGGTATTATTTGTCTTATTATTTTATTCTGCTCAGGAATTTCAATGAAAGAAATGAGTTAATTTATATGTTTAGAAAAGAAAAATAATGAAGCTGTCCATCAAAGTTATTGATAAGATATTGTGAAAGCATTTGAAAAGAGTTCAGGGAAGAGGATTATAACAGTAAATGGAGTTATCTTCCCTTGCTTCTTCATAATGGAGTTATCTTCCTTGGCTTGTTCATATTTAGTAATTAATCATTAAATAGAATGTAATTATAAAGTTGTATGATCAAAATAGTTATGCAAATATTTTATCATTTGAAACAAAACAGTTTTTCAATTTTTTAAAATAAACAAATAGACTTGTTAATAGTAAAGTAATAAGTAGTATACTAGCCACCTTGTTTTAGTTTATCCATGAAAACATATAAACATAAAACCTATTTTGTAAGTTAACATACGTGGGATAAACAAATTGTATGGAATCTGGGCACCTCTTCTATAGTATGTCATATACTGTTAAGAGCTCCAAAATTTGTGCTAAACTATAGGGTTAAGAGTCTTTTTCGAAAGATTTCAGGCAGGGAGGTGGATGTCATTACATTATTATAATGTTCTACTCCATAATGAAACTCAATTAAATGCATTTATGAGACTCCTCGACAATTTTGTGTATGGGCTATGGTACTCAGGTGACCGTTAAGGCCTATTGGCCTCTTGTTTTTGTTGTTTCATATAATTTTTTTCCTTAGTTTATAGAAATGAAATACATATTAGTTAAGCGTCACAAAGTATCTACAAATGAAAATTTTCTTATCCATCTTTGCAGCAATTACCTTCGAAACTTTACTTGTTTTTATATTCCGGTAATCCTTTATGCAAATGTAGTTATTATAGTACAAGTTTTTCTCATATACGTGCTATATGTCGTAAAACTAACACAATCACCTGTGTTTTTTTCATGTAAGAAGTGTATGTTAAAAATATAAAGTAAATATTTGAAAATGTTCAACATTCCATTAACTATTTTGCAAACTTTGCCAAAAATGAGTCGTACTAAAATACCAGAAAGTTATTCACAAGCTACATTAGAGGTTGTATTAAATATAAAGGTAAACAATACCGGTTTATTTATAGATTTATATTGCTTTATAATTGGAAATTATTTAAGGAATATGTTTTATCATAAGAGTATACAAGGTATGTTTATTTCGTGAGAATACGTTTATTAAGGCAAAAATAACTATGTTACAAAGCACACTTGGAAAAATTTACCTGTTGTAGGGTCCGTGTGAGGAACTGTTGCTGGTGCGGCTGTAGTTTCAGACGTCGGCGTTGTCTCAGACGTTGTTTCTGCTGTTGTTCCTACAGTTGCTGATGCTGCAGTTGTTTTGGTTGTTTGAGAAGCAGTTGTTGACGCTGCGGTTGTTTCTGATGTAGTGGATTCGACTGTCTGAACAGCAGTTGTCGATGCGGCTGTTGGTGGCTGCGTAGCTCCGAGATCCACTGTGAACATTTCATATTAAAGACTTTTATTAAATTTAGCAAAGACCAATATAGTGCAGAAAACCCGGACCTTTATAACCCAATTATCGGATTGTCGAAGAAATAAGGAGAAAAACGTATTAACTGCAAATCTTTTGTGTTGTTTTGGTTTATCAAGAAGCAACGAAGTTGAAGAACCAAATGTTTTTAGGCGAAACGCAAGGTCGAAGTAACAAAAGAAGATATACATGTAGATGTAGAAAAACCCAGATGGTGGTTAAGTGAACCATGTGAATTAATTATAATAACCGCCGGTATATGTTATCGGACCTGTTTGAATACTTTATGTAGCTTCCATATCATGGATTAAACTTCTAATCGCTCTCTGCCTTCATATTTTTCATTGAATAAAAAACCCACTTAAACTTAATTCTAGTTTTTCAAATGTTAAAATCGGATGGTTTAAATTGAAATTTGAGTTAAATTGTATACCGTACGATTGCGTATTAAGTTGGCTCACTACACTGTCATATTTCTAAATTCAAGGCATTTGGATGAAAATTAAAATAATGAATGAGAAAAATTTCACATGTATAATTATCTAAAGTTTCCAAAAAAGCGAAGAATTACAGTAAACTGACGATATTATTTGAGGGGTCCATTTTAGGCACAAATTGTATATTGTCCTTTAATAAAACTTTGGAGTTGTTAAGGAAATGATGTGTAAATATGCATATTAAAAAATCGATTGTATTAAAGTTGAACTTATAATGAATCAAACCTAATAGTTGGACCGTTATTAATATCCTGCTGAAAAACATTTTTTGTGCAACTCCTCTGAAACCATTAAGTATAATTTTTATAACATTTTGTCGTTAATTTGTAGATTATGTTTAGGTGTTAATAACCCAATTCTGACGTCTTTATATTCCCGGAAATTTTGTCCGTTTTACATGTAAACATAGGCCAATATTGAATATACAGTAATAAAACAGATTGACATGGCAATATATCTTAATCAACTGAATAGAGTTCCAATAACCTTTGTAGTTGTTAAAGACAAAAGCATATATGCGCATAATTCCTGGAAATTTTGATTTGATAGTTATTTGGAAATTTTGTCCCTTTATTTGATTATTTCGTGAATTAAATCATGCCCAGCCATTTATAATGTAAAACATTTTCAGCTCATGTAGGAGCATATGGAATGTGAAATTGCACACCGTTTTTAATTTTTAAATCAATACAAGTTATTGATGTTTTTCT
>WFKH01011581.1:39862191-39897069 GCA_016163765.1 Magallana hongkongensis | reverse complement strand
TCAGGTAGTGTATATTTAAAGTTGTGAAAATCATTACACCCAGGGGCGGAGTGGGGCCACAATTTGGGATCGAATTTCTAGAGTAAATATTTAAAAATCGTTTTTTTAGAAACTAATAAGCTAGGAAGGCTGAAACTTGTTTGGAAGCATCCTCAGGTAGTGTAGATTCGAATTTGTAAAAATCATGATTCCTGGGGGTAGGGTGGGGCCACAATTGGGGTGGAATGTTTACATAGGAATATTAAGAGTAAATCTTTAAAAATCTTCAACCAGGTGATTATTTAATATTGTTTAGATTTTGGCTTCTGGACGATTCCTGGACGATTGAGTCTCACAAGGGTTCAGAGTTTGATGTAGGTTTATGTCCCATTTACAAACAATTGTTTAGGATCTTTTTGAGAGCTGCAATGCTCAACATGTAATATTACTATAAAATCATCCTGTTAGTAACAGTACAAATATCAATAGTTTTAATACTTTCTGGCAGAAATGGTCTCTTATACTTTAATTTAATGACTTTTTTCATTAGTTCTTTTTAATTACTATATACTCTATTATAGTAGACATGTAATGTTAAAATCTCCCCTCCCTATTGTTTTTCTCTCCTCCCCTTGTCCTTTTTTTTCTTATCTAATACATTCAGAGCAAAAATGACTTAATCTTTTATTTTTAGAAGTTGTGCATAAGAGAAAATCTTATATTTTCTGTAACTTAACATTATACAGTCATGTATAACTGTGTGCATATTTTCTTTGTTGTTGTTGTCTCCTAAATTGCTGATATTTTTCTTTATTTTAATAAGTTGTAAGCAAATTTGTATTTTCTAATTATTCTGGTCAAAGTGTATGTCTTATTGCTTGCTGCTTGTTTACTTGTTTGTTCAGTAAACTGTAAGTCTTATAAAAAAAAACCCATCCTGTTAGAAAAGGGACTAATGATAATAAACATAAGAATATCCAGTGGAAAAAATTGATATTTATTTATACAGGATCTACATGTATTATACTACATTGTCTAGATAGTTTGTATTATGACTCTATTAAGCTGATTTTATCATACCTATTGTTCTTGAGGTGAGCGATGTGGCCCATGGGCCTCTTTTTTTTCCGTTGCTTAACACCGACATAAGCAAATGAATGGATAGGCTAAGACTAGTACTGACATTAAAATTTCCTGTTCAGATGTTTATTATATTAAGCAAATCAAAACAAGTTAAAACCATGACATTTTTATATCTTTATTGTTCGATCATTTCGCATTGAACATTTTTTGTCAGTCATACTGAAATACACTTAAAACCCACACCAAATGTTCTGGGGTTGCAAGTAACAATTCAAACCCCTTGAAAGTGTTGACAGACATAAGGCAGGAAAAAGAGGAAATCAAAGTGCAGGATAAGAAACAGTTGTCAATATAATAGGAGAAATGCTTTTATCTGTAGCCAACTGGCACTGGAAATTTACAAGCAATAACGCCTTTTTCTATGAGTACATCGCAGAAATATTTAATTTATCAAGCATTATTCAGCATAGCATACTATAAAGCCAATTCACTAACCCTTGACATGTCACATTGATACAGTAAGAAACGCATGCATTATCAACAACTTACAGATAGCCGGTGTCATTTGGGGTTTAATGCATTGTCATAACATTATCGGAACAACAAAAATTGCGACGGCTTTATGTTTTTATTAGTCTATTCTATTCATAATGACGAGTTTCCTGGTTTGTGAACTTACTAAAATTTCTCTAAATCGTTTACAGATATTACTCTATCAATATTCTATGCTAAAAGTATTTCTTTTGAATATTTAATCATATATTTAATTGCTTAATTACAAGCGCAAAGTTTGGCTTTATAAAAATGCTGATTTTGACAGACTTAATTCTCTTATTACCAATACCGACTGGGAAACATCAATAATGGGGACCGATAATGTACATAATGCTACGGTTAATTTCTCACATACATTTTTTTCTCATATTAGGGAATCCATTCCAGAAAAATTAATAACTATACGACCAAAAAATAAACCATCATGGTTCGACTCAGCTCTACGTAAAGAAATTAGTTTACGAAATCGTTTAAGGAAAATTGCAATGAAATCAAATAACGATTTAGATATGCAAAAGTTAAAAAAATCACGCAATAAAGTAAACAATATGAAAAAGTATGTCGTTAATAATTACTATAATAATTTGGAGCTCAGCTTATTAGATTCAAGTAAGAATAATCCAAAACTCTATTGGAGATTATTGAAGAACGTTTTTAATATTAAAATGTCTACTGAAATTCCTCCATTGCAATTTACCTTGAAAACGGGTGAACAATCGATAGCTTATTCCAATGCAGAAAAGGCTGAAGTTCTGAACGATTATTTTTCTTCTATTTCATTTTTAGATGACATTGAAGCTAAATTACCCAAATTTCACTCTGTATGCAACAATTTTATCTCTGATATATGTATTTTAGAACAAGAAGTTATAGATATTGTATCAATTCTTCAAGTTAACAAGGCCGTGGGGCCAGATAATATAAGTCATAAAATGTTAAAAAGTACTATATATACTATTGCAAAACCTCTGTGTATATTATTTAATCGCTCTTTAAGAGATTGTACGTTTCCAAGCTCCTGGAAAATATCCCATGTTCTTCCTTTATATAAGAAAGGTGATTCATCTCAAATGTCAAATTATAGACCTGTTTCTTTGTTAAGTTGTGTATCAAAGATAATGAAGCGAATTATTTTCAAACATGTGTACAATTATTTTCATGACAACAATCTTTTTTATAAATATCAAGCTGGATTTTTACCTGGCCACTCAACTGTTTACCAGCTTATAGAAACATATGATCATATTTTAAAAGCAATTGATCAAGGCCAATCATGTTGCATGATATTTTGTGACTTGTCAAAAGCGTTTGACCGCGTCTGGCATAAAGGTTTATTGTTTAAACTCCATACTTATGGTATCACTGGGAATCTGTTTAAATGGTTTAATAGTTATCTTGTTAATAGAAAGCAAAAGGTTATGTATCGAGAAGTGTTGTCGTCTACAAAGCCTGTGAATGCCGGAGTGCCTCAAGGCTCTGTCCTTGGGCCATTGTTATTTCTTATTTATGTAAATGATATAGCAGATAATATGTTAACATTCTGTAGACTTTTTGCAGATGATAATAGTTTTCAACATGCTGCAATCAATGTACAAGATATAAAATTTAATCTAAATCAAGATCTTTTAAATCTGGAAATTTGGTCTAAGAAATGGCTTTTGAGCTTCAATCCTTCGAAAACCAAAGCAGTTCACTTTAATATTAAAAAAAATACTGTAAATCCCTTGTTAAAATTTCAAGACCGTGATTTGGAATTCGTGTCTTCTCACAAACATTTAGGTGTTATTTTTTCTGAGGATCTTTCATGGACAGTTTATATCAACTCTATTATAGCAAATGCTCAAAAGAAATTGGGACTAATGAAAAAACTCAAATTCAAACTTAATAGAAAGTCACTATCATTGTTATATACTTCATTTATAAGACCTCAGTTAGAATATGCATCTGATGTATGGGGCGGGTGCTCTTTCACTGATTCCGAAAGGTTAGAACAAATACAATTTATTGCAGCAAGAATCGTCACAGGATTACCTATTTTTGCTTCTAGGGATTCTCTTTATTTTGAAACAGGGTGGGAAACACTTGATAGTAGAAGGAAAATATCCAGGCTGAAAACCATGTATAAAATTGATAGAAATTTTTTACCCAATTATATAATGGACATTTTCCCAAATAAACGTGTTAATGCATCCAATTATTTTACAAGAAATGCACAAAACTATAGTATACCAAAATGTCGTTTACAATTGTATAAATCTTCATTTGTTCCCACTGTTGTTAACGAATGGAATGCGCTTTCAAAGGATGTCCGTGAAAGCGACTCCATTCGCATTTTCAAAGAAAAAATACATGTTTCTATCATAAATCAGAATGATATTACCTGTAGAACAAAACCTGATTTTTTTACTTATGGTGACAGATTTTTGAATATTATTCATACTAGACTTCGTCATAATTGTGTACTAAATAGTGATCTTTTTCGTTGTAATATTATTAATAGTCCACTCTGTTCATGTGGCAAGCTCGAAGACACTTATCATTATTTTTTCACTTGTAATAAATATAAAGAGGCCAGAAATATTCTGCTTAATGAAATTTTCAATATTGTAAATTTAAATATTGTTAATACCCATGTTCTACTTTGGGGCGACAACGCAATCAGTGTCAGCGAAAACAAACATTTATTTTCTCTAGTTTATCGTTATATCAAAGATACAAAAAGATTTAGTTGATGTTTGTACACCATTGAAAATTTATATATAACTGTCATATGATCTGTTGACCTTACATGTTGTGCATACGTTATTTTTACTGTATTATATACTTGTATTGGGAGAGGGCGGTCTAAGTTTTTGAACTTGTGCCCAATCCCTGTTGTAATTTTGTACAATAAAAATATGTTCAAATCATATATTTAATAGTATATATCATACACTGGAACTGGAATGAATGATTTATTGCATTGCCTAATATAAAGTTTGAAAAAACAGGGCTGGTCGATTTAAGAAAAAATTGAATACATTGGTTGTTATAGCAAGTAAACAACTCCCTTGACTTGCATCTTTATTTTAAAAAAGAACAAAGTTTAAAGACAACCAAAAGAGATAATGAAAGACGCATTAATGAATGTAGCCTGATCCATATTTAGGGGATTATGAAGAATGTTGAAGAACGATAAAACAAAATATGCAGCAATGCATATGACAAGAATATTTTTCAAAAATGAAAGACGTGACCAAAAAAAAAGTTAAAATTGGTATGCATAAAACACCTTAAAAGATCTCATGTCGAAAATAGCTGAAGGAGTGACATGCTTTTATTTTATTTTTAATGATTTTATTCTCATGGGTGACATTTATTAACATAATTAAATGAAATTATATCACCAGGAAGAAAAGAAGCAAATTCAACTGAACTACAGAGAACTTTCTCTGAGTATGAATTAGCTACAAAATGTCAAATATCGCAACTATATTCTTTTTTGCAATTAAATTCATTATACTTATCATCGAGAAGGTCGTTTAAAATGAATGTTGTTAAACATAGATGTCCTTTGGGCCATTTTTTTTTTCTTGTTCGTTTTGCAGACAGATTTTCAAATGAAAGTCTTTCCCGATATACTATTTTACCTAATAAATATAAAACATTACTTTTTAGTCTATATCGGGAGGGGCATCAGATTCAATCTAACCTGCTCATATGCCCAGAAATAGCATCCTATCTTTTAAAATAGACAGGATTTGGGAAGCAGCGCTAATGAAATGACGGTCCGAATCATGAGAAAAATGTTGAACAATTGTCGTATTTAACTTAATATATAAAATTAGTATATATTAACAAGATAAATGTACTTGAATTATGTTTAAACTATTGCATAGCTTGTACACGAAAATGGGTACGATTATTTTTAAAACAATTTACGAAGTTCGAACTTTAAAATCAAAAGTACTTCAAAGGTTCAAAGGAAAAACAAATAAAAAAATGCAAGTCATATTTGTTTACATGTTTTAAATATCAGGTAATAAAGCCGACGATTACATTTTATTAACTTATTTATGAACCAATAGTAAAAGTATGTAGACAACGTTTTAACAATAAATGTTCTCTGCTGTACACTGAGAAATAAATAAATAGATAAATATGGCATCCTTTAATGACAGAAAAAGTGCACCAGTAGCAGAATTTGAAGATAAGAGAGAAATATACGACAGTTTTTGATAGTATCATTTAAACCTTCGAACATCTGAACGCCAATTTTCTATTAAAGGAAAATCCCAACAAATTTAATTTTGCCATACGTATTCTTCTATAAAACATATATCTTTTAAATCCAGGGCAAAAAAGGTCTAATTAATAGGGCGAAGAAAACTCCCATTTGCATTCTGATGTATGAATTTGTATTTATAACTTTGGTAGAAATGCTGTGTCATTTGGTCGTAATTAATTGTTTAAATATATTAATTTTTAAAACTTCCACAAACGACTGTTAATCAGTCATACATGTTAATTCTTCTACACTAACTTAACAAAACTGAATTTTTTTTTCTGTCGTAATACATGTACATGTTTAACAATGATTTGGAATGGTTTTAATGAAAGATAATTATATAATAAAAGAAAGGTGAAAAACTTTAACTATTGTTATATACCTTTATGTACTTATATGTTTGACCTTTATATGGTCTTTACAACTAAAGTAATTTAAAATAAAATAAAGTAAATAAAAGACTTCTATTTTTGATAAATATCACCCGGCCCATCTGACCTATAAGTCACTGATTAAATATATTATATACATGTATATAAAACGTCATCGTGAAAGTTTGGTTGGTCTAAGTCTATAAATGTATATTGAGGACATTATCGGGGAAAGTTACTAAGTAGTTTTTAAATAAATCATTATCATTAAAATTTACAATCCCTACAAAAGGGCTGCATAAGTACATGTAACTTCTGTGACTTTCATAAAACTAAAAGTATTTCTCTCAAGCTTTTTTTTTAAATGAATAAAGTGCAAGCATCATAAAATGGATAGAGTATTATCTTCAGATCACATACTATTGTGCATTAAAAGCTTCTAGAGTTATCGAAGTTTATTTTCATTGATTTTTGTTTAGTATCTATTTTTGTGCAATGTACTTCCATTTGTTAAAAAAAGAGGTAGTAGGACTGTCTTTTGTATCGATTCATAATAACATGTAAAAACTGAAAAAAAACACAAATCAGAGTAAAATATTTCTAAATTTCTAACGAACACACGATTAACTTATTTTAAGATTGTAACATTTAATAACATAATACTTAATAACTTTCCTTATTAGTCTAATATTTAAGGTTTTAAATATCATTGTAGCATAAATGTTTAAATCTATCAAACTCTTATCCAATTAAATTACAAAACAGCATATATATCAATTAATGTGCTTTAACGATATACATTGTAATGTATTAATGACTCCTCAACTTTTTCTCAAAGTCAACCAATTAAGGTTGGACAAACTATTTCTTACTTTTTATGAAGTTTACATTTGCATATAAATACATTCTTATTTCTAGATATTTCTTGCATACCTAATATAAGAACAATGTATTTTATTATGTAAAAATAATAATACGTCTCTTTATTACCAATTTGCTACATGTATTTATAATTTCCAGCCTCCACAAATTCTAATGATTCCACAGCAATTACAGTACAGTGTAACACTTTCAAGGTTGCACAATAATCATGTAGTTGTAGTGCATGCCATTCTGTATACAAGATACTGGTCTATTTGTTCTCTCGTAATATTTCCCAAGCAAACATTGTGTTGCTTCTGTAATTGTTGATAGCCTGACACTGGCTGGCCGACGAATACAGGGACAATTTACAATGGAGGGGGATGAAACTCTTTGTTCCTGTCATAGGCTTTTAATCTACAAAATATTTACACCAGACGGTTTTTGAATACTCCTTTATAAGATGGTCAATAGTAATCTCACCCCAACTAAATGTGCGGTAAAATATCCAATATAAAATAGACAAAGATCATAAGACTTAGTGTTTGAGGTATTTCAGAGGCAGTTTTAGTTTGTAAGGGTGTATTTTTGTTTCTAATATTGAAGAAAAAAATCAGACTTGTGCATAAGTTTACCCTCCTACTATAACAAAAAAAGCGACTGCAAATTACGCATTTTACACAAATCAACGTCTATCGAGATCATAAGAAATTTTTAGAATACAATGTCTGTTCTACGGTGACATTATTCATATATATGCAAGCCTGGTAGTCGTTCATGTATGCTTTTTACTTCAGTGCATGTATCTAGCCTGTCGAGATATGTTCATTACAAAAAGTTAGTTAGCCATAAAAATTTTAAATGGAATAAATAATACCTCTCAATAACTTACGTATTTTTGCAACCAACACTGACCTCGTCGCCAATTCAGTCCTTAATTTAGGGACGCTCCATGTTAAATAGGACCGCGACGCCATACTTGTATAATTGAAAGCACACGCGCATCACCTCAATTAATGACAGAAAACCATAATTATATAAAAAAAAATTGAAACAAAACAAAAAACAGTATTATATGTTTTGTTTTAATCTTCAACAAAATAAAACGAATTGTATATTAATCATGTGATAACTTATTTTTCTTAAGTTTGATATTATTGCCAAAAACCCCACTGGTTTGTATGAGGAAGAAAAAAACATTGACAGAGTAAATAGCACTTGGAAGATTTAATTAAGTAGAAGTTTGTCACTATAAACAGTTATTAATATATATTTACAAAGGCGTGCAAATAAATGCTTTAAAAATTATATAACTGGCACTTGAATATGGTAAGGTTGGGATCGAGTTACAATTTTGTTACCGGGGTATGCTCTTTGACCATATTGCTTATCCGACAATGTCTAATTTTGATCTAATTTAAGTTGTTGAGTAGCTGTTCTATAGATTTTTATCAAAGATGTCTAAATGGACAAAAATGCATTTAAATAATTATAATATTCATAAATTAATGCCTCAACATTAAAGCCTTTTAAAATACATTTACAATAAATATGTAATCATTTAAGCCCAATGGTGATCTGTCTAATGTACTACAGGTGTAGTTGTTCACGCAATTCATTACACAGTGAATACGGTTATAAAAATCATTCAAGAAACATTTGTGCAATTGTACATGGCTCATTAATACTGGACTGCTTGTAGGAAAACCCGGTCATAACTATCACAAAACATTTCCAAGCAATGCCTGCCAACAGGTAAGACTTACGAAAATTACATTGGGAAAACCCCAAAACTATTCTAATTTGAAAACATCAATCACATTAAAAAAATAACCTGGTTGTCTACACTTACAAATTCGTTTTAATTTCTTTAGAATTCCTTTCCGAGTTTTATTATCTCTATGCAAATGCAGCGTTTATTTGCCATTTGGTTGAGGTCTAGTAGATATAAAACATGAATGGACCCTACAAATTTCTGATATTTGAGACGTGAATTATTTTAATCAAGCTCATTTAATGGTTAATTTGGGCATAATTTTAAAGTAAATACAGTTATAAAATGTGTTTTAAACTGTAATTGCTAATTACGTATGAAAAAAAATTGATAAAACCAGCTTACAAATATTCAAGATTTTACTCATTCTTAACAATTAAGGAGGCTGGATGGTCAACACATTAACCATCAGATCTCCCTAAAATTTGTCTGGTAAAAAATCTTTCCATTTCTTAAGAATTTCAAAAGAAATAAGATTGGATTTAGAAATGTGGGTAGAATTTCTCTCAAAAGTTAATGGATTAACTCCTTTTCCACCTTTGATTTGGCAAGATGATATCCTCCCCAAAAAGCAGGGTGGGTGGCGCATGATTTCTAATTTATCGCACCCAATGGGCAAGAGTACCAATGATCACATTGATCAGCAATATTGTTCAGTGTCTTAACTGATTTGCTTGCGAGAAATGTAAAATAAACAAAATATCTATAGTAACATTAGAAAATTTTCACGCTATCTTATAATTTAAATTAAATAAATGTATGTAACTGTAACATAATGAAAGAATGTTTTAAATTTAAAATAATTATAAATTTAATTTTGATTGACGAGATCAAGTATACATGTAACCATTATATGTATCATATGGACGACAACAATGAAATTTGTCGAACAAAACGGATAATAATTAAAACTTTTCGTCCAAGGATTTTTATTCAACAGTGGTATTTGCATTTATGTTGATGGTCTGAAATACATGCAAGAATCTTTTATTTGTGTTATTGTTAAAAAGAGCAACCAGTCTAAATGAGCACCTTGCCTGATTTCTACGAAGATGTGAAAGACGCTTAAAATTTTTTTAAGGATCCTCGACACCCCGTGACTTCTACTTTTTATGACAGTACGTCACAACATGGCGATTTTAACGCATTGTGAAACAGTTTAAATCGCAAAAGTTTGGTGTCTATCTCTGTGGCGCAATGGGTGTAGCTCCGACCTACCGACTCGCAGGTCCCGAGTTCGAATACCGCAGGGACTTTTATTTTCATGAATAGCGGTAAAATTTTAAAAAGTTGATTTTTCCCCCCAAAATTGAATTTTTTCCTGTCATTTTCAATTCGAGCACATGCTAAAATCCATATCTTTAAGTAATATAGAAGAATGGGCTTGTATGCAGAACTTTTCCCAGGTGTGTGGAGGACCCTTAAACAGAAGAGTTCCCCTATATATGGAAACCAACTTATAAGCATTAACATGTATTCTTTATTATGATAACACCCGCAACACAGTAAAAAGAAACATTTATTGTAGCCCAATAAGTGTAACTTGAGCTTCTAAAGTAGAATCCTGTTAACTATAAACATTGTCAATTAAATTATCACTGTGATATAATAGTTCAGACTGACCAATCACCGATCCTGAGCTATAGACTATAATTAGGCTATTGAAAAAATTAAAATATAAGCTCTTAATGTTTTTTCTCTTATATGCACTTAAGAGTTTAAAATAGAATAATTATAATTGCAAATGTTGAATGGTTTGCTTTAAGCAGTATTACATACAGGTTATGGGAATACTTTTTCCATGTAAGAGTTGCATCGTCGATTTCCCTCATAATTCGTAAACGCCAGGAAGTATTTCAGGTAAAGCATGCAAAAGTTCCGAACCACTGGTAAAAACTTGTCATCGAACAGTGATTGGATATTAAAAAGGTGTATCTGACGTGACATCTGTTATGTTTCTTTAGGTCCCGAGGTTATAAAACATTTTTCATACTCGTACTCAAACTCGTACTCCACTGAGTACGACTTTAAAATCCGAGGTTATAAAAGTTTTGGAGTACGTTCTCCGCTGAATCCTATTTGGAGTATGCTCCAAAAACCGGTGGAGGAAATTTTACGTCTCTTGAGCAGTATAGAGCACCGTAACTCATGTAAACAATCCTGGCACATAGGCAAACTGTACATTTATTCAAATAAATTATTTATCAACAAAATGTAATACATCATGTACATGTACATATGCTCTTTTTCATCTGCAAGCATGGATATGTCTGAATCTATAATGTTTGAACTTTTGAGCAACAAAGAAGATACTTCCAGGGTTATTTATCTATTTAAGTATTTTATTCAAGTAAATATAAATACACTGAATGGGATCGAACAGCTGGCAAAAAGCCTATATATGTTCTCTCCTATAGTCAAGGTATTATATAATTTTTACACAAGATACATATATTGCCATACATTTGAATTTTGTACAGTATGTTATATTATTATAAATAATATTGGAAAGAGATACAACAACAAAAAATCATAAAAAAGGAGAAGTAAAGAAAAGTACAAATTAATTGCTAAGAAAAAAAATTAGGGGATGAGAAGAAAAAATGAAAAGGAAATAATAACAAAAATTGATAGCAAAGACAAAGTTTTAACGACAAACACAGATGAAAAGCAAGAGGGGGAAAACAATTAATCCAGGGTTATTGGAAGACTTATAAAAAAATTGTACAGAAAACAAAGAAGAAATTAAAGAGGTTTATTTATGTTATCATGATTATGTCAAAGGTTTTTGGAAAGAGGGTGGGGGCGTAGATGTAAACAACTTTTATAGAAAGAAAGTAACTATGTCTGTGGAATTCTCTCTCTCTCTCTCAATTTCTATCATGCGTGTTGCGTGTTATAATTAATTAAAGTGTTATCATTTTACATAGACAAGCTTAATTTTAATTAACTGTAAATTATCCGAATATTCAAGCAGAAGAAATACATCAATCATACCTAATGTCTTTCCACAAGTGTTTAAAAAAAAAAAAAATTGGTGATATATGTATAACACTAAATTTTATTTTTAAATAAACACATGTGGAAAGACATACTTAAGACTATGGGGTCACCGGGACCCACCGTCCTTTTATTCGAGCGTTTATAATCAAATATTAAACCAAATTTTTATTAATGCATTTGACTTTCCACGTCTATGTTCTTGATGTTTTAATTTGAAATAAATGTTAAATATCATTAGGTAGGCGATGTTCCGTGGTTAGAATGACTTTGATATTTGAAGGATGAAAATCAAATGTTGGTAGACGGTTCGGGAGGGGAGGGAAACCCCATGCACCTTCCGGCAGGACAATTAAAATAAAAGGTCTGGCCTATATTAGAAAAAGAACACATCTAGATCTCTGCAGCTAGTATGGAAGGTCACATAGGAAGCCAAAAGTGTACATCATAATTTAAAAAATGAAATGAACCTTGTACAAATTTATTCTAAATTATCATATTTCAAAGCATTTCTGACACTATAGAAGAAAAGCTATCTTAAAAGCCAATATAATCGACAGACAATAGCTTCTTTATGAAAATTGGATAGTAATTATGAAATAAAAAAAAAATCATAATAGATGTACCACAGAAAGGAGGGTTCCAACCACCCCCGCCCCCAACTTCTCTTTGAAATATTTACCTCTTATTCAATAAAAAAATTTTCCCTTTCCAAGGTTTGTGGCATACATGTATAACATAAATGATATATGATGAATAAGTAAGTAATAGAAGTGTTATACTTTTATGTATCCCCCATCCTTTGTAATGTTTAGAACTCATTATAACCTACATTCTCACTAAATCAAAAAAGGAACCCCGCAAGTGCCTCTGAATCGTCCAATGAAGAGAGAGACATTGATTTCTTGATTTTCATTGATGGAGAGTATGGGTCGTATTTGACTAAATACAGAATTCTTAGGAAGTCGAGCTATTACACTAAAATTATTTTGTACGTACATTTATATGTACATTACATGCGCGGATCCAGAATTTTTTTTCAAGGGGGGGGCGAGTGATATTGTCGGTAATTTTACTATGTAAATTTAAGAATTTTGATTTTTTCAAGGGATCCGGACCCCCCCCTCCCCCACCTAGATCGATCCTCGCATGCGTTGATAATTGAAGCGAAAAATCTAAAAGTTATTTTGATAATTTTGGTTGAAGCTCTCTCTCTTACTCTTAAATTCACATCCATAAATATAAATATTTCATTGATAAAATGGTAAAAACTTTCCATTTCAATTTATATGCATGTAATTATGATGAAATTATATAACACAACACCATTACAATATGTAACAATCAAGTATGCTTGCACTACAGTTTATTTAGATTAAATGTTTTGAGTACGACTTTGAGAAAGCTCCATAGCTTACCCAGAAAATCGCCGTTTTGTACTCAGCCGGAGTAAAGTACGACCATGAAAACGTTTTATAACCTTGATACATTGAGTACGAGTACGATTTGGAGCACGGAGTACGATATGGTGTACGAGATCGTACTCAAGAAAGTTTTATAACCTCGAGGCCAAGTGTAGCGATCTTCGCGAACGGTTTATAGGGTCTGATTGTATCCAACTTAACCTAGTATCTTCTCATTTAAGAATTTTTTTTTACATTAAAAAACATGCATGCATTCAAACTAATTCAATTTTGTCTTATACGGTACAGTACTACAAATTACTAAACTATTTGCTGCGCAGGTAAAGTCTTCAAATGGCATGCATTACTGTTTTAAATTCATTCTCAATGTTTAAAATGCAGACATAAATGAAGGAAGTGCCAAAAGCTGTATATCCAATATAAAATGCAACCGATTTTGTTCTCTTCTCGTCAAACAAATTGAAACAATTCAACCTAGTTTCCAATTTGCATTTGAATTATGTCTGTGAAAATCATATTATTCATGATAAATGCATGAATGCTTAATAGCTACCACCATACAGTGTCATTAAAAAGTTTTATGTGCGATTATATACTATTATTCAATCTGTCTACAAAGGATTAATTTAACATTAGTGCATGCCCATTTGTTAAAAATAAACTAAAAGGTCAGTTTAATTTAAACTAAAATATAATTGCGTTAACAGAAAATTGACAGAAGGCTGAATATAAAATATAACGCATATAGGGAAATTTTACGAAATCACTTTTAATCCTGATATCAACTTCACAATTCGTATAGCTCAAAACAAAATGCAAGATTTCTCTATGAGCGAATATAAAACACCTTGTTTTATTTTTATGTATGTAATTAAATTTGATAACCTGCACAACTATTTTTTCAAGTTATTATGTCTGTATTTTGTACTTTTTAAATTCAGCTGATGAATTCTAATTATTTTACGTGTGTGTAAGATGCTAACCTGTGTCCCATACTAATCCTTCATGAAATTAAACACTTAAAAACTATCTAAAAATTGCTACGTGACAATATTTGTCCATTCCCATTCCGATTCAGGAAAAGCTTTTTTATGAAAAAATTAAATCATCGCTGGAAAATTATACTGTAAATAATAATCTTTATATGCATACACCCGGTTCTTTATATTCGTTCAACAAACCTTGGTCTGTTTCTTTTACCTCCACATTAATTTAAAATTACAACTCATTTAAATTTGATGTGATTATTCTATTTTTTTTTCCTTTAAATTTATTTATTTTTTTTTTTTACATTTAATCACAAATGACATCAGCCAATGATGATTATCGTTGGATTAGTTGCTGAAAAAAGAAATCATTTCATTAAACAACAAATCTCATTAAAAAAAAAATCCACAAAATGTTTAGATTTATTCCAAATTTATGATACGTTCATTAGCTCTTCTCTATATGAATAACTCATCAGCATGGTTTTCTTAAATTTAATTCATTAATGGCAACCGCATTTGAATTCCTTCCTATAAGCAGCTATAAAGCAAATGGAATTGCACATTACTTTCATGACAATGTTTTGATGCAGATGTAATTTGTATGAGAAATATACAGCTGTAAGGGAAGTAAAAACAATGCAAAACGAAAAGTAAAAAGTACCTTGGGTTGGTTTATAGTATTTGGATCTGGCCAATGAACAAATCAGTAGCAATAGTACTTATTATTCCTTTACTTTTTTACAATCGTTGGATTGTTTTTATAAGCAAACCGGGCTTTCTATCAATAATCCAACTTTCAAACATCCAAATTTGTCAACCCTGCATTGATAAACACTATCTATCCAAAGAAAAGGGGTACCCTATATGCAATATTTTGCATAAAATGACGTAAGTTCAACAGCTGGTATTTTTTGCATTAATTATCAAAAATCAAAATCCAAGTAATATGCACATCTTTGATATATGTTAAATTGATCTGCGAAACAAAATTGTCCTATCTTGAAAACTGTAGGAAGAGTTATCGGTACAATACGGGTACCTTATATGTAAGATTATGCAAAAAAAAATGACTTAGTTCAAAGGCAGGACATTTTTGCATAAATTATCAAAAATCAAAATCCAAGTAATATGCACATCCCTAATATATGAATGTACAATTGATCTTCAAAATAAAAAAAAATCCTATCTTGAAAACTGTAGGAGGAGTTATCCGTACAGCAGGGGTACCCTTTGTGCAATATTATGCAAAAAATGACTAAGTTCAACAGCTGGTAATTTTTGCATAAATTATCAAAAATCAAAATCCAAGTAAAATGCACATTTCTGATATATGTACACTTGATCTGCAAAACAAAAACTTTCTATCTTGAAAATTGTAGGAGGAGTTTTCCGTACAATAGATGTACCCTTTAAGCAGCCGCCTGCCCGCCCGCTATTTTCACCATTCAAATAAACAGATTTTTCCTACGGAATATTTGAAAATTGTGAAAGTGACAATATTTGTCGGAACACAATTCATGACTCTCGAAAAAAAGGTTACCAATTTACATAACCCTTCATATTATAAAACCGTCATGCCATTATCTCATTCCAATTCCGATTCAACAAAAGTTTGTATATGAAAAAATTAAATTATCGCTGGAAAATTAAATTGTAAATAATATTCTTTATATGCATACACCCGGTTCTTTATATTCTTTCAACAAACCTGGGTCTGTTTCTTTTACCTCCACATTAATTTAAAATTACATCTCTTTTAAATATGATGTAATCATTCTCAATTTTCCCCTTTAAATTTCTTTTATTATTTTTTTTTTTTTACAATTAATAGCAAATTACATCAGCCAATGACAATTATCGTTGGATTAGTTGCTGAAAAAAGAATTTATTTCATTAAACAAAAAATCTCAATAAAAAAATTATCCATAAAAAAATTTAGATTTATTCCAAATTTATGAATCGTTCATTAGCTCTTCTGTACATGAATAACTTATCAGCATGGTTTTCCATTTAAATATAATAATTCATAAATCTCAACCGCATTTTAAATCCTTCCTATAAGCAGAAAGATATAAAGCAAATGGATTTGCCTATTAATTTTATGACAAAATTTTGATTCAGATGTAATTTGTATGAGAAATATACAGCTGTGAGGGAAATAAAAACAATGCAAAACGAAAAGTTAAAAGTACCTTGAGTTGGTTTATAGTATTTGGATCTGGCCAATAAACAAATCAGTAGCAATTATAGTTCTTATAATTCCTTTACTTCTTTAAATGGTCGGACTGTTAGAAACAAACATACCGACAATGGTATACGTAAACATGTACAATGTATTTTATCCTTATTTGGTTTGTCGGTACGTATTACTGTATACCGGGAAATGTTCGCCCCTTTCGCCCTCACTATCAGCTGGCGAATTTAAGGCTGGGCAAATTCAAATGTCTCAAATGACCTCTCTTTTAACACAGTTGTGTCTGGGCGAATTCAAAACAGGTCGAAACTGTGTGCAAGTGTTCAAGGGGGAAAAATACTCGGTGCGAAAAAAGCCCTGTATACAGTATTGTGTATTTATATATATTGATGTTTATAGTAAATTAGTTATCTTACAAGGCTCAGTAGTAGATGTAGTTGGTGCACCCGTAGTGGTAGTGGTATTGTTCAATACAGGAAACGGTTGTTGTGTTGCTGGAATAAGGAACGTTGATGGTGCTGGTGTTAATGGTATAGCTGTAACGGTTCAATATATCATTCGTAGTACATCAGTACTGCAAAACATGCATGAAGCTCATTTGTCTCTGATAATTATGACAACAATTCTTGAGTTTATATCAAAAACAAATAATTCAGTCAAGATTGTCACAATAAATAACTTGCAATTGGTAGTTTAAATAAAATAAATCAATTTTGATTTTACTTTGTACATACTTTGTGTAGCAATGGTACTTGGGGCTATAAAAAACAAAGGAGATCATACTGATACCCAATAGGATAAAAATAAAAAAACCCAAATTAAATTGGTGAAGTTGAAAACGCTGCTCAAAATTGAAATCAAGTGCAACCGGCTTTAATAATGCATTTATTTATTCAATAGAAAACAATTTTCGTCAAAGATAAACTAAAAAAAAATCTACAACCAACTTACGAGTACAAAATGCGCAGAAGACCCTGCAATTGAGCTGAGCCCAGGTTTGGTTCTGGAAACACACCACTGGTCCTCTATCTTCACAGTCGGGATCGACATTCACACATGGTGGCTCTGTGGTAGGAGCCGGCGTAGTCGTGGTGGTGGTGGTTGTGGTCGTAGTCGTGGTGGTGGTAGTTTCTATGGTGACGTCATATAAAATATTCTTCTCTCCATTTACATTGTGTGTAAGCTATTTCTATTTTACTTTTAACATTATTAATTGTGAGATCAATTTTCCAAAATCGAAAATAAAACATTTATTTCTGGCGTCTCGTTTTAGAGTGTAATTCACAAATACACAATGACATATGGTTATGACATCACTGATTAAATAACTCAGTTGATTCCGGTTAAATATATAGATAGAAAGCATTACCCTATAGATCAACTCATTAAGTACATTATCCAAAAACGGTTTCCAATTAACATACAAAATACGTTTCTTACTCATCATTAGTTAGAATCATTAGGTTTTTAATTATACATACAAGTTCAGGGTGCTTTTAGGAACTGTGCATGCTTTGAATGCAATATGACAGTAAAACAAAGGCATTAAAATTTACCTTCACAGAACAGACAGAACTTGGCACACTTTTTGGCGGCCCAGTCTTTGTAGTTGAAACAGATGGCCGGACCGTAACTCTCGCAGGAGTGTACCTCGTCTTGACAGATGTCGTAATGTACTGAAACAAAAGACAGGTAAATGAAAGTCTTGATAGTGATAGATCTTAATTAATGATATTTGAAAAACCAGGTGTTTGTATATTCTAAAAAATGTTTAAGTGATAAGGCTTGTGAACGGACGAGTTGCTCTCTCTCTCTCTCTTTCTCTCTCTCTCTCTCTCTCTGAAGACTATTATGTTTTCCTAGCTCCAGTTTAGTTCAGTTTATTTCACTCAAAACCATGGAATGGTACATAGGTACATAAACAAAAATATCCTATTTAAACATGACTGTACAATATCATTGTGAAGGTCAAACAGACAGTAAATGGGGTGAACAAACAATTTGATTGATTTTTGAAATAAACACACACAATTTTGTTAATGTCACATAGTTATTTGCAGTCAAAATTTCACAAAGCGAGTGAATGTTTATATAGCAACACGATTGATGAATGGCTAACATAACACTAGTCTAACGCAAGTCACAACTGCTTAGCACGAATATCTGTCTTCTATCGTTAATTAAAGAATAATTAATAATTTTATGTGTTGTAATGACCGCTGATAAATTTTTACCGCAGAATTGGATCTCAATTTAATGTTTTAAAGTCACATACAATTTCTTCAGCATGAAAGGAAGAACGTTTATATCTTGACAAAAATAATATATACCATTTGCTTCGACTTTTATTTGATGATGAGCTCCAAATTAAATGTTTTGTACGACGTTTAAGAGTGGATTTTCGTGTGACTATCAATGCAAGGATCTGTTGATGTTTCCTTAATAGATAAAGACAGGGCGGTAAGTGTTTAAATATGAATTCACATGTTGGTTTGATTAATTGCATACGATGTGTGGTTAGTGAAATCTTCATTAATACATGAATCAGAATTTAGCCATGCTCTTTCGCTACATGAAGAATGCTTTGTTTTGTAAGCCTTCAATCTTTATAATAATCTCTACGATACACTGTCATTATACAATTTCGACCGTACATTAAAAGTATTTGAAATTATAAATAAAGTGTAAGGCTCTAGATGTTTTAAGTTTCAAATTATAGATATACGATTTTTAATTATGAAGAATGTAAAAGCTTTTTATGTCCAGTTGTTTGGTCATTGCAGTATCATATATTCGCTTAAATGATCGGAAAAACAACTCCATTGCCTATCCATACACATACTTAACTTACCATATCGGTCTCTTTTCATAACAGGTGCTAGTAGACACTTTAAAGATCTCTTATTGTTTAACACATTTAACACATTTAGAAATTGAGCAGAAGAATTATTATACGAACCCTATTCAATCAAACATAATATGTACGGAGGACAAAGAAATATAAGTACGTGTATGAGAAAGGGCATAACACACTTGCCTTATTAAGGGAAATAACAGAAATAGCCATGTAGCAGCTGCTTACAAAATAACACCGCTTAATCATAGAAATTGTATCTTTTGCGCGGTTTTTTTTTAGATCAGGTATCATCAACTAAAGGCAAAGAGTAAATAGATCTAACACACAAAAATCAGACACGGTACATAGTTACATGAATAATTTAACTATCTTATGGTTTTTATATAGTATTACCCAGTTTATAAATGGTTCACTTACATGTCGTCGCTAGTGGAGTGGTTGGCTTCAGTGTTGTCGTGATGGTAGTCAAAACCAAGGGTGGGGGAGTGTTCGAATCTGATATATTAACATAAAACTGTCAATCTATTTCAAACATCTAAAAAATATTTTCAATCAATATTCCAAAATACAATTAATAAAAACATACCGTGGCATATACCGCACGTTTTTCTGCAGTTAAATGTTGACCAATCCAAATACTTGTTACAAGTATTGCTGTCACGCGCCAGATAATCTAAGCAAGTGGGTATTTTGTCATCACAGGGACCTTTAAAACAACATACATGTAAGCATGTTGTAAAATTCAGTTATATGAAAAGTAACTTGTAAAATGCAAAATAAATGTTTGAATTGCATGTTATAGATGATATGTTTCATATTAATTCACTATCATACCTGATACAAGAGGTGGTGGTGTCTGTATAGCTGACGAAAAGAAATGATCTATTAATAGTGTATTTTTTGATATTGCCATTTATGATGATGTTTCAAAAAGACCTTTAAAACTATAACAAAAATATTTTTAAATGTTTTTTTAATGTACATTTTTTTTTTAGTTTTCATATAGGAGAATTTTAACAATATTTAAATTTTTAATAAAAACATAAAGACACAAGGATCATATGTAGTACTAAGTGGCATAGTACTTAAAACTTCAATTCTAAGGTAAATATTCAATACCCTATTATATTTTTACCTCCCAAAAAGTGTGTGTGTGGGGGGGGGGGGGGGCAAAATTCATTTTTCTATATGTAGATTTAAGGAAAATGTTTGTTGCGGGAAACAGACGGGAGGGGGGGGGGGGGGGGGGGGGGGCTGTTCCTATTTTTTAAAAGTGTTGCTCATAATTGTTTAGTGACTGTTTAAGCGCTCCCCTATTTTTCCTCTTAATAGCATAAATTTTACTGAATATAAATCTAACTATTACTTAAACACAAACCTGCTGTTGTAGTCATTGGTGCTGGAGGAGTCGGTGGTGCTGAAAATATCAATAATTGGTTAATGATAGTGAAACAATTCTCTCTCTTTGAATTCAGAGAAAAGATAATGACGGCATTCAACTCAAAAAACATTTTCCTCGAAATGCAATGACCTATTTTAAAAAAAAATAAATTTGACGCTAATACTCGTCTGTTTATTGTGTCCAAAACGTAATTGTGTCATTTATTTTGTTTTAATTCTTTTCGAACAAACGGTTTTTGATATATAAATGACACATCTACGTGTTTCATCTGACACCATAGATAGCGTGCGTCAACAATCTACAGACGGTGCAAACTATGAGCCGCAAAAATCACCGCATTCAGAATCCACACACAGTGTCAAACGAAAGCAACAAATATTATTATAACTCAATGAAGTTTTCAAGCGACCTCTATCCAATTGAATTGTAAGTTGGACTATTTCTGAACCCCTTCATATACATCTTTGCTAGCCAAGGGTTTTCGGTCCACTCCGCTCCCTTTGTGAGGAGAGGTGCGGAACAGAAACCCTTGTCTGGGCAAGATGCTTCTCATACATCTTTTGCTAAACAAAAAAGAACTTTGGCACTGGCATAATTATCCGGCGTATAACTTACGCAAATTGTAGAAGGCGGGGTAACTCTGAAACACATGTCCATAAACAAGATCTGTCTCAAGTTAAAAATACCCAGAACACCAACCTTGGCAGAAGGCGCAGTATCGTGGGCAGTTTTCGTCAGCCCATTGTCTGTACTTGGTGCAGGCATCCAACCCGTAATCATGACAGTTGCTTATCTTGTCCATACAGACACCTGAAGTAGTAAAAAATTAATAATTTGTTACAAAAGATCAACAATATTTAAAAAGGGGTGAATTCATACTAATAGTCTTTGATCAAAACAGTCACCTTATTTTTAAATCGCTTGACTAAGGTCTGAACATTGCTAATTCAGTGTCTGAGGGGAAAATCTTTTTGAAATAGTTACAAGATTTTACCCGCTATTTAAGCCTATATCTCTTGCAAATATTTTAGAAAAAAAACAAACTGGTAATTGAATTTAATTTCTAAAGAATTTCAGAACATTGTAGTAATTGTTTTATATCATTTTTTTTACATGAGATATTTTTTGGAGTTTTATGATAAGACATATTGATGAAACCAGTTCATGTGTTTTATATTCTTGTGATTTTCTTAAGTATAAGAAAAAACTGCCTATAAAATTTGATTTATAGATATGATAGAAAGTTCTTAAAATGTTTCGTTTAACAATGTAAAAACAAAGTTTATTTTTTAAAATAATTCTGTAATTTTCGTATTCAATCAATTACTTCAAACAGATCATGCATACATTAAGTATAAAGCAAATCACCAATCTAAAAAGTTAACTCAAAGAAAAAACATTTTTTAAAAAATTTGTTTTGCATTAGAATTACATACCATTTGTGACAACTGCAGGGGTGGCTAAAAAAGAGGATATATATTATTTCATGTCGTAACTGGTTTAGGTCGTGATGTTCTCAAAACGAGCGTTGATAGCAAGAATCCAGGTCATGGTCAAAAAATGAAGAGCACACTGAATTCAACTAGATGTACATGTAATATGCATGTATTTTAGGATATGTGTTTAATTGACCTTCGTGGTTATATACTTTCATATTATTAAACATGACATCCCATCTTTTTAAAAAGAACGAGTCATGTTCAATTTCACGTACAGATACACAATTGAGATATTTATAATTATGTAAATCCTACTTGGAATTGTTGTTCTTTCTACAATCAAAATGAGAAGTAAATGATATTTGAACTGTATGCAATATTATAAACATCGATCTGAATAAAAGCAATGTACTTGTCTTCATAGTAAGAATATTATGCATAAAAATCCCGTTGGTTTCAAACACTTAAATAATAAAGGTTTAATTAAGCATTGAATCATTATTTTTTGAAAGATGTGGTCTCATAACTGCAACGGTGGGTGCATACGAATTGAATAACGCGCGCTAGCGTCATTCCCTTTCCGCAATTATGATTTATTTTTAAAAATATCTGCCTTATTTAACGAGTAATGCGCAATTAACGGAAAAGCCATTGGAACAGCCGAATTATACTGACAAAAATAGTGCACAGCGCTTTCAATTCTAATAACACAATGTCATTTTTCATTCTGTTATTTAATAAATATAACTTTTGGTATACTCAGAAATTAATAAGCTGAATTCATTTAACTGTTGAAAAATATTTACATCAAAGAAATATTAATCAGCGTAAGTATAATATCAGGTCGTGATCCGGTTTGAAGTCCCGAGGAGAGTCAGTCATGTTCTTCGAGAAATACTAAAGGCAGGTTGAATGTATTCATGCACACCAGATTTGGTGATTGGGTCTTCTGTGTTATGCGTAAATATCACTCAAATTAATCAATGCAATTTAATAGGGGGAAAGAAAGTGGATGTAAATATTAGCTAATACGTACGTGGATTGGTTGCAGCAGCGGTCGTTGTTGTTGGAACCACTGGTGTAGGTGTTCCTTGAGCTGTCGGGGATCATTGATGAAACATTTAATATTAAAACAAAGTTAAACAAAACTACGTATCCTGATAACGAGAAGATTTGACCATTTAGCGCCTGTTTTAAATAATAATGATAAGTAGTTTGTACCTAAACAATATCCGCAATACAGAGGACATTTTTCCTTGGCCCACTGGGCATATGAAATACAGACGGAATGACCGTAGCTTCCACAGTTTGTGATGTGATTTGAGCAGAACAAACTGCTGTAGGATAAAGCTGAAAGCATCAGAACAAGCAATGAAAATAAATGATGTCCGTAATTCATTGATAATAACTAAAGAAGTAAAGTAAGCTAGATAGTCGAAAGTATACCATCAGCCATAAACTATTATTACATGTACATGTAAGTTTAAAAAAAAATCAGAATATTTTAACTTTTAAAATTTGAATTGTTCCATGTATCATTTTTACAGAGCTCTCTTCTGAAGGAGATTTATAAAATTTAAATATGGCCAAGGCCATCCGGTCTCCTTTAATTATATATGATTACCTTCACATGTTTTGTTTCTCAGTTCACTTTGCAGTTGATGAAGGGCATCGAATGTAGATACGTGAAATACATGTTGAGGATCTGAAGCGATATCCGTAAGTTCTTGTTTTGAAATTGAACCACCAACTCCAATGGCAAACGTTTTAATCCCTGCTTGATGAACAAGCGATGCTGCTTGCTTTGTGTTGACAGGTGATATGGATTGTCCGTCTGTCACTACAAACAAAACATCGGTAACCGGCGCCCTATCCCCAGCCGAGGGAGTAAAACTATGCTGACGAGCGTAAGTGAGTGCATCAGAGGTGTGGGTGGAGCCAGACAAGTAGGGAATTCGGTCAATAGCATTCAAAAGATCATTCTTTGATTGATATCTTTTAAGATCGAAATTTTCCACAACTCTGGTTGCAAAGGAAACCACGCTGATTTGCACGTTTGAGCGTCCAATATCAAACTCTTTTACAAAGTTCTTCACAAAGTTCAACTGCTCACGAAAATGGGCAGTACCTTCACTTCCAGATGAATCCAGCAGAAAAACGATATCAGCTGGTTTCAGATTGCAGTCTGAAGGATCAAAAGGTGTTAATTATTACTTAATTTTCCTAAAAGATTTGTCAAAACCTAGCTTTTTGTTTTAAAACTTAGTGTTTTACTACCTTAAAAAAACAATATGAGCGGAAAACATAAATAATAGCGATATTTACATATCTATTGATACAATCTGAAAGTAAAAGTCTACATACGGAGAAGAGGATCTGGTGTACCAACAGGGTTTATGATGAGATTGTTGAAGCCATCGGTTAGAAATCCGTGAACACCAGAACAAACAAAGCCGAGAAAGAAGAAGGATAACATGTTGACGAACGTTGTCCTCTCTGTCCCCCGTTACTGATTTTATTAACCTACAGATAAGATTCGGTAAATTGAGATCAATGCCAGTAATATAGCACACCGACGACAGACTATCCCAAAGACAGTACCTAATCTTACAATGCCCTATACAAGTGTTAATATGTTATCAGAATGTAACATACTATAATAGCAGATTTGATATTATAACACTGTGCCGGATAATACTAGTAATACCAGTGCCAAGGTGGCATTTTTTGCACCCGCTTAAGATGCAGTTTTGTAAAAATCCATTTACTAGTATACCAAATGATCGACCATTGCCTATAGTCAGGGGCTGACAAATCCGATTGCCCGACGCCCGGGGCAAGTGATTTTTCCAATCGGGCAAGTAAAAAATCGGTAGGGACTTGCCCTTGGGCAAGTGACTTTTTAAACTTTCGCATATGTACTGAAAAATTAAGGAAGTACCGTATTTTGCCAAATATAATACGCACTTTTTTTCTAGAAAATTCTTTACGATCTAAGGGTGCTTAAATTATACATCACGATAGGATTTTGACGGCATACTCTAAAACCTGGCCTGGCCTGGCCTGGCCTGGCCTCAAAATTGGCCTGGCCTCACTTTTGGCCTCAAATTTGGCCTGGCCTCAAATTTTGGCCTGGCCTCAAATTTTGGCCTGGCCCCTAATTTGGCCTCTTCAAAAATTTTTGGCCTCAAATTTCAAAATTTCTCTTTTTTTCATTTTCTTAGATTTACATTGAATTTTTATTGATTTCCTTTAGAAATTGAAAATTCAATGCTTTTTTTAATGTTTAAGGAATAATCATATGGAAAAATATAGATGACAAGTGACCGACTGTTCAAGTTTAATTAATTTAATCCATGTATAAACACACAAAAAATACCTATGACATGCATTTATCAAATGTTTATCTCAATATACGGTGGATATCACTCATGGGATAAATTTTTGATATTACACTATGCGTTCTTACGCCACGTGACGTCATAATTATCCATTACGTATGTTTAGGCGGTTGATTGACGTAGAATGAAAAAGTAAATAATTTATTCATTTGAAAGTGTGTAGTTGAAAATGTGAAACATTTAATGCGGTTTCATTTATTTTTCATGAATTCATAAAAATTTGTTCGAAAATGAAATGTTTGTTTGTTAAACTTGAAAACTTTAAGGAACTTCTTTTCCTTGCGTAAAGTTGTTGACGTCTTGCAGTTAATGTGTTGTGCGGCTCACAATTACAATTTTTACAGAAAAAAATTGAGATTAACAAAATACGTGGTAAAACATGTGATAAAAAGAATCTCTAATGATTTGCGATGGCATATGATTTTTATCCAACTCGTTGTGTGATTTCTATCCCCTCGCCAAAGCTGTGGGATAGAAATCACACAACTCGTTGGATAAAAATCATATACCATCGCAAATCATAAGAGATCCTATATATACACCACTGCTCTTACTATTGCCAAAAAGAATGGATTATGCCAATACATGTACCAAAGTGCGCGACTAACTTTAAAACTAAGAGCCGCCAACCCCAACCCCTCTCCCTCATTTAAAAGTTAAACATCATTTTAAGAGACTGACCTGATTGATATCCAAAACATTTGTAAACTGGTATGTAGCATCAAATTCTTATCACTGTGTAATGCACTTTAAAATTTGCAGTTTGTTTACATTACCTGTCAACACCGATCAAGCCCAAATTTCCCTCTCCAGCAGAAATTCGATTTCACCCTTTTCTGTCCCTAATCTGCTACATTGGTGTCAGATTAATTGCCTACCCTGTCATTTAACATTTCACTTATTTAATTAATGGCGTTTGTGAATGACTGCAACATTGCATCATCCGATAAATTGACTCAGTGATGGCCATTAATCATCAACTCCTGATTAGAGTTTCATGCATGTGTTCTTCGTATATTTAGGAAACAATTCTTCTCCTATGGGGAATTGTCATTACCAGAATTTGAACAATGAAAGCAAAACATTGTGTGACCTTTGAATGTGTGTTAGAAAAAACAAATATTGGCCTCTTCCATTATTTTTTTTTTCTCAAACAAGTCGTTAATAATAGAAGAGTTACATAGATATTGTCCGATCCTGAGAGCAGTTTGATCTAAGTACATTGCAAAAACATGCTATGGTTATACAATGGCAGGGCAAAATCACATTCTTATTAATAAGTTTTTAATTAAGAATTTAAAACACACTGAATAAAAATCTACTATAGAATGGATTAATCGACATACAAATGTACCTGTACTCATAGATATACATTGTTAGTACTATATTTTCAATTGTAACTATTATTTTCAATAGACTATCACTATAATGCACTAAAGCCACCAAGTGGGATGTTTAATGTGCATTGAAAATAAATCAATAAAAAATCAATAAAATCATCAAATATGTAAAGAAAATATCAAAAAAAATTTGAGGCCAAAAATTTTTATAGAGGCCAAATTTGAGGCCCGGCCAATTTTTGAGGCCAGGCCAAAATTTTGGGCCAAGCCAATTTTGAGGCCAAAAGTGAGGCCAGGCCAACTTTGAGGCCAGGCCAGGCCAATGGGGCCAGGCCAGGCCAGGCCAGGTTTTAGAGTATGCCGATTTTGACATGTTTTTTTGCAGGTGCAGTAAGGTCTAGCATAATGAAATAAAATTCTCACTACTGTTCTTCAGTGCTACTGTTCTTGTGTTTGTTTATCGTATCGTTTAAAACTAATTTAATCTTTGTTAGAGCGTTTAATTGTGAGAGCTGTTTTGATTATAATCTGTTAATAGATAAATACTTATAAAATGGCAATTTAACATCAATTTTAGCTGTTTATTCTATGTTCAACTTCTTTGAGCTGTGTTCACCGTCTCCATGTACGCCGCCATAACTGATGTTAAAAATAGATGTGTGCCTGTTATCACCATAGCCTAAAACTTTTTAAAAATTAAAATATTAGGCCTTATATGATTAGATATAATTAGTTTAAATTAAACAACTCACTGAAGATTCATTTCAACTTTATTTTTAACACCTCTGCGGCCTTATTGAAACCATGGTTGTGAACACGTGACTGTGCACTTGTCACCTATTATCTCGGACATTCACCTAAGGTGAAAGAAATTATCAAAACACCCAAAACTGTTAATAAAATGTTTGTTTTTTACCTTTACAACAAATCCAACTAAATATCAATATGTAAAGTGTTGATTTTTTAACACATTCTCGAGAAAACCAAGAGGAAGAGATGTTAAATCAAAACTATATATATTTTATGAAGAGTATTAAAAGTGGAAAAATTTAAATTAAAGGGCAAAATCATCGTACGGTATGTGTATTGTTTATTTTTAATCACAATAAAGAATTTGGAAGGGGTAGTAGATATTGAGGTAGGGCAAGTAAATTTTGCCTTGCCGAGGGCAAGTGCTTAAAAAATGTATTTGTCAGCCCCTGGCCTATAGAGTAATAATCCGGCACAGTGTTACATGTACAAATAAAAATTTATACAATATAAACGGAAAACATCGAATATTGCAACGTTTAATATGCTATACATGTACCTTTGAGAATCAATATCTATATCATGTTATAGGGTACGGGTTCAGGAGAAAAGAACATAATATTAATATTTTTGTTATCCTGCTAGAAGATGTATAGTACGTACATGTAATACTTAGTATTATTAAGTTTTCATTTAATAAATAACAATATATCGGGAACAGGTACTGGAGAAATTGAAGTAATGAAAATGTCTGTGCAAGTCTTGGGCCTTCTTGTCACAAACCTTAGAATGATATAAATTTCTTAGACGGAGCTTGGTCATGTATAAACATATTTAATATCGCATTGAGGAAAGTGTGGACAATCTTGCGGCAATATAATCACTTTGCTAGTACATGTATAAGTAATTTAATTTTAATTACAAAATGGGCGGCCCCATACCTCGGTCTGTTACATGTATGTTTAGGCCTGTTGGGCTATTGGCCCTACTAGCCCAATTTTCAGATATATCTCTGATATTAACAAATACAGACAGGGTGTATTTGTGAAACACTGTATGACATTTTATGGTCAAGAGTAGTCTCATAAGAGTAGGTTAAACTCCAGTGTCAATGTCATAAGGTAAACAATATTGTTAGATGTTATATGAAATATAAAAACCAAAGCACCACCGTTCAAAAGTTATGGCAAAATGGAACAAACTCCAAGATTAGATCATGAATCAAAATTGTTGAAATACAAAAAAAATTATTTGTGAGCATCACAAAGATTACACCTTCGGTATATGAAAGCTCTAGCGCAACCATTTAAAAGTAATGGTTAGGTTCATGATTCGACTTATTGTTTGGCAAGCTTAATATGTCGGCATGAATATAGACGAATATAATGCTTTAAAATAAAGAAAAATCGATTTCATTTGAGTGTTTTACTACAGGGAGAATATTCTTGGGATGAGAGAGATGAGATTGTCTCGCGGACGCGCCAACGCGCTGAATACAACAAGCCTTATAAACTCTCTAATTAAGCAATAATCTATCGCATGACATATTTGAATTTTGATACATGCATCTTATTAGACGGGTGTTAAAATGCCACCTTGGCACTGGCATAATTATCCGGCACAGTGTTCTATACCATTATTGCATTGTGACAGTTTATTTTCATCAAACTTCTGTTCCTGCTGATTCCGACTAGAGCACATAAAAATTTCAACATTTTATATTTTCATTCAGTGTATATTTCCCCTTTATGTTTGCATCGGAAATCGCAGACGTTCATTGTTCAATAACACATACAATGTACGTCAAACCTGATCACGGCGTATGAGCACAAGTAAACGTCATCATGCGTTTTGAATCGATATATTATTGTATTATTGTTAGATTTAATGAAATGTTTAAATTCACTTAGTCAATTTGATATGTACTTTTGAAAAATAATCGTAAAATCATATAAATATTCTCTCCAAAAACGAGGTTTACTCCCAAATTTTTACCCGCAGAAGCGCGTCAAATAGCTTGTTTTATGGCTGTTCCCTCTATCATTCACATCCCTGACAAAGAGCGTATATACATGTAGCTTTAAAGCGACGATACAAAGATATTTAACACAAATAAACATTAAAATAATTATAAGCACTGAATGCACATTTTTGGATGTCGTCGGTCCTGTAACACACCAGGCTGTGCATACAAATTATCATAACGCGCGGTATTTAATTGTCTGCACAGCCAATTTTATGGACATGATATCTGAAAACTTAATCTTTTTTTTATTTTTTTTTTTGTAAAATACTAATGGAAGACACATAGAAACCTGCTCGTTTGAAGAAGCATTTTTGATATATACATTTTAAAAGTATATTCTTTTTTTTTTTTTTTTGGTAAAATCATTTTAATGTAGAATGTTTTCGACATCATATTTCGTAAACATGTGCACTTTTTCTTTTTAAAAATGACATTTTAATCTATTCCTTAAAAAAATCAAAACGCAATATTCCACATTTGATTTCACACTGACACATTTAATTAAGTTTTATGAAACAAAATTTGAGATTAAATCAAAAATACAAATGGGTTATTTGGTAAAGGTACGTATAATCGATTTGTTAAAAAAGTAAAGCATATTATAATCCTGAGTTCATTCGTTTAGAAATTGATTCCGATAGCGAAGATGAGGGTAGACATGAGTAACATCAGAGAAACGGCAACACCAACTGCAAGAAACAAAAACCTTCCGGTTAATCTTAAACATCTTGAGAGCAATTATTTACAGAAAGAAATCAAATTGATATAAAAGAGGCATTTTTCTAAACGGTACATACTTCCTTTGTTCTCTGCAAGACATTGCAGGGCATTTGTACACCCCGCATATGTGGCATCTTCGTCACTTCCGTCGTCGCAGTCGGACGAACAGTCACACTGGAAGCTGCTCTGGATACACGTCATTGATCCTGATTTACAGGTGAAGTACCCCGAGGGACAAAGCTGTTCGAAATCAGCATAACAATATCTTTAAATACATTACAATGATAACACATGACATGCGCGGATCTAGTGGGGGGTGTCGGGGGGGGGGGGGGGGCCCCCGTAAATTTCAATTTTTAAATTACAAAAAAAAAAATTTTAAAAAATATTGGGGGCCCCCCCCCCTTAAAAAAAAAAAATTACCCCTTGGCCCCCCCCCCCCCCATGAAAAAAAAAATCTGGATCCGCGCATGCATGATAACGCATAATTAATGATTCAGTATTGCTTTTAGTAATGGTAAATACTTAAATTGTTTGGGTTAAAATTAGCTACTTATTATTTAAAACCATATTAAACAACCTGTTGGTAGGTGCCTGCTGCGACTGTCGGACAGGATTGTGTGTTACAATCATCGAAATCCCCTGAGGACCCCGGACATTCTAGGCCGCCGTTTGCTGGTTTTGGGTTGTCACATATTCTCGCTCGTGATCGTTTACCACCAGCACAGGTCTTCGTGCAGGAACCCCACTCTTTCCAGTTACCCCAAGCTCCATCAACTAAGATTTAAAAAACAATTTAGCATGAACATCTTTCACCATTGTATAAAAAATTACACCTTTGAATTTGTTGAAATGGCATACTTATTCAAATATGAGTGATAAAATGGTATACTAATGCATATATGGATGTTGAAATGGCATACTTATGCATATCTGGGTGTTACAATCCTGCGTGCTTGTTGAACTGCCTGGACAGCTCGCTCCTCCGTACTGAGGGGTTGGATCACTGCACGTGCGTGTTCGATCCTGTGTTCCACCGCCGCACGTCACTGTGCATGTCCCCCAGCTTCCCCATGAGGCCCAACTTCCGTCAACTAAAAGTTTGATTGTTGAAAAATATTTCGATGAAAAATTCGGTTTTGGAAAATATGACACATACAAATATTAAGAAATATTAATACAGAGGCCATGATTTTACACTTACTCGGACAATGTTGTGTGTTACAGGCCTGTGACGATCCACTACTCCCTGGACAGGCGGCGCCGCCATACTGTGGGGCAGGATTCGTGCACGTGCGGGACCGTGTCTGTGAGCCTCCACCGCACGTCACGGTGCAGGTGCCCCAGGATCCCCAAGTGGCCCAGACACCGTCAACTTGAAATGTTTTCAAATATTTATTTTGCATGTAGGCATTTGAAATAACTAATTTCATTAAGTAGATAAACGTTTTCTTTAGTTACATGTACACATTAAACTTACTTGGACAGTTATGGGTGTTGCACGTTTGTGACGACGTTGAGAAGTCGGCACAGTCCGCTCCTCCATATTGTGGTGCAGGGTTGGAACAATTTCGTGACCGTGTTTGAATGCCACCACCACACGTCACTGTACAAGTGCCCCAGCTACCCCAGGATGCCCAATTACCATCGACTATAAAATGTTTGCAAAACAAAATGCACATATTACCATCCAGATTAGTACAGAACTGTATGGCTCATGTTCAGACAGAGAACTTGTACTTAAAGATTTATATCTAAAGACTATTTTCTATCCTTTATCTATCTTGGCAAATTCGATTGTGCTCATACAGCTATTGACTACTAGTGAACCGAATCATGATGATACCACGGGTAATGAAGGTAACACGATCATTGTATTAAAGAAATAACATGCTTTAACATCTTAATTATAAAAACATACTTGGACAGTGATGTGTGTTGCAGGTGGTTGAAGAAGATGAAGATCCAGCACAATTATTTCCTGAGTATTGAGGAGCGGGATTAGTACACGTGCGGGACCTTGCCTTCGTTCCACCTCCGCAAGTGACCGTGCACGATCCCCAAGAAGCCCAAGCGGCCCAGTTACCGTGTACTGAAATGCATTTACATAAATTGAAATTTTAATCAAATCATTAAAACCGACACATTAAGATATTGAGTGGAATTGCTACATGTACTTTAATTCAGGAAGAAGATGAGCACAGTTTATTAAAGTACATGTACATGTATTATAATAATTAAATAGCATGGTAGGTAGAAGTATATTTCAGCTAAGAAACCAGAATATAGGCCATAGTGTCATATATGCCTAGTTCATTAGCATGATGAAGAACTAGAGCTTACTGAATTTATCGGGTTTTTTATACTCATGGTTGGAATAACCCTTCATCTCAAATAAATAACTTTCATGAAGATACTAAACAATTGTATTTGATTTTTCTTTCAGATTTCAATAAAACACAGTTCAAAAAAGGTTCACGTACTTGGACAGTTGTGAGTATTGCAGGAAGTAGAGCTAGTTGTTGATCCACTACAACCATTTCCTCCGTATGCAGGTGCAGGGTTTGTACAAGATCGGGATCGAGATTTCGTCCCACTGGCACACGTCTTCGAACAACTTCCCCAAGAAGACCAAGCTGTGAAGCCTCCGTGAACTTTAAAATATTGAAAACTTTATTATTTTAGCAATGTTCATGGTACATGTACAACATGTACACGTATAACTTAACAAATGAAATAGGCATAATTATTCATTATTATTCATTAAATCACCAAAACATACTTGGGCAGTTATGGGTGTTACAGGAAGTGGAGCTTGAAGAGGAACCAGAGCAGTACGATCCACCACCAGATGGCGCTGGGTTGTTACAGGAGCGAGACCGACTCTTTGTTCCGCTGGCACAACTCTTAGTACAACTTCCCCAGCTGCCCCATCCTCCCCAGTTGCCGTTAACTGCTCGACCTGTTTCCAAAGAAAAAAAAATTCTTTACATAGTTGTTACATATGCATGTAATTTAGAATGTTTCAGGAACCAATGTTCGGCATCCCACGCATATACACTAACAGGTCATTTATAACATTTACTTTGTCGTAATATAGATCCCTGAATATCAAATGTATATTTAGTCAGCCCGCGGGCTGACTAATTAAGTTAGGATGAAACTTCAATTGCGCTTGCGTAAATTGGAATTCTGGGAATGAATTAGACAGTTCGTGTTAGAGAAATTCGAAGAAGTTATGAAACTGGTCAATTTCTAGGTCAAACTGCGCATCGATGTTAATGGGAATCGTCTGCAGCCACAGTCCGGAGTCCGCGTATATCTTTCCGACTCTCTTAGTGAGATTGGAAAGTAAATATATTGGTACTGGTTTGCGACGAGACCAATATGTTTGCAAAGTTACAACTTTTAAAAAGTATGAATCAAGTGTGCAGTCATACATTGTTGTACACCGGTACACGCTTATTTCCTCACCTACATCATCATGTACATCCATAAAAATAAAGATGCAAACTAAATGTGCCCCGCATATCTATTATTGTTCTGAAAATTATTTATCTTGTGTTTTAATAGATTGTGTATTCACTTTTGACCTAAAATTAAAATTCCGCTGGCTGACTTTCTTAGCTTTTTAAAAAGCTAAACTTGTATGTACTACATGTATATCGGACCTAAATGTTCATTAATACTGATATAGCCCATATCATGTTCCAAAAACGGAAACAGAGTCTTGTTTTGTAATCATCTCTCTCTCTCTCTCTCTCTCTCTCTCTCTCTCTCTCAACTTACTTCTGCAATCCCAATTAAACCACATATATTTGTATGTTCCTACGCATGGATCTCCAAACCAGCTGTTCGTGGCACACACCTGGCAAGAACTTTTTCCGTAACATCTACTATTCAACACACCAACCTCGTTTGGAGCATCACACCAGTATCTGATGCCGTAATGAGCGTACGTGATGGCGATGTAATAGTTACTGCCACAGTTAATGGTATAACAGTCGTTTTCTCCTATGTGGCCTGTAAAAAATTACATAAGTTTCATTCCCCCCCTTTCCGCATATAGACCGGAATCAACATTATTAATAAAAAAGCACAGTTTTTCGTATGGTTTTTTTTGTTTTTTGTTTTTTTGTTTTTTTATTTCAGAACTTCAATTATTAATATTTTGACCATTTATTTGTTTGATTGTTTTGCTTACCACTGCCAGCAAACACGGCGGAGAGCCCGAATGAAATCACTACCACAAAAGTGGCAAAGAACTGCATTCTACAGCTGACTGTGTTGGAAGCATTTTGAAGAGAGGGAAAATACACAATTTAAATGATACTTACAATAATATATGTCGAAGCACAAATCAAACGTATTAAGAAAATTATTAAAAAAACATAAACGTAATCTTGTGAGCTCTCAAATCCCTCTATCTTTTTTACATGAATTGTT
>WFKH01011581.1:39815273-39849112 GCA_016163765.1 Magallana hongkongensis | reverse complement strand
TCTGATATATTTCATTTTATCAAATAAAATATACAACATGACTACTTTAGTCATGTTGTATATTTTATTTGATAAAATGAAATATATCAGAAAGGACAATAGTCTCAAGCTACGGTCCTGAGTGCGGCGTTAAACAAAATATAATATTTTAAAGTTGCATGTGCTCCGCGTTCATTTCATGTATATACCGTAAATGTACATAATGTACATGTATTACCTACTAACTTACCAGTGGAAGTGATAGATATGAATTCCTCGATTCCTCACCTTTCGATCGGCAATCGACAGTCAATAAACGAATTGAACGATGATATGAAAGAACGAGACGAGTGGAAAGTGCAATGGAGTATGTACATGTGTGTCTTCATTAAGCAAGTGTCCGATTCGTTTCTTCTTCTGTTACCCTACCGCATTCGGTGTAAATATATATACTAAAATATCCCCAAACATTTTACCGCAGATTTTGTTATTTTTCTTGTCTCTGAACCTCCGATCACCATACAGTAGCGTGGTTTCACTGGTTTGTTTACATATATTTTTTCAATTCAATGTTTTATTGACATCACCATGTTGGCATACAGTCAAAATGAAATCAAATGACAGACAAAAGAAAATTATAACATAAAGGCTACAGCATGCAAGACAGTTTTATACAATATAAAAATGACGGCTCTTGATCCGCTTTCCGAGTAAGCCTAAAGGTTGTCTAGTTATAGTAGGAGAAAGGTTGGGGCAAGTAAAGCGAAAATTATTAACAGTTGTCAACTAAATGAAGAACTATATAATATATTTAAATGGATTATTTACACAAAATGTGGTATGATATCATGTTAATCTTTTCAAAACTAGCGTATTTTTCGTGCGCCGTAAATTGCAAGTTTTTCGTAAGTATCGTATGCACTGTACGTAGCTTTATATTTACTAACCCAAAATTTCTTCGTAGAGCCACAGCTATATGTACCATATGTATGTTTTGTCACAAGTGTACACTTTCGAAAAATACCTCAATTTCGACAACCACGAGTACCCCGGTGAATTTTTCATTCTCTGATATGTTGTTGTTCTGTCCGTGCATAATTTAGTCTGAACCAGCAGCCAATCAGCGGTAAGCTGAATCCACCAATAAAAAAGTTTGTGATTAAGGTGCGTGTATTGTTTATGCATGACGTAGCTGATAGAATTAAACGCGACGCCATCGGAAAAACCCAACCAAAATCGGTGATAATAATATCTAGATCAATGGAATTAAGGTCAAGGCTTGCTACCGTTAAGGTATCTCACTCCTCACGTTTTGATTTCATTGCGCACATGATCATTATTTTTAAAATGAATATGATTTTATTTATTTAATCATCACAGAAAGATTAGTATTTCATAATTATACAACATTCATTAAGAAAACCCATTTGAATTCAATAAACAAACAAGTTTTTGGGGGAACAATATTTTCGTGCGGAAGGTTTCAAAGACGAAAATGACAGAAACAAGCAATTTTATGAATTTTCAATATACTTTTCTTTTTATTAAACTTTATTCATTACGCACATTTTTAACATTTGATAGGTTTGTAACATATTCTATTGGTTCCGTGTGACATGTACAAATTAAATCTTGAGAGTGTGATAGACGTTTAGCATAAAATCATGCAAATGTATAAAAAATGTCTGAAATGTTTTAAGGCAAATTTTGCGAGAATTTTACGTTTGAAGCCCTATATCTAAAATTTGACATCACTGACCCCCATGTTTTATTATGTCAAAATAATACTGAATACATATCTAGGCAAAATGGATAAGTCTTATAAAATTCTTGATATTCAAAAAGTTTTTATTTCAAATCAAATTGTAACTATTATAAAGATTGTCTATTTTAAGTGCAAAAAGGTCACGAACAAATTTATGCAGCTTCATATAAAATTTTTTCGTAATCTCTCTATTCAGTCTGACCATTGTGCATAATTAAAAACAATATTTGATGAAATAAGTTTGTTTAGTTAAAAATATTGGAAACAAATCCTAATCAGGCTGAAGTTGCATTTTATGTGCAAAAAGGTTAGTGACCCCCCCTTTTTCTTTGTATTTTTTAAGTATGTTTTGTCTACAGATTTCAATGATATACTTCTCAAGAAATTCTTGATACAACAACATTGAGGAGTGGGATACCTTAAATATACATTTCGTTAAATCATTGCGGACAGTGCCCTTCACCAGCAGATAATTCAGGGTACCAATGTTTTAGTAAAGTATTACTTATAGAATAATGAATGTCAAATTGATTTTGAAAAGTGTCCCGGTAAGGAGATTTTATTCTACAAACAGAAATGAGAGAAATAAACTTAATGTTTGAATAAAAGATTTTTTTTTAAATGGAGATCTTTGACTTACTTTTCATTTTACATCAATATGTTTAAGGATAAGATGTGTTTGTAGTGTTTACTAATACTTACAGGGAGAAAATCTTCATACCGGTATTTTCTTAAGGTATCAGATGTACAATTGACCAAAAAATGATGCCTGGTAATGTACATTTTCTATAAACTCATTTGATAGGTATGGGTATGTAATTTCTAAAAATAGAATCAGATGTACAATTGACCAAAAAATGATGCCTGATAAGGTACATTTTCTATAAACTCATTTGATAGGTATGGGTATGTAATTTCTAAAAATAGATTTTCCCCCCACCAAATCACTATGGGGAAGTAACTCTAGCGCTCCAAATCATGCACGGTTAAATACTATTTTTCTTTGTCGAAGACGTGTGTAAACATGATTAATATTGAATAAATAAAAATTGCCAACATATTTAAATAATAACAAAGTTGTGAAATAAATTTTACACTTTTACAATATCTTTTTTTTTAATTTTGAGAATTATTTTTATACAATGACCATAACGACGTCACGCGATTTTAACCCCCATCGTCGGCCGTCACAGTCATAATCTAACGCATATTCTCGTTACCCGGTAATTTTACTGTTTTCTATTCCTTTACGATTGAGAACTTTTAGTTTTAGAATTAAAAATCTAAAATTGTTGAGTTTTTTCATTTAGCAATATGTCTGCATGAAAAAATATTGTTACTTACTATTACAACCTAATTGTGAAACCTAACGTACATGTATTTAGTGTTTTAATGGGAACATTTTTCCCCTTTTGAGCGTCTGTCGTAAATGATTTGCTCAAAAGACAATAATACTCAGATAGTACGGGTCACATTTTCTTTGATTCTATGGTACTTTTTAAATGTTAAGATGTTTTGCTTTAATATTTAAAAAAGCAAAAATTCCAATCTACGGTAATTGACTATATTTGAAACTAATTCAAGTATCTATATGATTTTATTAGTAAGAATAATTCAAGACTGGTTTTTTACCCCTATAATACCCCGAATTTAAGTAATTTAAAGTGATTTAAAAACTTTAATACGCTTGATTAATTCATAATGTACATCTGGATTTATTTTTTTTTCCCAGAAAATAAAGTAAAGTAAATTATATTTATAAATGATTATGCGTTGACTGCGTTTGATTCTCTCAAAGCATACCTTTCGGGCTAACCTCAACCATCCACATTGACCCGTTTCAACAACCATTTTTTTTTTTTTGAATTTCAGTGTTCTTGAGTATCTTTCGTGTACCTTTTCCTCCAATTACATACAGGAATATTACGTTTTTATCATTTATTCCAGACTGAAAGCTTAGTACAGGTAAATATAGGTTACAATTCTCTCTTACAGTCCCTCGCAACTACCTCCAAAGAACCTTTTTAAGAAGGCTGTATTGTTAATAGAGTAGCGATTTTCCATGTATCTACTTTAAGTTTTCAGAAACGTTTTTTTTAAAGTTATAAACTGTGACTGTGGCGTTTTAAAAATCTGTTTTGGTTTTGTTTGTCAAAACTTGCAAAACATGCTTCGTGCCTGATATATACTGTCTGTCTGAGTATTTTAGTTTTAAATTTCTACAAACGAGTTTTACGACTCTCTGCTTAAAGAAAAAGCATAAATAAGTAGCAATAAAGGAAACCGCTTCAAAGTATTGATATGCATATAACAAAATATGTAGAACATTTTTAATTTCCTAAACAAAAGATCGGCAGAATGTTCGATGTTGAATATAAAGAAAATGTGAATATGAACTTAAATGAATGCGAACGTGCACCTCTTTGTTAAATAATAATTAAAACCAAATCGGTGCTGTAAATTATTTTTTCAGAATATGAACAATTCTGGTTGATTAGATTACCTTTTGAGGAATACATTTAATTTATGTATATAATAACAAAATTTTAATAAATGTGCGATGCATGATTCAAACAAAAAGAAAAAGAACAATAACTCTTTAACTCTATTTCCATACTTTACATGTGACAAACGTTTTAACTTATCATCTTCGTCGTTAAAGAATCATTATCCTTTAAATCAATTAAATTCATTCAAGTTGAAATGCAAATCGAAGTAATAACAAACACTATATTGTGTGAAAATGTACAAAATCGTACATAAATACACGTAAATGTCTATACTTTTTCTGTACCTTAAATTTAGGATTAAATTTGTTTTTGTTCTGTAAAATAATCGATAAAATTTAAACTAAAAAGCTGTTTGTGTCGTCTCCTAAACTTGTATTTAGAAACAATTCACCTTTTTATGAAACCTTGCTATCGAAATTAGATTCTAAAAAACCACATGACAAAATCAGGAATTCTTCTTTTCGAACAAGTTATTAATTCATTAGAAAATGATTTCTGCGTGGTCCCTCAAACGAAAAAAAATCTTTAAATTGAAATAAACAACGTTTGGCATGAAAGTCAGAATATCAATTATTATTTTTTAGGGATAATTAGCAGCAAATCCAAAGAGACGGATATTTCACCTAACTGCTATGACAACTCGTAGTATGTGTGCAAAAAAAAATGTTGATGCAAGTACATACATGTAAGAAACACAATTATATGAGATATAGAGTGTACATGCATGTTGCTAAAAAGAAAATTGATTATCGGGGTGACACCCCCCCCCCCCCCCCCCCCCCCCAAAAAAAAAACAACCCAAGAAATTATAATAATTAACAGGTAATCTAAAGAGTTTTCAAAATATTTGACTCCATTTAAGTTATGATTGACGTGGCACTGCCCGATGCGGCTATTCATATTGATGGCATCAGGATAAACAAAATTATTGGGTTGGTGGATCTGAACAGTATTTATGATAAACACAATTATTTTACGAAGCATTTTACCTCTGATTTACATAATACCGGTATTGTGTTTTATTCACTCAAACCATAAGTAATTATGGTACAGATGAACATGTCAATTTACTGTACACATTGATAAAAGAATCTACATATCTCCACTGGAGATGGTGATACATACATGGGTTTAGAGTAAATTCATATGAATCGTTTAAGGTTCATAAAGCAAAACATCATCGTCGAAACCCACGGGTTTTCTCTCCGTTACACTGCATTCAAGTTTTGAACGCAGTGTAACGGAGAGAAAACCCGTGGGTTCCGACGATGGCAAAACATTAAATAGAAGCATATGATTTTCTACAATTACGAAGTCTCCAAAGTAGTGAGCAGTAATCATTGAATTGTGTTTATCACTGTCATATTGTATGAGTATCTCATATCAACAGAGATATCTCCGACATTACTATATGAACTCAATGAAACTGCACAATATTTTATAATCTGAATGGGTATAAGCTGTTTTAACAATTTACATGTAGATGATAAATCATGTAAGAGTTACTGCCCTTAACTAAGAATAAAGCAATATCAATGATATGATGCAAAGGCGTTTTATGTCGTTTATTTACAATTATTACAATGTTATTTCTGGATATTTATACATTTAAATAAACGCGCATTATTTGTGGATTCCTCAATTCTTCATTTGATGACAGTTAGAACATTCCTACATGTACTCAATTATCATTATTACGCATGCAGTTTCTCAAGTCTGTTTACATGTAGCTGCAGGTCTGTAGCTCCCGATCTGAAAAAAATTGGATGGACGACCTGGGAGCCACAGTTCCGAACGTGTTAAAAAGTTGCAATTTACGGTGCTCCCAGGTCGTCCATCCGAATTTTTTTTATTACAGGGAGCTACAGACCTGCACCTAGTTCACATGATGAACGTATGTCATTCAGCGAACTGAAATGTGATTTAATGGTATAACTCTGCCATTCAGTCACCTTTCCAGATCGTTCAGTTCACATTCAGTTGACTTAATAGCACAGGTTGCATCAAATTGATCAAAATATGACATTTTATTCATACAAAAAAACCCCCCAACCCACAACTGGAGTCTTGAATTGCGAGCTCTTTATTTCGATTGTAATACTAGTACCACAAATGACTTTCAAAGTTATAGTATTAAAGATAATTATTAAGGTTAAACATTGTAAATATGGAATTAAAAAAAATGAAATTTGAAAGGTTTAGAGTATAATTAGATCGTGATCATATACTTAAAATAAAATATTCAATGTTTTTTGCGTTTTCTGGTACACTATGCATAGACTCATCTTAAATAATGTCAATTCTATAGCTCAAAATCTTAATTATTTCTTCTTTAATATCAAAACAAATACTTTAAATATAGATTGAGCTGTATATAACACAATAAGTCACACCCAGTGTAAAAAATGCAGATCACGATTAGATATTAGAATGGCCTTGGCCGGATAAAAGTATTAATAGATTTGATTTTTGTTCCTTTTATGATTATTGCTCCCTTATCTTATAATCTTGCAGGAAACGTGATAAATCATATTTTCGCATTTATGGGATAAACAGGACTCATGAATATTCTATACTATAAAAGGAGACTCTTTCAGACGCCGGTGGTCTTACCGCTTTTACATCATCTTCACATTTATCAATGAAAGCCGACGCGCTAGCTGTATTCGTTCTATTTTACGACTTCCGTAAACCTGTGCATAAGGTTATCAAACCTATTTGATATTCAACGACAACCTAATCCCACTGTCGGCAATGGACAAAAATTGAATCAGACAAACCTGATACTGGCGGTTGTTGTCCGAGCCAAGCAGAACGTAATACATGGGTACCCGATAAAAATGTAAACAAGAGAAGAATTTAATATTTGAATAAAGTCTTTCAGGACTTCGAAACAAAAAGTGTGCAAAACGTTTCTTGTGTTCTGTAGAGCTGGTAGTATGAACGATTACAATATAGCACTGTTCAAAAATTTGCTTATCAGATCTTATGAATTTAACCCATTCCTCCAACGAACAAGCAAAACGCAATCAAACAAATTATCAAGAACTAGTAAAACAATTTCCCAATTAAAAAAAAACTTAGCATTTAATATCTTTTCTTTTTTTCTTTTCGAGAAATAGTAACCAAAAGATTAATAAAAATTAATCAGTTTTACTACAACCAAATAATTTAAAATTCATTATTTCTCCCAACTTTTCTGTATAGTCCATGATATCATAAGATAGAACATGAAAGACGCATGTTGCTTTTAACTAAAGGCTTTTCATGTTCTTAAACCATGGTTTATTAGTATATAATATATTCAGAAACGGCATCTTTTTCAAAAGCATCTCCGCAAGGGGGGGGGGGGGGGGTACCTTTAAAAAAACAGCCCGCGGTTTCAAAAAAACCGTATTAAAATTATTTGAAAAGACGAAAGCCTGTTAACTCGAAATCTTGATTATATAGAGCAAGCGTCTGTACTGGGCATTATATGAGAAATCAAAAGCCGTAACAGTTGTTTAACTTTTTATTATTAATAAATAACATATAGTGTAATACATTTTATGTAACAATGCAAACAAATTATTGAAGCAACATGTGACAATATCCATTGAAAATAAACTACATTGATTTTTTTCATTATATATCCTTTTTGGCGCTTTGTAAATGTGCCAAAATCCTCGTTGATTTTTTCCCCCTTACCAGATGTATGACATTTTTGGCATTAATCAAAATGAATTATTGTGTGCGATTTTTGTTTACTAAAAACCGTTGATTTCTTTTCAAATTTTAATCAACTTGCCTTTTAAAGCTATGACCGCGCTTCCATTTTTTCACCTTTTCTATGAGTAAGAAGAGGATGAGCAGTGGTTAGGTGGGTTGTTAAAACCATCCCCACCCCTACCATGCATGCTAAAAAAACCCCCTAATTATTATACATCTAAAAACTCTTCGCGGGCCTAGATTCGATATAGAGCCACCAAAATAGACCCAAAGCATATAAAGATGTCCTTTCAAGACAATTGATAGGTGTATATACTAGTATATTGATATTGGTTATAACGGTGTGTTAATATCGACATACCACACCATCCCGCTTAACCTACTGCTTTTCACTCATTTACAATTTTCAACTGCATTAACAACTCATTTACTAATTAACAAGTGAATATTGTCAACTAGCAAAAGACAGTACGCTACACAATTTCTCGAAAAGAAAAATGCTGCATCATTAACTATTTAAACTATTTTTAAACTAATGACTTGTCATTAACGTTACATGTAAACAAAGCACCAAGCAGGTACAGGAGCTCATAAATGCGTCGTAACTTCTTTGTTGACCAATGCAAAAAAATTATACATTTAATCAAATAGATTTGAGAAAACAAAATATAACTCCTTTCATTCTTCTATCATAAATCATTGTATTAAATTTTTTAAGTTGTCGGAACATTGCTCATTAATATTGATAAAAAAAATGCCGTTTAATCTTTATTTTAAAAATATTCTTAAATCAATAACTCTGTCTTTATTATTTATATTTCAATTTAAAAGAAATAAAAATATCGATGTATAATTATTTTGCAACACAGAACTTGTGTACTTTTCTATTTCGAAATTCGCATAATGAGTTCGCACATTTTTATGAAAAATTAGATTTATCTGCTATCGGTTCTATGCCATTTGATCACGTTTAGTCGTCCTCCGCCCTAAAATGACACGATTGTATCTCCGCTGTAGAGATTATGATGGTGACAACATTAGATTTAAAGCATTACACCCACTTGTATTTGCTCTCAAAATACACATACTTTGAATTGTCATATCGAATTCTAAACGTAAATAACATTGGTTTCATAGTTTTAAAGTGCAAAAGTTGCATTACAATTATAAAAGTACATTAAATTTAGAACAGAATTGTCATAAATTTCATTCATACTTTTATATCATTCCTCGTGTTCTTTTTCTTTCAAATACCGGGGAGTTTAGTAAATACAAGCCACAAATAAGATTACAATATATCAATACATTTTAAATAAATAGACAGTCATATAAATAACTCTTTTTTCTTTTAAAAAACCCAAACACTTTTACTCGTCAATGCGATGAAATACTTGTGGTAAAGAATCTAAATATGACTTATTTTGAAAATGATTTGCTCCTTCGGGAACCAGATTTTCTTGCGATTCCTTTTCTTTCCTTTTCCGTGTCCTCCTTCTTCCCAAAATAAACACACAGCAGGCACAACCCACGATAGCAATTACAAGGTAAACAAACAGCAGGCTACCGGACACGACGCCAACAAAAGCATCCTCGTTTAGTCCTATTCTGTCGAGAGCGGAAATGTCTTTCTTGTGATTGGTTGATGTTTCCTCCTTTGGTTCGTCCGGACGTGACGTTGTTGGTATTGTTGAGGTGATTTGATCATTCGGTGTTTCTGCTGTCGTCTGCAATGTAAAAATAGTTGTCGGCAATGCTGCAGCTGTTGTTGTTGTTGCAGGTGGGTCTGTTGTCTCTAATGTGGTAGTTAAATATATACTTTTGATTGTTGCTGTTTGTTTTATTGTTGTTTCTGTAGAAGATAATGCGGTTGTAGTGATTTGTAATGTCGTTGTTGTAGCAGTAGAAGATAATGGGACTGTAGTAATTGGCAATGTTGTTGTCTCTGCCTCTTTTGTTTCTGTTGTAGTAGAGGATAATGTGGTTTTAACTGGTAATGTTGTCGTTGTCTCAATAGCCGTTGTAATCTCTACTGCTGTTGTGCTACTTACACAGTTTGTCGACGATGTATTATGATTTGCCCCCGTGCACTTGTTACTTATTGTAAGCTGTGAACATTCAGGGGTACATTCACAAGGCGTCCAAACTATATGTATAACATAAAGTGCTGAGTTAATAATTGCACGCACAACTGTAATTTTGATATCATCTTATACACTAAACAATCAAATAAAAGAAACAAATGTTAAAAATACCTGGATGAAGAATGTGTAATTTAGCCGTAGTATTGGTGCAATAATCACAAACGTCCAAAGGATCATCAGCTGACACATGGGCTCTTTGGTTTTGAAACATCCCTTTAAGCAAAATATAGAGAGAAATAATTATTTAAAAATGTGCATGATTTGTAATTAAAGATAAATCAGAGTAAATTTAAACATCTTTCTGATGCGATCATCATTATGGAAATGTTTTATTATTTTTCTTTAGCTAATTAAGAATGTCGATTTGTTTTGGGGTGGTTTTTTTTGGGTTTTTTTTTATTTTTTGATGCTTAAAAATTACATTTGCAAATCTCTTTATTTTTTAAAATTTTATGTATCATAGACGAACTCTAGTCTATTTGCGAAGTTTCGGGAAATCTACCATCGGGTTCTATTTAGGGACAATATCAAAATACAGCTACATTTACTTTAATAGAAATAAAGGAAACTGTCATTTTCTGTACTTCAAAGCAGATTTAAAAAATACTACAATAGCGGTTTTTCTCAAATTGAAATATGTGATAAGTAAATTCTATGTAAAAAAAAAAAAAAAATACTGAATTCTACCATCTGGTTTTTAACGGGGGTCATCTCAAGATATCAAAATGCACCAAAGTTTGCTATATATTTTGGGTATTACAAATGTAGAATGGTACACTGGATTCATTTAAAAATTAAGAAAAATAACTCTAAGGATAGCATTATTCTGTTCGTAAAATTTTCAAGGTGTACACCTTTTACTTTTTCATCATGTTATTTTTTATAGCGTACTCCTACAAAGTTTATTTTTATAATAAGTTAAACGTCAAAAAGCACAATGGCAACGCTCACCTACCGAATAGCGGAAAATTGTTTAGAAGATAAATGTTTTTTTTTAAAATGTAAATATTTTTTCTGTATTTTGTTTATTGTGATCAATTTTTTAAATGGCTTCGAAACAATTTCTTAAAAGGTATAAATACACTGTATTTTACAACATAACGCAAAAACATGCGCTATGAAAACTAAAGTCGGCCACCTTAATTTCTTTTCTTTTTTGAAAGAATCTTCTGAAAAAAGTAAGCAGAATATAACAATGAAACCCTTCCATATTAAACAGAGAAATTTAATGTAATCTTACCTGTCATTGGAAAAAAATAGTAAAGAGAAGATGTCACTCTTTTATATAGCCAACATTTGTATAGGAACTTTTCACTGGTGTCAGTTGTAACTTTATCATTCCTGTCAATTGATACGTGTAATAAATATTATAAAATATAATAAACACAATAACCAACATTATCAGTATGTACATGTACTATATACGGTTGCATGTTTATGAGCTGAGCTAACTCGTTAATTAGTTTGTTTACATGAATGTTTGCTATTGTCTAAGATTGTTGGTTAAAATGAAAAAAAAATACCTTTGGAAAGACATGAAATTTCCTGTCAGTGAAACTAAGTTCCAAACTTCTTTTCCATTAAATACCATCTTTCCTTTGTAGAAAATAATTAAGCCATTGCCTTCCTCGCTATTGTAATTCCAGTTCGAATCATGGAGATCGGTTGGCAACTCTAGTGATGATACTGTGGCTACAACAAGTAGTAAAATACTATAAGGGTGCATCTTGTTAATATTGGTAATTTTACCAAGTGAATTTAAGTTTGAATTTTCCCCTAGATTCGGGCATGCATTTAAACTAAACAATGTATACAGAACACTACTTTCATGTTATATCCAATAAACCATAATGGCATATATGTATTTTAACGTATTCATTTATCACTCAATCAAATCCTAGTCATCATATTATATCAAATGTACCATATATACATTTACATTATCTTATATCACTCAATCAAATCCAAATCTATATTTAATAGTATAAATATAAGAAAATATCATTAATTATATAATTCTATACAGTGCAAATAGTATATCAACATAAATATTTTAATTATTAAATTTAAACAATACAGTATCACTCGATTCCATGCAGGGATCCCGGAACCATGCATTCAGTTGTCTTTGCATACTAACGCTAAATGCAATTTTCTTTCGAAAAAGCAAAATGTTAAAACATTTAAATTTCATAGGTATTATTTTGTACAGTAATTATAAAATGCATGCGTCTTTTCAAAACTTTTAAAAATGACAATTATGTCTTTAAAAAATGAAGTATTTAACCACAACAACCACGCGTTAAGTCTCTGCAGGAGATCAAATATAGAATGTCTTAATAATAAAAATCTTGATGTGCTAATAGACACTATTTGTAAAGTTTTCATACTATAGTCGAAAGGAAAACGTAATACAATTTCATAATGCGATGGACATGACAAGTTAATTATCGTACTAGGCTACAAAAGTAGTTAGCGGGGAAGGTATTGCAATAATGAGGCGTCGTCTCGTCTTAATTGTCTTGGGATGGATTATGCAGGATTATTTAAATCAATCATTACTGCAATTATTACGTAAAAGTGGGTCAATTTATAGAAAAAAGATCGATGTAGGTAGAAAGATTTGTACAGTAGAAGAATGGGTCGCAAAAGGAATTCGCATGATCATGAGTTGACAAATAAATACATACATATTTCATAAACGAAGCCAAATTTGTGTCATAGTTATCATGAGTTAATAACAGAGTGTGTTTCCAAAATGACATATTACATGGCTGCGAATATCTGGGGTTTTTAAGGGGAAGGGAGTGTGGTGTGATCAGTAAACAATTTTGTCGTTTATTTTTCTTTCGTTATATTTCTGTACATTGTATGTCTTAATTTTGCGCTAAAATCATTTACATCGCACTTGTATATAAAAAACATGAATTAATTAGAATGAGAATGATGTAAAGTATTAAAAAAGGATAAAGGTTTTTATTTGAATATTCCATTATTAAAAAAAGAGTCGTCAGTAGGAACAACCCCCCCCCCCCCCCCCAAAAAAAAAATGGGCCAAAATATACTGTATATTCATGATCAAACACTAAAAATATTACACATCGGACGATGTAGGCCAAGGATATGTGAATGAACGAAGTAAAAAAATGTGTAAATCAATGCAAATAGGCTTACTACAAAGAATAAATAATGTTGAGCAGGCTGATAAATATCAGATATCATCATATATTTGTAAAGCAAGCCAAAAAAACCCCGATTATCACAGATATAAATCAAGAGAATAGCTGTCTTATAAAAGAACATCGTTTAAAAAAGAAGGCGCTACGAATGGAGGCGTTTTAAAAAAAATAACAAAGCTAAATGATGATGATGAGAAAAACTATTGTATTATTATTTCAAGATTTTGTTATACCTCAAAATGCTTTTTACGTAAATAAAACTCAAGTATATATACGTCAAATAAAAAAAAAATCGATTGGATACACTGTGCGAGACTTACCAAAATTCCAAACAGCCAAAGAATACAACAAAATGCGATTGAAGAAAGTGGTCAACATTACAGGTGGTTAACGATAAAACTCTTCACATGTCCTCTCGGAGCTTGTATCAATATCCAACCATTCTTGTCCTGAATGAAAAGTGGCTGTCCCCTACAATATTCTTAAACCAGCTCATTGGTACGGTACAAACGAAACTTTACAAGAGGTGTTCGACCCTTTTTATAGTTTGGGACACCTGAGTTTTGTTAAATTAACACCAAGAGTAGTAATGAAAATGATTTTCGTTGTTCGCCGTATTTCATACTAAAATTACATGGATCACGACGCCACTTTAACGACTTATATCCGTGTCAAATTGCTGTAATGGTCTCAAAAAAGGCTTAGGGATTGCATTTCCTTACGGGTTAAACAGTAAATGGAGAACTGACAACTCGATTATGATTACGGGTAGAAATACGAATAGCACGTTGAATAATGATTCTCTATAAATTCTAAGGAGATTCTGTGCCACGATACAGTACTATTATGATTTCTTACCTTCTAAAACCTACAGTGTATGTTTGTGAATTTGTGTATCGGAAAATAATCTGGGCTAATTTATCTTCCATTTAACAAAATTATGACAGTATAATATATAAATGAGCGAAACATTCAATTCCAGGAGTAATACACATGTATTTAAATCCACTAAGTATTTTCAACTTTATTTCTTAGGAAAATAAATTTTTTATTAAATTGTTCGACATTATTCTTCAAGCAAATTGCATATAATTATATGAATATATACGCATTCCCTAAACTACTTTAAAGAACTCTTTCACTTGCCGCACAATTAAGCCAGAACAAGGTGGCAACCGCGAAAGGTAAAGTTTTTAAAAAAAATTCTATTATACATGTATAAGAGATACTTTGATTAAGCAAGGTCATAAAACAATAAATAGGGAAATACAAGGACGGCTGTGGTTGTAACGGTAAGTGGGTATTCTATGTTTTCGTATACAACCGCTGCGGTGGCTAAATTGCTGTAAATGCGCACGAAGCCGTGGGTTTAATCGGAGAGACATACTACATGTAATTTCCATTTTTTAAAAATATTTTAAAATCCTTAAACAAAGGAACCAGTATCCTTACTGCTCTGTGAATACTATGAAATTTGTTTTTTAATAAGGGAGCGAGAGCGAAGGTAGATAATATTTCGGATTAACATTTATTACAGCTTAAGTTTACATTAATGGCCTTTGTAAAAAAAAGTAAACCTTTCCAAAAAATCTGAAGCACGTTAAAATTTCTTGTTCACTATCTTTAAGGTTACCTGAATCACCAGGTGACCTATTGCCAATGTTTTTTGTCCGTCGCCCTTTACTACAAGGACAATTGGTACCTTTTTTGGTTTGAAGCATCTCTAGGATAAAAGGAATCCTAATTGTAAATCGTATTACCTTACCAACCCAAATATACAGAAAAGACAACCTTTTTCAAAAATTTTCTCTACTCCTACACGTATGGAACAAAACTAAATGCATGGTTATGGTGTTCTTGAATTCCTATACCAAAATTGAGAAAATCATGGCCTCTAAGTCAGGGGTTAAGACTCTAGAGCGGGGCCAATATGGCCATATAGTGAACATATATAAAATCTTGGAAAATCTTCTCTACTCCCATTTAATTAAGAAAAACTAAATACATGATTATAATGTCAATAAAGCTCTCTCCATAAATTGTAAAATTTATGGCCCTGGGTCAGAGGTACATGTAAAGGCTCAAAGGCGGGACCAATATAGTCATAAAGTGAAAATGTATTACGTCTTAGAAAATCTTCTTCTCTACTTCCACAGTAGTGGGAGATCAACTAAATTCATGATTATTATGTTCACAGAACCCTCTATTTAAATTGTGAAATTCATGGTCCCTTGGTCAGGGGTTCAGGCCTTAAGTTGGGCCAAAATGGCCATATAGTGAATATGTAATAAATCTTTGAAAATCTTCTTCTGTAATCCCATATAATATAAATAAAAATTTATAAATAAAAACTAAATGCATGATTATGATATACATAAAGCCTTCTATTCAAATTGAGAAATTCATGGCCACTGGGTCATGGGTTCAGGCCTTAGGATCAGACATGATTTTTTTCCGCTTTAAAGCGGAAATCCGCTATCCGGATTTATAATTTCCGCTCCAATTTTTCAATTCCGCTTTTTAATAGTAATCCGGATTTTTTTCCGTAATTGATTTGAGTTTTACTATTTTCTTAAAACTTCCTATATTTGTATGTGTTCTGGTTGTTCATTGGTTGAATAATTGTCTCCAAGTTGACTTTATCCAATCACGAGTCCGTTTATGCTATGTTCGAGATAAAGCCTAAAAATGTCTGGACATGTGGTGGAAAGAGGCCAAGCCGATGTTCAGGCCATTGACAAGGGCCTCCGAAATAGCTGGAGATGGTAGTGGCTTGAGAAGGTCGTTAACAACGATCCAGTATCTAAATATATCCGCAAAATCAACGTAAAAGGTGTTGCTATATGCCAGATTTGCAATAAACACATTAGTTATGCGGGTAGGGGGTGGAAGAGTTTAGAACAACACTTAACGAAAAAGGTTCACAGGGACAACATAAAAATTCAAGAATCGAACTACAAACTGTCAAGTAAGTTAATGACATTTGGAAGTATTTTAAATATTTTACTGGTAAAATGTACTGTTACAGTTTTTCTCTGATATTAAGTATTGAGTCATGCTTGCAGAATAAATTTGTCATTAAAATCTTTGCTTTCTGAATATTTGAATTTCTTTTAGGTACGTTTGGTACTTCAAAACCTTCCCCCAAACTTCCATATGGACTGAACCCCATTTACAAAACTGTTGTTGCAGAAGAAAAAGTGGTTGCACCAATAACACCCATAAGTGATCGTATTGCTAATGCTAAAGCAATGGTGCTAGGATTTGCAGCAGAACATTCATTGTCATTCGCTCTTGTGCCCAAAGTCATAGAACTTACTAAAGCATAAGCTAAAGATCAGAAAGCTTTGGAGTCTTTAACAATGAATCGCACTACAGCCTCCTATTGAACAAGATATGGAGTGGGGAAAACATTTGAACATTATGTTACAGAGATGATGAAATGTACAAAATTCTCATTGAATATGGATGAAAGTACAAGCAACAATTTTCATAGAGTGTTGGCAATTCTTGTTAGCTTTTATTGTCCTGTGATGAGGCAAGTTAAAGTTTGTCACTTTGGATCACTTTCCTGCATTAAAGTTGACAGTGCAACTCTGTATGAAAAAATTGTTCAGCTAATAGAGAAAAATGAAATTCCTTGGATTAATATGATGTCAATTTTGATGGATTCATGCAATGTGATGAGGGGGTCAAAGACAGGATTAAAAAACTCGTATACGTAGAGAAAAAGCTCCACACCTTCTGGATATAGATGGAGATGTATGTCATCATGTCCATAATGCTGCTAAAGCATTTTGTAAACCATTCAACAACTTTATAGAGCAGTTGTACATTGACCTTTTCAATGATTTTAAATGGTAAGCTGATTTAAGAGAACTGTTTCAGGAAAAATATATGATATGTAATGTGAAATACACCATGCCACAAAGATATGTCGGTCATAGATGGCTCTCTGTTTATGATGTTACTTTGGATGCCATGAGACTTTTAGACTGTCTTACATTGTTTTATTTCCCATGGATTTCTGAGTCATTATCGGAAAGGGCCAAGTATCTACCAGTAACAGCAGAGATAATTCAGAGTCCTCAAGAAACAGATTGCATGAAATCAGAATGGTGAGTATTGGCTGTTGCCGATTGTGTTTTTCTTGATCAAGTCATTAAATAATAAAAATATGCAATTGATGAAATTAATTTGTTGATTTATTTTTTTGTTGGTATATTGATTATATGACTGTTATTTATTTTTTTTTTAAATTGTTTTTTCAGTTTCTTGTTTCAACTTGTTTCAATTCAACTGACTCATGAAATAGGTATTTATGTTATTGTGTTACTAATACAGGTATTTAATGTGTATTACTACTTACTAGTACAATCAAGATACATTATTTGAAAGTATATTGATTTATTTTGTTATAAAAACTGTCAATTATTTATTTCTACTTTATATCTTGTGTTATTAGGTCATTAATATCTACTTTTTTCTCTACAGGAACTGTTGAAAAAAAACCTCACTAAGGACGGAAAGGACAGAAAATTGAGGATAGTTGACAAACTCTTTCATGAAAGGAAGCTTGCAAAATTGATAATGGGACTCTACTCATCTGTTTTCCCCTTACTGAAGAGCTTTGTGATACTTTTCGAGATGAAGGAACCTCTAATTCACTTGTTACATGAAGAACAGGTAATCTTTAAATCATGTATGAAAATCTTATTTACTAATGAATTCTTGCTTTGTTTTTTACCTTTTTTTTTGCTGAATTGTGCATAATTTATTGAAAACTTTCCTTGCAGGTTAGACTTTTCAAAGAATTCCTAAGCTAGTTTGTTTCATTTAGCCTGATGTTGTGATGGGGGCCAAGTCATCCTCAAGGTTGAAGAAACTGGATATTTCAAGCCAAAGCAATCAGTTAAATGCAGAAACCATGTTTCTTGGGGTGAAGGCAGAGTCAGTGATTAGAAAATCAACCAAGAAGGACTTTGTGGTGAAAGGCTTTATGAAACAAGTAAATTATTTATTTTGTTTTCAGTGTATTACATGTACTTATTTTGCCATATTTTTTAACAACTTTATTTTAATTGTTAGAATAATTGTAGTACAAAATGTTTCCTTCAGGTTGTTGATGGCTACACCCTCTGTGGTAGAGTGTTGCAGGATAAGTTACCTTTAACCAATCCACTCCTTCAATCACTGGGGGCAATCCATCCAGAAACTAGGGGCCATTCTATGACTTTGTCATATATGCAGAAGCTTCCTACATATGCTACCACAGTACTTAATGAAGCTGAAACTGAGGAATATGACCAAGAAATCAGGAAGTTTCATATTGACAACTCACTTCCAGAGATAGAAGATACCAGGATTGATCATTGGTGGGGAAAAGATGAAGTTGTTCAGAAATATCCTAACCTCTCAAAATTTACTTAGCTGCTTTCATGGTCCTCAGGTGGAATCATCTTTAAATATCATGAATGATGTCATAGACAACAAGTCTGGAAGATTGAATCTGGAGACCTACAGTGCCATACAGACTATTAAATATAGACTTAGTGCTGATGGAAAAATAGCCATTCAGTTTTTTCAGAAGAAGGATTATATGCATGAAACTGTGGACAAAATGCTTTGCAAAAATATGAGCAGTTCTAACAAGGAATATAAAGCTGATCTAGATAAGAAAAAGGATGAAAAGCTTTTGAAACAGAGACAGATATTCGTGTTAAAAATACTCAATCTAAGAGAAAGGCAAAAGAATGATTGTACATGCAGCCAAAAAAGCAAGACTGGGACATTGTCAAAACATTAAAAAATAAAGAACTTCAGTGTTTTTTGTTGTAATTTATTTCTGCAAAGAAGGACTATAAGTAGACATTTTCATGTTGATTTTAACCATTTAAAATTCAAATATGTGCTTCTAAAATTCAGTTCTCCAGGGGTTTTAAATGATAAAATAGCCATTTTTGGCCGGGGGCCTTCGGCGCCCTGGACCCCTGATCAGGGGCGCTGCCCCTTGAAACCCCGCTGGGGAAGGACCCCAGACCCCCCTTCAGCTTTTTAGGTTTTTCTTTGGAATCATGTCTGTAGGATGCACGTGGGGCAAATATGGCCATATATTGAAAAATATTAAATCTTACGAAATCTTCTCTACTTCCACAGTAGTGGGAGATTACTGAATGCATGATAATGATGTTCATGAAACATCTACCCAAATTGTGAAATTCATGGCCCCTGGGTCAGAGGTTCAGGCCCTACGGCGGGGCCAATATGGCCATATAGTGAAGACTATTTAACCTCACAACATTCTCGGGTACAAACATTGACAAGTGACCGACCATAAAAGGCATGCAGGTCCCCTTTTCAACAAAATTTCACAATTTTTGGCTCTTGGAGCTAGGGTATAGAAAATCAAAGATTCCTCCGACTCTCCCCAATTTTTTATGAATTGGTGTTCGCAAACATGAAAAAATAAAAGCAGGTGTTACAGTCAGGAGTCTTGCATTAGGGTTTAGACTCTAAAAATGAATTTCTAAAATGCAAACATTCGTCTCCCTGACAGGTCCATCTACGGGTTATGGTACTCAGGTGACTGATAAGGCCTATTGGTATCTTTTTCTGTTATCTAGCAGGCAAATTAAAGTTGATCCTGGAAGCGTGTGCTAAATCTATGAAATTCAAAACCCCAGGGTTAGAAGTTATGGAATGAGGGTCGAAGCTCCTTGGTTAAACAGAGAATTAAATTTGATAAATCGTTTTCTTCTAGGCATATAGGAGGCAAACTTCGTGTTTGGTTAGAATTTTTTTTGAGCTTTGTGGCTTCTACCAAAATGGTTAAATCAGGAGTCAGTGCGCAGCAATTTTTAACCTATTATGTTAAATTTAGGGTTACTTTTTTCTTTTTTCACGAATCTAGTAAACAGATTCTGGATGTAGTTTACTCAGGGTTGGGGCTCTCAAATTCAGAATGTTTTTAAGATAAATGTTATAGGCCTAGGTAAAATTTGTTTGAAAGACAATAGGTATCTATGATATTAAATAAAATGCTATAATACACACTGTACTTGCTATTTTATCATAATGGAAAAAAGGCTCAAACAAATATAGGCTTGTGGCAAAACAGACAAATTCAGAATAAATTTTTTGGATTCTGTTTTCTGTTAAAAAACACTTGCCAGCACTACAAGAACAAAAGTTAGGTTTTCACCTGTTAGCCATAATTTTTGTGAAATTCATTACCTTTTAACTAGTATGGGGGATGCTATTTGTTATATAGTAAGTACAAATTAATATTCTCTTCTTTTCGGTGTTTAGCATTCAAACAGAGTTAATTGTTAGAATGAGAGATAGGGTAAGAAGAAATGACGGTAAAATGCTGTGTTATTAGAGCGTTTCCTTTTTATCATGTATGGGAAAAGTTTGTAAATTGAATTTTGTTTTTTTTTTATAATTCCGTATCAAAGTATTTGAAAGCTTGCTGAATGTTACAAGCCATTCCTTCTCCTCTCCACAATATTTCTTTGTTTTACATTTATATTCGATATAACTTGAATAATGCTTAAACATCGAACTGATATGCTATGCATTTGTATAGCTTCATTTTGAAAAGTAAATTAAAGCTGACATGAATTCATAAAAGCATTTAGTCGCCATATTAGTTTCGACCGCTCCTCAGCTGCCAGTGGGGTATATATACCGGTCGAGAAAGTTGCGGTCGGTTGCCTTTCATCGAGGCATTCAGGTTGCACGGACTTCTAAATGCATGAAATACACATTGAAGTAAAATTTTTTGTAAAAAAGAATAAAGGAAACTACAATCAATAAAATATAAAATAGGTTTATTCTTTGAAGGAATTTCCAAGGTATCCGTATTATTTTGCACGATAGTTCTTCGCATGCACCTCGAACACGTGTGTCGTTCATACAGAGTGCATAACGTATGCGTCTTTTTGAAGACCCCGGCGGCACTACATCCGACACTGTAGATTAATGATAGTAAATCCAAGAAAGTAACAACGTAACATCGTTTTCATCAGTTTCTACAAAAACAGTTCGTTTCTAAAATCCATGCGGTCATTGCACGATCTGCCACAGTGTGTGGTTTGCGCATGTGCGATGTTGTAACAGACACAGGTAAACGTTCTACAATTATCAAGGAGTTTTGAAATATGTGTCCCTGGATTTCAGTCTGTTTTGTTTCGTCGTTCATTCAGGATATTCCTTACCAGTGCTGTAGTTGTCATATTATTTTTGTTCAAAACGCGTTTCTACAAGTCTTTTCGTCCAATGTAACGTGTTCGGGTGAATGAAATACCTGAATGCGGTATTTCATGAATAGTGCTCTCGGCCTTATATAGAGGGTGTGTAGCGATGAGCGTAACAATAGAAATCGACAACTAATATGGCGGTAGTCGGAAATAAAAGGGAAATAATGCGTATTTATGAATTCATGTTAACTAGCTTTAATTATTAAGTTGGAGTTACGCATCTTTCCCCCTACTTTCAGCAGAATCACTACTTTAAAAAAATTAACTTCAATTTTTACTAATTGAATACCAATAACTTTAACCTGATGATATTATTAATAATATCATGATTACTCGTGTATTGTATGTAATTTAATATTTTGAAGAGTCTGTCAGTGAGTCATGTTTTTGGTCAACTTTCCTTTTTCATTATAAAATGCATTACATGTATCAAACTATCATACTAATTAGGTCTGTATCATACTGAAATGATCGCGTTGATTCATGACATTATATTTCATGACCTCTTAGTTAATTTTTGTAGAAGTCTTTAACAGTTAGAGAATGACATTCACTTTCTTTAGTGTAATAATTTGACTGAATGCCCTTTTACACCCGACTTTATGATGAGAGAGAAAAAGACGCATCAAAGCGGGTTTTATCGGGTCCTGCTACTGCTCAGAGCGATGCTTGATTATCAGACTCCACAGCGTCTCCTTGCTGTCTACAGGAAATCGAACATCTTCATCAATAGCGTTGGCCTCCACCCACTAATGTAGAATAGCTTCCTTGTCTAATATTGGTTCTGTCTGAGACTCCGGGTAGTTCTACAGAAAAAGTTGATTTAAAGTAGTTGAAAAATTAACTTGTTAGTAGACTTAATAGACGATACATTTTAAGGAAGCAAATTACGACTACTGAAGGCAATTCTTGTGTGTTTGGTATAAAGCATTCGATATCAAAGGCAAATTTGAATGTGTACATTGGATACATATCACTCGATAGGAAAAAGCTTTCCTGGCTTGATGAAAAATAAACGATTTTTAAAATAAATACAAGAGGCCCATGGCCACATCGCTCACCTGAACATGAATAGCCATTTAATTATAAATAACCTACATATGAAATATCAGCTTTTTATATGCATCCCTTCAAAAGTTAGAGAGCGGAAACGGAGAATTTTTAATTTTTTTTTCTAAGTTCAAGAGGCATAACTCTGTCAAAAAACATTGGACTGGAACCAAAATTCGAACTCAACCTGTACATTCATAAGACACATCCATGTATTAAATTTGAGTTGAATGTGTGCAACGGTTGTTGAGATAATGATTGGAAAGTGAATGATGACGGAATGACAGGACGGAATGTCGGAATGACTGAACGGGGTAACACTATGTGCCCCAGCCATTTTATGGCGGGAGCATAAAAATCATTAATTTCATCAATGTTATAAAAGGAATGTAAATATCAACATTAAATGATTATTTTTGATGTCATTACCGTTCTATGATAATTTGTCATCTTAACTGACAGTTCTTGACATGACAACATCAACTTGAGAATAAATCATTTAATGCTATAGTAAACAATAAAAAACAGAAAAAAAATCTGACCAAAATCGTGACCATGCCCCTTCAAAAACATATCCCGAACAACATATTGTGTGGGGTAAAATAACACTCATTACAACTTATACCTACTAGTATCTAAATATTCTGACTAAAATGTGCTGAGTTATAGGGAATACACTATATGGGCCTAACTGTCATTTGCATACATTTTCTCATAAGAAGTGGACAGGCATCATCTTCATTCACTTCTCTTCGCAAACCCTCATTGATTCTGGAAAATGTGTAAATGTTTTGATTCAGGAAAATGTGTAAATGTCGAAAAGCTTCGACCCATGTTTCGACTCCATGCAGTTTCCCTAAATTTTCGTAACAGATCCATAATTTAATCTACATTTTAAACATTAAATCACACTTTTATCCCAAACAATCAACAGTAACCCGTGGTCAAATCATTTTGACGTTTACACCTTTTCAAAAATCCAACAAGAGATGTTGTGAAACACTTATGCCCCCTCCCTTGGATATACATTATAAGGTGCATAAACCCTTATCATGGGCAGCATACATACATGAACTTCAAATCAATAGGGATCATCTACTGGTACTATCCGAGATGCATCAACCTACAGTGTATCAAGTATGACGTCTCTAAGTTAACATATTGTGGACTTGTATCCCAGATACCTCAATTCAAGAGCATTCAAGAAATAGCCTTCTACACCACATCTTTAATAAAAACACTTTTTTGTGATATCAGAAATTAATTTGTTCAATTTTCGCAGAGATAATGAACGGAAAGCTAATAATTAGAATTTTTCTAAGTCCCAGGGGCATAATTCTGTCAAAAATTGCTTAATTGTACAAAAAACAGAACTTAAGGTATCCGATCCATATTAGGACCTAATTTTTCTAACCTTAAATATCTATCATGTATTAAATACTCTGATATTAATCTAAAGCAATTTAGAGTAGAAAAAGATTTACCGAGAGAAATTTTCAAAAATATTATTTACTAAGCAGTAATTAATTAATGAAGATTGCATTAAGGTCTATGGGGACAAGCACATTTTTTAAAATAAAAAAGTAAATACTAAGAATATCAAAAACTGCTTCGGTGGAAAGATGTATTTTATCATTAGGAATACAAAAACAATTGAAAATAAATTTTATACCGTGTAGATTTTTTTAGAATTAATTTTTATATATTAAAAGCAAAGGGGAGCAACTCTTCAAGAAAAGGAAAAGGTCATTAATTAGGACACATTCCACTCTTACATATTGATACTTAAACATGAAAATTATGTCCAAGTATACTGAGTATTAACCCCATACATATCTGTTATGCATCCAGATTCACTGAATCTGGGGCTATTATGGATCGGATACCTTAAACTAGTTATTCTTATGATAAATCTGCATACTAAATTTAATTTCAGTATGTGCAACCTCTGCAAGAAAATGAACGGAAACTGTTGGAGGACCGACTGACAGACAGTAGCAAAGCAATATGCCATATATGTGTGTGTGTGTGTGTGTGTGTGTGTGTGTGTGTGTGTGTGTGTGTAAATTAATTTTAAACGATCACAGATCCTCAGCAATGTTCGAGAACCTTAATATAACTATTAACATTGTTCTTTATAGTTCATACTTATTAATAAAAAAAAAGGTTCAACAAAATCAGTCTAACAATTTTGATGTTGATCGGCCTGCCAATTTAACATAAGTAGATTTAACATTGATAGTTTGACTTCTATCACAGCTTAAAATATAAATTATGTTCATTCTTATGCAATACAGTCATACAAATTAATTATTCAGACAAAACATTGAAAAACAAAAACGATTTCTTTTATTTCAATTTATGCATGTCAGAATGTAGCATCATCATGATATGAACGTCTGCAGAATATCAAACCCCGATTTTAATCCTTCATTGCAAAAAAAAATCTCCGACATCACCATTCAAATATACCAAGGTCGTGGTTAACCTATTTGTTTGATTTGATCGGTAAACTTTACACGTAAAATACGCAACAATTATTCCAATTATCAATGACAAATTAAAAAGCTTCAAGTATAAACACCAAAAGAATCTCAAAAACGCGGTGTAAAAACAAATGGCATAGTCTATTGTAGAACTGAATTCGGAACTACGATCTACCAATGTTTCATAAAATATCCTTATTTAATATCACTGTTTGTTAGAAACGTTTGCTTTAAAGTTTAATCGACAAATCACAAACTTTTTTTTAATCAAAATTCACGTCTGAATTCTTCTTCAAAATGGCAGTTAGTACAGAGCCTTGTTTTCGTAATTCAGAATATCGAGCCCGATCGTAAATAAATAAACACATGGTCAAAACACGCTTACAACACATACTTTGAACCCTTCTAAGGGTCCCAGTATTAGACTGGAGGTCAACATTTTTACAATTTAAAATCTGCCTTAAGTTATATATAGAAGTTTTCATATAAATATTGGCAATACTGGTGCAGCGGTTCTTGAGAAGAAAATTTTAAAAGACACCCCCCCCCCCTTTTTCACAGTTTCTCGATTATTTCCCGTTTGAAAAGGGTTTGGCCTTTGAATTTTACAATTTATAATTTCCTTTAAATAGTAATGCTTTCTGTTAAATTTAGTTTAAATTGGCCGAGTGGTTTTGGAGAAGAAGATAAAAATGTGAAAAGTTTACAGACAGACGGACGGACGACGGACAACGGGTGATCAGAAAAGCTCACTTGAACCTTCGGTTCAGGTGAGCTAAAAAGTGTGTTTGAATTTTAATACTAATTAATTTTGTGTGTTTTATTGTTTACTAGTATTTAATAGATGTAAATAGAAAATATATATCTGTTACAAAAATGTGTATACAGTGTTTAGTGTAAATCAGACACTACAATCGTTTAGATGGCTGCTCGTGGGAGTGAGGATGAGGAAATGAGGAAAAGAATGAACCGCTGAATGAGATGCCTATTAAATACCAGAAAGCATTAGTAGTTGGTGTTATACCCGAAAGTATAATTATTCTTAACTAAGCTAGATACTTAGTTTTCTTTTCATAAAGCTTCTAAGCAATACGCTAAGTAATTCTAAGCTATGCAGATCGCAATGTCAAACGTCATAATAGAATAATAACCTGAAAATTCTCATTCAATTTTAATGATAATTCCTACGTACAAAGATATGCAATGATGATAATATAAAGCCAAAATTGCCTAGTTGCAAGTTCGATAGCTAATTGAAAAATTGTTGAAAATGCCAAATTCAAAGTTAAAAGGAACCGACAAGAATTATTATAACAACAATATGGCCGCTATGCAAAATAGTAAAATTTACACCATTTCTCCATATGGAGGTGGACAGACAAAACCATCCATGTTTTTATGAAGGCTTTCCCTGTCCACTTCTCTGGATAATACAATGTACACGTATCAGCAGCGCTCTTCTGAAACCACGCACTTCACCGTCAGCAACTGCATTAATTATTGGTTGATGGTAAAATTAAACGCGCCCGTCAAATTTCCTTCATGTTTTTGTAGTATTACAGCATCCTTTAAATCCTCAATGTCTTTTTACATTGCCACCAACAACCGATTATACAAGACAAAACTGTCTCTTAAATCATTTGTTAACCCTGGTTACATAGCCCTCTATCTGTTTTAATGGAGAGATACAGTGTAACTCGTGTTACGAACGATAACTCCAGGTAACGAACATCCGGAATACATAGCAATTAAAACGACACATTGCTTTATATTTGCATATCCATTGTCCTTTCCCACTATAAGTCAATATTGAGGAGCTGCATTTATTTTTCTATAATTGCAATTGCTCTGACTATATCCGCAAGTGCCTTACAGACTCTCAGATGTGAATTCTCAACAAATGTAAAATTATTTTTACTCATATATATATAATGAATATTTCTAATAACAAAAATATGTAGTGTTTATATAAATTATCGAAAGTTTTAAATACAATACAAGGTATTTTAGTTTTGTTCATACTTATTTTTAATTAATTACAAATGTTATTTATTATTGTATAATAAAATCGTTCTCAAATAAATCAAAAGTGTTTTACTTTTATATCTTTTTGTACAAAATTCAATGTACAAGGAAAGACAACTCTTCCTAACTATACCATGATTTATGTACCTTACTGTTGGCGTACTATGACGTCATAAAGGTGTGACATCATATACTTTTGCGCTAGCGCGCATCATGGAATATGCCAGCAGAGCAATTGCTATTCATAACGCCATGTTCACTAAATAACGTTGTTTATTTCTTAAAAAAATCTGGAAAGGGAGCAAATGAAACATCTTACAAATAAATTAGAGTGTCATTCTGAGAACAATAATAACCTCCAAAAGGGATACAGAAATATTGAATGATTTAAAATTTTGGCTTATCTGTTGTGTACTACCATGAATACCAATAAATATAGACAGATATTCTTTCAATGGATTTATAAAACCTTGTAATTTTGTAAATCATTCTATTTTCCCTGGTGTATTTTATAAATTCTTTGAAGAAAACATCTCAAATTCAAATCATTTTAAAATAATTTCGCAGTATAACGAATTTTAAAACTTGAAAAAGTAATTCATTTTTTATTTCACTTAATTAGGAAATGAACATATATAACATTAACGTTACTTTCTATATGGTGAAAAAAAGCTATTTTAATATTTTCCTTTTACTTGATCAGATAACAGATATATAAAGAAATTTCATGATTATCTATACAAAAATGAAAGTATCATAGAATAAGATAATGCTGACTATAGTTCTTGTTTTGTTTTAAGTTATCCTTGAAAAATTTGTTCTGCTATATATATTAAATGAATTTTTTATCACTGTCCGCAAAAAAGCTTTCTTTGTGTGGGTAAAAAGAAACGACGTTCCATAGATATATCATATACTTAGTATTAAAATGCAGCATTTAAAACAGGCGTCAATCCAGAACATAATAAAGCATCATGCCAAGAGACAAATAAAGCTTAATAGTTCAAACACAACATCACAAGTAGACAGTTTGTATTAAGGGAAAAGAAAATTTCGTGCTAAATTTGGTTTAATTGCTGCAAACAGATGACGTGAATTTGGTCTAAAGAAGACTTTTTAACGAGAAGATGAGCCCATATGCAATACAAAGGAGATAATAATATCAGGCTACAGATTGCTAACTGGACAGTTGGGCTGTTGTAGTCATCGAGCTGGCTGTAGTTAGACTCGATGAACGCCTTGTTTGTTGCCCTTCTAGCCTATATCAGACCCAGGTATGTGTGGTCTTCCCCGGGAAAGTTCGCTCTTCTTTCGTAATCGCCTTCACTTCTTATTCTGTTTTTTAAGTTCTGGATCTGGGATTCTGATAACATCTAGTAAGAACAAAATATGAATATTACTTATACCATACAACTTTTTTTTTTCAAACTCATAGCATGGTTTACTAAACTGTATCATAAACAAAACACGTATGGCATCCACGTTCTCTAGGTCTACTTTGTCCTACATGTACATGTAATAAATGCTTAAAACCATGAAAATTGCAAATCTATTAAAATTGCAAATATTACTACAATAAGTGGATGTCATTTAATGAATGCTTCAATTAATACAGTCCAACAAAGAATCGAAAACATGTGTTAACAGTCGTATCATATATTGCTTAGATATATTTTCATTGTACTAGGAATTTATTCTTCATGTATATACTTTTCTACCTTACAATTAAAAAAACCCACATGTATATGAAAATATGGATCTTTTTAAAATCACAAAGAAGCCTTGACAATTAGGGTATGTGAATTTAAAAAATCTTACATATGTTTTAATTCCCAAAGAGAGTAAATTTTAAACTTGAGAAAATATCATCAAATCAAATTAAAACAATCATGGCTTTGTTCTATTATAATGTTTTAATGAAAATTATCATAATATCTGTTTTATGAAGACGAATGAAGGATCTTTGTTTTGTCTTTATTGCGTAATCAGATACAGGGTAAATCATTGGACGCAAGGGACATTTCTGTTTGTAATAATGAAACAGGAAAGCATAAAATATTAATATGAATTCTTTAAATTCATATTCAATAAAAGACAACACAAATACTTACACTTTCCATAAGAAGTTGTCTGTGATAAATCTTTTTACAATTTAAAATACTTGGTCGTGTGACAACTTTAATTTGCTTCCTAAACAGTACATGTATTTCAATAGACAAAAGTTACCTTGTCTGCCGGAATCTGTTCATACTCCTCAACACTAGGACCTGAAACTGTCTCATTTCCTTGGCCTGTGAAGATGGGGTTTTGAAACATCTCTTCTCTGTTGGAAGATTGTTGAGATGCTTTCTTTCTCTTTAAGAAACATGCGATGACAACGGCAAAAGGAAGAAGTAATGCCGCGGAACTAGCTACGATAGTGATTATAAGCATGTTCATTGGTTCAATGGTGCTATCAGTTTGTGATGGGTTTTGAATACCTGTTAATGAAACCATTGCAAAGGATTGAAAATTCAATGGTACATGTATAAAAATATGTTTACCTAAAGCTTGTTTTTTGTAAACTCTGTCATAATAATGTATACCCTATCATTCATTATGTGAAGCATTGTCAAGTAATGGGGGAGCGTGTGGTATGTGGTATCCTTGATGAACCTAAATTGTAACCATTTCGTCAGAACAACTAGATCACAATAATTAAAAGCAAATGTGTGGAACGCGAACGACATCGACTTAAACTTGATACTTTTTTTTCTGGCTATCAAAGTAGTGAATGTGAATGTAAATCTGTTCTGGAGTACTGCTTAGTACATAAATCAGTAACTGTGCAAAAAGGATTTGTTCATCAGACAAAAATGATATTATAACTGAGAGTGTTACATACTTTAGGTGTGTCAAATGTGTAAAGACACACATCTATCATATTTGTTTTCTACTGTCTATAGCATCTTAAAGGCGCTTCTCACTTAATGACTCCAATAATATACTACAAACTATTACTAGAATTTAGCAAATTAGTGTTTAAGAAGAATTGACCTAAATATGAAACGTGTACATACGTACGTTTTTGTAAAAGAATTTATAAGGAATACCTACCTGCATTAAATAAGTGATATTTTTTTTCAAAGACAGATGTAAATATAAACAATAAAATGCTTTGTTTTATGATGCATGCGGGCTATGAACGTAGCCATCCTTGCAGAAAAAAAATCAACATAAATATATATCTTTATATATATAAATCTAAAAACAAAACAAACTTTATTTTGAGCGGGACTTTAATTCGTGAACTACCAGTGTTCAAAGAGACCCACGACGACTTCATTACAAGCAAAACAAAATCGCAATTTTATTTCTTAAACATGATCACAAAAACAACACTATATACATGCTATAACAATAAATATTGTAATATTTAAAAAAAAATAGATATGCTCTTGACACTAAAATGAGTATTAAGATAAAAAAAAAAATATAAATACAAAAAAGTATGGGAAATGAGTTGAAACCCTACTAATATTAGGAATTTTTAATAAATAAATTTTAGTGTCAGTGAATTGTCTACGTAGTGTACGTAATAATAATACCGGGTATTATCCTCCGCAAAAAAAGAATTGATTGTTTATGGCGTTATATACAAGCTTTAAAGAATATTTAAATATTTAACATATATAATCCGTTTTCCATTTTTATTAATTTTATGACAGGAAAAGCAATTGTAATTACATGCATTAGCATAGTTTTAACAATTTAGACAGTAATGAAATGCAAGAGCTATATAAGAAGTCTTATTCCGTAAAAATGGTTTGTTTTTAAAAAGCATGGCATAAAAGCATTGCAGTACTGACATGTATAACACAATGCTAGCTCTAATGAAAAAAACTTGAGTTTTACATTCCATCTTATGATAAAGATATCTTAATGAACAAATAAGAGGAAAACACCCAAATTCCCCAAACAAGCACATTAAATTTGATGAGATCAACAAGCAGTACGTTTACTAATTATAATACAATAAATATTTTTATGAAACTGTGTGTGGGTTTTTTTTTGGTTCTTATTAGTATTTTACCATTATATCTGTGAATATTTCTGACAGTTTTATTTGAACAGGTCTCACAAATAATACAAAAATCATATTGGTTAAGAATGTCATTTGTGTTGATAATTTAAAAAATTTTTGGCGGCGGAAAATTTGTTGAGTTTATGGCAGAACGTTTTATCAAACTGAGGATCAAATTGACCATGAGCCCCACTGCTTGCGCTTTTTTGCACACCTGTAAGCTCGGTCGCACTTTTTTAGATGATTAGGCTCAATGCCATGGTTATCACAAGGTCATGGTTAGCAAACAACATTCACGAATGTGATGATCAGTTTAAAAGTGAAAGGTTATGTACCCTTTCTTACGAATTTTAGGAATTGTTTATAAAGCAACTCTTGGAGGGACCAACATTTGCATCTGTGTAAACCGCAACAGCTTCTTTAATATGTTGACCATTAGCTCGTTGGCCTTTTCCTTTTATCCATTTAAAGAGAGCAAAGTTAGCTGCCACTAGTACACCAGTTCCTAATACCGCACCAGTTATGGCCAAAGGCAGAGTAACGTCTGTAACAAACTTTAACAGTTTATCTGTTTATTAATTAAGCTTTCAAACATATATAACTACTGTAGTTAGTGAAAATATAAACAACACTATATGAAATCGTAAAAAATATAATATTATAATGAGGAAGCATCATGTGTAAAATTTAAACAAAAATATACAAGATACATGTATTCCAAGTACAAATTATGATCGAGGGTGTGATTGGTTCTTTTTGCCAAACAAAATATTAAAATGCATGTATGAGACATGGTTTATTGAACTAAACAGCTGCTTAGAGATACACGTATGCCCTACTCACAAATCATAATTAAGAATAATACTTTTTCTGTGTTTATTAAAAGATCACAGATTATGATGATTTAAAATAATTTTCATTGGATCCTCCTATAAACGAGCTTAAAAATTTACAACTTGCAACATGTACAGGGGACTGCAATTACAATTATGACTAAAAGCCTAGGGGTTGGTTGCAGTTAAATTAAGTTACTAGGCCGAGGTCATCAGTTACTAACTAATGATCTTCAATAATATAAGTGTAAAATTTAAAAACGATGAAAAAATCGTACAAACAAAAGTTAGTGTCATATAATATATTATTTAAAAAATTTGTTTAGCAGTTACATGTACTACAGCGGTGCCATCTGCCTAAACACTGATGTAAAGCCTTTTTTGAAATAAAAGTCGTTAAGAAGTTCTTTAAAAATCAATGTATACCATTTTTTAAGTCAACACACACTTATATCGATCAATAGGAATTCTTTCTAAATATACAATATATTCTATTTTTATACTGCTACTATTCACATATTACATACAGGTAGTCTCTAAAACATTGTCAAATCACATACATGTAAGGTAAAACAATATCACAAAGTGCTTTACAAAGCGGTTCACTGAGATTAGGATTCATTTTTATTCAACATTAATATTTTACTACCAAAAACAGATATACTACATGCGACTATGTTTATGGAAATTAGCAAAACGTTACATACAATAGGACATGTCTATAATGCGCTGAATGTAAACATCAGTTCACAATCAATGTTCACTCCAGTATTGATAAAACAAGGGTTTATGAGTCATCGGGTAATGATATGTATAATAATATTGTGCATCCCTTTTTAAATTTGGATTATGTGATTGGTTGTCCCGTGAAGGTTTTTTCCTCTTTTTCATTAAACAAAAGATCACGATCGCAAATAAAGGTTAGACTCCAAGAAACCCTAGTCCTGTTAACGCCACAACCTTTGCAGGGGTTGTTAAGCCATCGAAAAATCCTGAAGTGGTAGTTTTAGGAAAGAACGTGGTGAGTGGTAACTCTGTTGATGATACTGTTACTTCCGGTTTCGTTGTCATGGATGTCGATGATGTAATTGTTGTCGAATCCTGTGTGGTTTCATTTGATTCTATTGTTTCTAGACAGCAATTAATAGCAAATAAAGCTCTAAACTGCATGGTATGAAAACATTATTCCAACAATTTAACAATTTATATCTCAACCATTGTTTTATTACTTTCCAAATCTAAAGTGATGACAACTAGACAAAAAGAAATTCTTTTAGTGTACGATATACTAGTAATGTCGCTATATGATACGTTCGTTTATGACTGTCTACAAATTAATAATAAGTTAGTTAGTTATTAATACACCAATACTCCATTGCTCTTAGATCTAAAACAGAAGACAATGTTTACTACCAGAGGCGTTTGTTTTTATTAAACAAATTTTGATTAATTCAACTTTTTAGGTCACCTGAGTCACTCAGGTGACCTAATGGAATTGGTCTTCGTCCGTCGTCGTGCGTCGTGCGTTAACAATTTTACATTTTTAACGTCTTCTTAAAAAGTATAAGGCCAATTGTTACCATTTTTGGTATGAAGCATCTCTATGGTAAGAAGAATCTAAATTGTGAAATTTATAGCTCTACCACCCCTGTGGTGCCAGGAGTGGGGCCAAATATGCAAAAAAGCAAAATTTTCAAAAATCTTCTTCTCTACTCCCACACATGTGTGGAAAAAACTGAATGCATGGTTATGATCTCCATGAAGCCCTCTACCAACATTGTGAAATTCATGGCCCCTGGGTCAGGGGTTCAGGCTCTAGGGTGGGGCCACTTTGGCCAT
>WFKH01011581.1:39791401-39806234 GCA_016163765.1 Magallana hongkongensis | reverse complement strand
TTACTCTAAATACCAGAAATAACCTATTTGAACAGATTAACCTGAACGGTTACACAATGTTTATAGGAAAAAAGATATTTTTATTATTTTACCTGCTTCAAAATAAATATCATTTAAAATTAAGAGATATTTGATAATAACTTTTCTGATCAATCTTTTTCATTTATGTTATCACTGATTTTTATTTATTAATATCTTAGTAAAATATTATTAAATAAAATAATATATTGGCTATTATTATTTTAAAATCCTGATAACCGTTACTCAATCATTATAACATTTATTTTTCTGAGTACAGAAAGTATGCTTGACTTGTTATCATTGTTTAGGAAAATCACTACATTTATTATTACCGGTATTATTAATACATGTACCTTGTATTTTAAAAGTAATGAAAATGTAAAAGAGGTTTTAAATAGTTTCCATGGAAACCACTGCAAAAATATCTGATTTTGATTTTCAAACTTACAATTAAATTATCTACAATTATCAACAAAGACTTTATTTTAAATGTCGTAAATATGAATATATTAGTACAATGTAATTATAAATATGCATTTCATCCATTTTTCAGTCAATGCAATTTTTAACATTTTTGTGTTTTGACCTAAATAGCATAAACAATAAACAGGTGACCTATTTTTTCTTTAAAACATTGTTTATAGAATTACGACTGCAAACAGCTTAAAAGTTAAGATACATTTCACGCAATTCAAATTTATTAAACCGGTAAAATGTAAGGAATATATTATGCACATGTAGCACAAACAGAAAATGATTATGTTAATTTTCTTTCATCGTTGAAATTTCAATCTGACCTACTGACCTTTGACCTGCTGTATTAACACATTTTTAATTATTTTTTATTTAATACCCTCCGATATATAAAATATGATAGTTCAACAATATATTCTACCAATTTCATTAATTTTCGAGACAGGGCCAATTTTGACCCTTCGTGGGCCTAGCTCTTTCCGTAAGAAATCGGTTTTCGTTCCTGTGAATTTTTTCTGAGTGAAAAACGATAATTTGTCAATGAAGATATTTTGGAAATTTTTCCTTCCATCGATTTTAATTGCACTTCTTTCACAGGTAATTGTATTTTTATTAAAAATCGTCAAAATGTACGGTACAGCATAAATATCTTGGGACAGACTATATTGCAAAAAACCTAATATAAGTAGGATTTTAACGTATTTTCTAGACGTTTTTGTATTTTCATTATTTTTTATCTTTATACTCATTTTAGTGCCCAAATCCTATCTACTTTTTTTAAATGTTACAATATTTATTGTTATAGCATATACAATATATATAGTGTTGTTGTTTTTGTGATATTGTTTAAGAAATAAAATTGCAGTTTTGTTTTGCTTGTAATGAAGTCGTCGTGAGTCTCTTGACCACTGGTAGTTTACAAATTAAAGTCCTACTCAGAATAAAGTTTATTTTGTTTCAGATCCATATACTTAAATATATAAAGATACTAGAAATTAATTATATCTTAGAAAGTTCTGCATAAAATAAACCTAAAATACAATTAGTAAATTCCTATAGCATAATGATAAAATTTAATAAATTTATTAATGTAGAAAGAGTATATTTTTATGCCCCCGCCATGAAATGGCCTGAATTACAATTTAGGTTCAACATGGATATCACACGCTCCCCCATGACTTTACAATTATTCTCATAATGAATGGCAGCATACACATTATTATGGCAGAGTTTACAAATTACAAGCTTAAGTGAACATATTTTTATACCATTGACTAATCAATCCTTTGCAATGGTTTTATTAACAGGTACTCAAAGCCCATCGCAAAATGATGGCGCTACTGAACCAAAAAATAGTATACTTATAATCTTATAATCATAATCGTAGTGATTTCCGCGGGAATAATTCTTTCGGTTGCCGTGGTCATTGCATGTTCCGTAACAGAAGGAAATCATCCCAACAATCTTCCAACAGAGAAGATAAGGTTTCAGAACCCCATCTTCATAGGCCAAGGTATTTTCAGGTCCTAGTGTTGGGAAGTATGACCAGATTCCGGCAGACAAGGTAACTTTTGTTTATTGAAATACTTTTTAGGAAGCAATTTGGGTTTTTTAGCAAGTGTTCATGTATTTCAAATGATAAAAAAGAGTTATCCTGCCGCTTTAATAATAGAGAAGTTCTTGTGGAAAGTGTATTATCTGTGTTGTCTTTTATTGAATATGAATTTAAAGAATTTATAGTTTTTTTTCATGGTTTCCTCTTTCGTCATTTCAAGCAGAAATGTTCAATGACTTACCCTGTAACTGACTACGCGATGAAAACAAAACAAAAATCCTTTTCGTCTTCATAAAACAGTTATTAAGAAAACTTTCATTAAAACAGTATAGAACTATGCAAATAATTGTTGTTGTAATTTGATTTTTGGTACTTTCTCAATTTTAATATTTAACCTCTCTCTTTCTCTGGGAATTGGAACATGTACAAGATTTTTTTTTAAATTGACATAAAATAATTGACAAGGCATTTATGTGATTTAAAAAAGAACCATATTTTCATATGCATGTGTTTTTGTTTAAATAATTAAGGTATGAAGGGTGAATTCCAATAAAAATAATAAAATATCATTATATGATATGATGCACACATGAGTGTTAGCACATTTTTCGATTATATGTTGGGTTTAATTGAAGCATTTAGTAAATGACATCCACTAAAAGTAGTAATTGTTGAATTTCAATGATTTTCAAATGTCATTGTTTTAAGCATTTATTACATGTACATGCAGGACAAATCAGACCTATCGGAAAGGAACAGTAGAACCATATTTGTTTTGTTAAAGACAAAACTTTAGAAATCCTACTATGAATTTGAGTAAAAAATTGGATGATACATGTATAAGTAATATTCATATTTTCCTCTTACAAGATGTTATCAGAATCCCAGATCCAGAACTTAAAAAACAGAGTAGGAAGTGAAGGCGATTACGAAAGCAGAGCAAACCATTCTGGGGAAGACCACACATACCAGGGTCTGAAAGAGGCTAAAGGGACAACAAGCAATGCGGTCAGCGAGTCTAACAACAGCCAGCTGGATGACTATGGCAGTCCACATGATACAGTTAGCAATTACTATCTGACACTTCTTACATGCACCTGATAATATAATCTCCTTTGTATTTCATACTGGCTGATCTACACCATAAAAAAGTCTTCTTTAGACCAAATTCACGTTCATCTGTTTGCAGCAATTAAACTAATTTAGCACGAAATGTTTTCTTAATGCAAACTGTCTGCTTGTGATGTTGTGTTTGAAGAATTAAGGTTTTTTTGTCTCTTGGCATGAGGCTTTATAATGTTTAGGATTGACGTCTTCCTTGAATGCTGCATGTTACTGTAATACTAAGCATATGATACATTGATTGAACGGCGTATCTTATTACCCTCACACAAAGACAGAGTTATTGGGGACAATGATCAAAATTTTGTTTGATATCATATGGCAGAAGAAATCTTTCATGGAGTCGCTTGATAACTTGAATCAAAATAAAAACTATAGTCAGAATTATCTTATTCTACGATACTTTCCTTTTGTATAGAAAATCATGAAATTTCTTTATATATCCATTATCCGGTCAAGTAAAAGGAAATATTAAAATAGTTTTTTCACCATACAAAGGAACGTAAATGTTAAATATTTTCATTTAATATTTGAGTGAAATAAAAACTAATTACTTTTACAAGTTTTAAAATTCGTTATATTGCTAAATGGTTTGAATTTGTGATGGTTTTGTCAAAGAATTTATAAAATACATCAGGGAAAATCAAATAATGTGTTTTTACTTACAAAATTACAAGGTTTTATAAATTCTTTGAAAGAATATCTGTTTGTCTATATTCATTGGAACTCATGGTAGTACATAAACAGATAAGCCAAAATTTTAAATTTTTAAATATTTCTGTATTCCCTTTGGAGATTAGTATTGTTCTCAGAATGACCTAATTTATTTGTGATATGTTTCATTTGTCCTCTTTGGAGATTTTTAAGCAATGTGTAAATTGCAGAATGAGTAAATAAGATACACACGACAAGGTATTGCAATTTTTTGTTATGCAAAGTACGCAAAGATAAAGGACGTGGACAATTTGTTAGATTAAGACATTAGTGAATTTCATAATTATTAGTACAAAGTTTGATAATACATGTTAATCATTTGAAATCGAACATGACTTGAACGCAATTATTGGATTGCTTGATATGAGAGATCACTGGACTATGTCAGACTTTTAAGTTTTGTTCATTTTTCACTTGCATATCTTTATACTACTGATCATATCTAAAACGTTGGCTGTGAGCCGTTGTGCATTTTGTTGCATGTTTCAAATGAAATATTATATATTTCATCAATGGAGCTTGGTAGGAACTTCTTTCAAAAACCAAATTTAAAATATACTGGTCAAAATTTCTAACACCCCACTTTTATTTTTATTATTTAGAAAACTTAAACATCAGTTTTTAAGTCGTTGCCACTACCAACTGCTGTTTAAAATGCTCAACTGTTCATGTCAAAAATATTGTAATAGAGTAAGTAATTACTCGACCATGATCGTATTTGTTGAAAAGCGTGGAACGCGTGTTCGATATGTTTTTCAAATGTGCTTTTTCTAAACGACTAGATCGATTCCCTGTCTTTAACTGCATATAAAAACATAATACTAATTGAGTAAAATGCGGCGGATGTCTGCCCAAGAACCTTTAAGATCAGTTGGTGTGGTCCAAGCAGAGCGCGGTTCGTGCTATGATTGTTTCCTTTCACAAGATTTGCTTTATTTACTTTTTACCTTAAAAATGGTGTCCTAAACAATAACACAGCTATTCTATAATCATAATATTCATCACAGATCGCTAGATGTTTTTACATACACAACAAAATTATTCACAGGCTTGACCGGAAATCTAATGCAACCGGAAGTGTTGAAGACCGACCATGAAGACCAAAACGTCATGTAACGACACGTCAACATGACCGCTACAATAGGACAACCCATTTTCTTAAGACACTGCAGAGCATGTGCAACTGCACGGCACATTTTAGAACACATTGATGGCATGTATGGATAGGACGATTTAAATCCAAGAGTAAGACAGTTCCTCAGCATCGGAGTTTCGCAGAAATAGACCACATAAACAAATGGGATAACCTTCCACAAAGGCTTTTTAATCAAGTGTGGGATCTCTATAAGATGCTGTTATAAGTGCAAATGGGGAACGTCCGAGATGTTAATGTTGTGATTTTATATCGTAGGGTACTTGTACCTTCTTGATTTTTTTCATAAAGCCCTTAAATAAACTTTGGTTGAGTTTTAAAAAAAAATGCTTTGTTATTCTTCACTCTTTATATTTAATCATTGTCATGGTCAAAATAATTAGAATAAGCAACATTGTAATACAAAAACTTGCCTGAGGCGTTAGAAATTTGACTAGTATATAACAGCATAATGCACTGGTTATAATATAATTTGAATATAGATTTGTATATTAACTTTATAAGAGGAAATGTTATTTCGTAAACAAAAAAAGAACAGAAAAAAACATGCAGCATGTCCATTCTTGTTGCAAAACATTGTTGCAAAATAAATAATTTTACTAATTTCTTTCAAAATAGAATATATTTTAATTGTTGCTTTAAACTTCCATGTAATAAGTTTGAATAGAGTCCTAACGTTTTATGAATTGTTTCTTTTTTCTTTTAGTTTTGGCGGACAATGACTTGTTAATCTTCTCTTAAATATATTCACGCATCAAAAAAAGTGCACCGTTTGGAAGAATAACAATTAACCGTTATATATTATTATTTGTTTGTTTTATTTTGCATCATTCAAATCATTTGAAACTGAGTCTCACAAAATATTTTGATAAAGGGGTATAGCTTCTGAAAAATCATCACATCAAAACTAACTGCCAATATGCACATCTATTCTTTTGTCTTTGCAACTACAAAATTCAAAAGTGCCCCAATTCGCAAAAATAGTGGAATTGGAATTTTTTTGGTAATAGGCACATCTACACATTGTGTTTCAAAAATTTATAAAGTTCCGTGAGGCTGTTTAAGATGGTTTGCACTGAAAAACTGTCCAATGCTATATTCAATAAGCCGAAATTTCCAGATAAATACAATCATAAATTACTCGTTACCTGCGCATCTACACATTGTTAACCCTTTCTAATATGCCTATAAAATTTCAAGAAATTCTGTTCAGCGGTTAAATAGGAGTTGGGCTGACAAAAAAGGACTAACAAACGGGTCAAAAATATTATAACCCTTCCCCCACAACTTAATAGTGACAAGCCATTTTAATCTAGTACATGCTATATGTAAGCCATTCGTATTGCCAGCAAACAAAAGCAACGCACCACCCCATATTACTTCAAAGGAAAGAAACTGGCTGTCACTACCAAGGCCAAGTAACTCAATGGTCTACAGCTTTTAAAAAAAATCTTTTTGTTTGGCGCGGCAAATAAATCGTGAAAATAATTTGAAAACACTTTCAAAGTTTGGCTCTTTTACACTAAAGCAAAACAATTTTAAACGTTACCAACAAGTTAATATGTTAACTTATAGTCTAATCGAGTCGCTCATTGAGACCACATTAGTTGTTCATATTAAGGTCACAAAATGGCCGTCGCTTTTAAATTGTGACCTAATTCTTTAATATCTAAGAAACACAGAACATATCGAACCTTGCTTTCTCTCTTTAACCGTTAACATTTATTTTATATTCCCGTTAAATGTTCGTTAGAATCTTTTCACAAATAATTTTTCCTCCTCTCCAATAACCACTTTAGTTTCATCACTAAAAATAACATTCAACTGTCCAACACAATTTCTGTCCACAAAAAACTGTTGCGCTAAAATATGTTTCTCACCCGATTGGGGTTTTCTTCGAAACGTTAACACGAGTTTAAGTAACAGATATTTTGTAGTTACATCCATTAAATACTATTAGACAATACAACGCACAAAATTAATTAGCATTCCAAATCAAACACACTTTTATTTAAGAATCGTTTATTTTTTATCAGATAAGAAAAGCTTTTTCCTATCGAGTGATATATATGTCTCCGATGTAAATTTGCCTTTAATATCGAATGCTTTGTATCAAACATACAAGATTTGCCTACTGTAGTAATAATTCGCTTAATTAAAATGTATCGTTTATAATCAGTCTACTAACAAGTTAATATTTCTTCTACTTTGAATCAACTTTTTCTGTACTTAGTCAGAACCATTTTTAGACATGGAAGCTATTAGTGGATGGAGGCCAACGCTATTGTTGGAGATGTTCGATATCCTGTAGACAGCAGGGAGACACCATGGAGTCTGATAATCGAACACCGCTCTGAGCAGTAACAGGACCCGATAAAACCTGCTTTGGTGCGTCTTTTTTTCTCTCTCATCATACAGTCGAATGTCAAAGGATGTTCAGTCAGCAAAATATTACTGTTAATAAATTAAATAGGCAACTGTCTTTCTCTAACTGTTGAAGACTTCTACAAAAATTAACTAATAGGTCATGAAATATAGTTTCAGAAATTAACGCGATGCGTAAAATAATGCAGTACAACCTTAAAGGGGCATGGTCACGATTTTGGTTAAAGATTATTTTTCCGATTTTAATGTTTAGAATGCTTCAGTAAGACATTCTTAATAGGCAACCAAAATTTGAGTGTCATTCGTCGAGTTATAAGCTAGTTACAGAGCTTACAATTCTTTGCTATGTAAACAAACCTTTTGTTTACATTTTGAATTTTGAAGTGAAAATTCCAGTTTTAGACCTAAAACGAATGTGTTAAACGTTAGGAACTGTTTATTTTTGCTTAAAATGAATAAGAAGATAGACAAATCAGCTTGAAAAAGATTTTTTACTGGTATATTAAACCTATGTAAACAAAAACAGGGCACGAGCCTTGTTTACATGACAAAGAATTGTGAGCCCTGTATCTTGCTTATAACTCTACCACTGACTCTCAAATTTCATTTGATCATTAGAAATGCATTCCCAATGCATTGTAAATAATAAAAACAGAAAAATAGAATTTGACCAAAATCGTGACCATGCCCCTTTAACGATCATTTGAGTATGATACAGCCCTATTTATAGTATGAAAGTTTGATACATGCAATGCATTTTATAATGAAAATGGAAAGTTGCACTTATTGGATGTTGAAGGATTATGAAATAAACATTCGTCTGGTACTCTTCAAAATATTAAATTCCATGCAATAACATATATCCCAAACGAGTAATCATGATATTAATAAGGATATCGTCATGTTACAGTTATTGCAATTCAATTCGTAAAAATCTAAGTAATCTTTTTATAGTAATTCTACTGAAAGTAGGGTTAAAGATGCGTGACTCTATAATTAATTAATTTTTCAAAATGAAGCTATACAAATACTTAAATACCAGTTCGATGTATGAGCATTTTTCGAGTTATATCGAATATAAATAAAAAAGAAAGAAAAATTGTGGAGAAGAGAAGGAATGACTTGCAACATTAAGCAAGATTTTAACTACTTTGCCACGGAATCATAAAACAAAACAAAATACAATTTACAAATTTTCCCCAAACATGATAAAAAGAAAACGCTCTAATTACACAGCATTTCACAAAAAAATTACGAATTTCAAAATTTTCGTAGACACACCATTTCTCATTCTAACAATTAACTCAGTGTGAAAGCTAAACACCTAAAAGAAGAGAATATTTGTATTTACTATATAACAAATAGCATCCCTTATACCAGGGTCACTAGTAAAAAGGTAATGAATTTCACAAAAATTATTGACTAACAGATGAAAACTTAACTTTTGTTATTGTAGTGCTGGCAATTGTTTTTTTTAATTGAAAGCAGAATTTGAAAAATGAAATCGGAATTCCTCTGTTTTGCTACAAGCCTATAATGAATTATATATTTGTTTAAGCCTTTTTCCATTTTATTATAAAACACCAAATGTTACGTCAATATTAATTAATTTTAAGATACGTATCGTCTTTAAAACAACTTTTTACCTACCGGTATGACATTGAACTTTAAAGCATTCTCAATTTAAGAGCTTGAGCCCAGGGTAAACAATATCCTAAATAAAACAAAAACATAGCCTTTAATTAATAATGATAGAGGTTAAAAATCGCTGCGCACCAGCTACATGTATTTGTTAGAAGTCACATAGCTAAAAAAATCTAACCAAATACGTAGTTTGCCTCCTATATGCCAATAAAAAAAATATTCATCACATTTAATTTTCTGTTTGACCAATGGAGCTCTTGAAATTCTGACCCTTAGGTTTTGAATTTCATATATTAAGTGGATGCTTAGAACCATGATCAACATTAATTAGCCTGCTAGATAACAAAACAAGGGGCCAACAGACCTGTCTTGACGGTCATCTGAGTACCCGTAGATTAACCCGAGTAGTCAGTAGATGGACCTGTCAGGGAGTCGTATGTTTGTATTTTAAAAAGTTATTTCAGAGTCTAAACCCTAATCCGAGACCCCTGACTGTTACTCCCGCACCTGTATTATTTGATGTTTGAAAACACAGATTCATAAAAGGGGAAGAGAATTGCAGGAATCTCGAATTATCCATACTTTTACCTCCAAGGGTCAAACATTGTGAAATTTTGTTAAAAAGGAGACATGCATGCCTTTAATGGTCGGTCACTTGTCAATGCTTGTACCCGAGAATGTTGTAAGATTTAATAGCCTTCACTATATATAGGGTCTAAACCCCTGATCCAGGAGCCATGAATTTCACAATTTCTGTGAACATCATAATTATGTATTCAGTTAATCTCACAAAGTGACTACTGTGGAAGTAGAGAAGATTTTGTAAGATTTCAAACATACATGTACAGAACAGCTCACGAGTATCCCGACAAAAACACTGGCGACCGTGTTTTAAAGTCCACGCTGAGCGTGGAAGTGTCGGTGCCTTTGATCTATTGTTCTCTCTTACGGCCTCGAAACAAGAAAAAACACGGTGCGACACGGTGCAACGCGATGCAACACGGACAGTTACACGGTGTAACACGCGGTATTTACCTGTAAAAAATGGAGGATTTAAGAATAAAACTTATAAAAAATAAAATAATTATTTATTTACGTAAGAGAATTGAAGAAAAAGAAACAGAAATTTAAAAAAATAAATACAATTTTAAGACGCAATTATTATACTTTAGACCAATGCGATTGTTACAGTGGATTTCTGTTGAGATAAAGAACCAAAAAAAATCGTCCTCATATTTAAAAGCTTCATCAATCAAAACACTAACAAGTTCTTCTCCCTTTTAAAATTAAATAAACAGTTTAATAGCTATAGGTTTATGTTTCAGTCTATTTGTAACCGTAGAAGTGATCGTAGTACATGTAGTTGGGTCAGTTTCAATAGCGCGTAGAATCGTTACGGTGATCTATTCAACGATATCAAATCTGAAGGGCCGTTGAAAACAATAAATTATTGTACTTTCTCAAAATAATATAATTATACAACTTTATAGTTAGTACACGTACAATTTTGTATTATATTCATGTAATTGTTAAATGATATGACTCAACATTGTATCAAATGATACATTGTATAAAGTGATACAATTTCATACACTTACTTAATTTTTACATATTCTATCATTCAATATCGTATTAAAAGTCATACAATGGCATATTATAAATATCACCTAGCACATCCACCAACAAATTCAGTGAGGTTGGGCCAGAAGTTCAAATATTATAGGAAAATCAAGACTATGGCTTGATTCTACATCTATCCTTATGGCATTTATCTTTATAAAAACATCCACCTTGGAAGACTGAGTTTTCTTGTTTTTGAAACGTCCACGATAATCAAGATCAGTATTTGAAGCTAGCCATAAGTTACAAATGCATAGTAAACCAAGCCTTAAAAAGTCTAAACTGGTTAGGACAGGTATTTACTGGACAAAGTAGACAGGTCCACACTCAAACCTGCCTAGAACTGCTCCCAAAATTTGTAATAACCTGGATAGCTGTAGTAAGTTAAAGACATGTCTGGTTGTTTAAGATGTCGTCGTTTTATTACACGAACATTAACAGCCTCTAGAATCCGAGACTTATGGCTCAGATTTTGCAGCCAAGCTTGTCAAGTGCAAAAAAAAAAAAAATCAATCGATGCATTATCAGTCCAAGTTTGGTGAAGTAACGACAGTAATTACTCCACTCCAAAAACTACAACCTCTTCTAAGACCTGAAATTTATGACACAGATTAAGCACCAAACCAGGTCAAATAAATAAGAATTACAAAATGCATCACACATATATAGAAAGTTGAGTAACAACAAGACCAGTATGAGATCCATATATGGCCTTTAATAGGCACTTACGTAAAAAACTTAACCTACTCGAAAATCGTTATCATCCTTCTGCATCTGGAACCTAGCTGATACACAAAATACATCCATATAAGTTTAGTAAAAACATTTTTTTTAAATATTTTTCAAAACAAAAAATTAAAACTGGTACCCGGCTGCTAATGAAAAAAAGAAGAAAAAAATCATAAAATGTTTGTAATTTTACAAGGTTGCTTCTATGTTATTTTAAACTTCTGAGAACCAGTCGCTGTTGCTATTTGTGCAAAACTTTATCTAATTGTTGTCGCTACCAGGATTATCATTTAGAAATACTTACCTTTTAGACACCATATAGAGGTTTGCCATTCATTTTGCTAAATGTCAATTTCCATATTCAATGAAAATGTAGGGGATGTCTGGTCTTTTCTATTATTTACATGTAAATTTGAAGTATAATGTATCATGCTATATTCATGTAAAGGATTCCTTTAAACGTGCCTCAGAATGTTCAAATTTTTTTTGTTTTCTACCTTGCTAAAATAGCAAAGGTTTTCAATTTTGTTATATAATTTCTACGTGCACATCATGCTAATGAAATTTTCCAGAAGCATTTAAGATCTAATTTTTGAAATACACACTGTACCTTTTAGATACATTGTACCATGGTAGCATTCCTCTATTATTAATTATTTTTTTTCTTTTATTTGAAATGCTTTAAATATACATCTTCTGGTGGAAAGCTCAAATGTTGTTTGCTTACAGTTTGTCCCTAATTTGTGTTGAGTTCGTCATTTTTCATCTTAGATTTATGTTACCATGGGGATGGGGACACACAACAATTAAAAGATGTCTTGCTTCTTTATCATTAAGCATAAAACTATGAAATTTGAAAGAAATTGGTGCACGTGGCTATGCGAATTTTTGCATTTCCAAAGAACTGATAACTATGTTAAACATTTCAATTTACATCCTGGTATTTGGGAAAACTTTTTAATATTTTTATCGGTTTTGTATTGTTACAACATAGAGTTGTTCCCCTTTATCTTTCAGAAATTTCAATTCCGGTTTGAATCCGTTATCGGCTTGCCTTTTAGTAAAATTTCCGTTAATATTTAGTGTTTTTACACGGCATGGCGCCCACTACGATTGTCATATATTTTGTGCTGGTATAGTCCCGCATAGAGTTAGTCTTGCATTCATACTGTTTTTCATTGATCTATTTTATATCCCGAATGTCATAACAGTGTAGTCATTTCTAAATGTGTTTAATTATGCATAACGTGATTTCATTGATTTGTACCTTAGTCTAAATTCAGTAACGGATGTTAGCAACAGAGTTTAGGTTCACATTGTTTTCCCGCGTTTTACATAGTCAATCGAATATTCTGTGTACGACTTGTTGTCAGTATTATCATCTCACTCGTGTAACAATTATCTAGTCAATTTCTGTATACTCATATAGCTATATTTTCAGTTAGGTTGTACAGCAAACAATATAGTCTACCTCATGCTAGATTTAACTCATAAATAGTTAATATTTATAAAATGAACAGTTGTCAAATTTTATACTTTGGATTGAAGTGAGCATATTTTATTGTATACATCATATACAAAAGGTTAGAAACTCATTGTCAGCTCTCTAAATGTATGTTTATTTTATTTTTCAGTTTCTTCCTACTAGTATATACATATACTATGTGTATTCATAACAAGAAATAAATCAGTGTCATACCACAAGGCTTTACAGGTTTTGATTTTCATTAAAACTAAACCTTTACATTTATTTATGCCAAGACGTTAGAAAGAATATGACATATTTGCTGGACTAAGTGGTGAAGGATTTTATTGTTAAATTTAGACATAGATTATAAAGTCATCTCACAAGAAAAGGAAACAAATTTGATATGTGATTGAGAGGTTCACGTCAATTAACTTTTTGTTTTGGGGTTTGACGTTTTGATAAATTGATTGATTACTACAAAATAATATACGTCTTGGCGATCCGATTCAGTGCTATAGAACGAGTTTATTCTTGAAGACCTGAACTTGCAATAGACGCACACAAAATTGATTCTCCTAATAGTATTGTATTGAGTTACCTCGCTTTCCTTGAATTACCAATATCGTTTTGGAAACAATTATAAATATTTATCCTTTTTATACGAAACGAAACATAAAAGCATTAAATCCTTGTATTGTGGTATTGTGTTAGTAACGGAATATAAAGCCATTGATGGTTTTCAACTTTCGTTAGAAAAAGTAAATCAGACATTTCAAGAGAAAAATCTGGTGTTGGAGCAGCAAGTATAAATAAAAGTACAGAAAAATCGATGAAAAGTAATTTTAGCAAACAAAAGATATTAACAAAAAATGTAGAAACAGAGCAAGCCTAAAGGTTTCCAGTTTTAATTTGGAAGTCAAAGTGGCCATATTCATTTTCATGTTTATTCGTGGTCGTAGTCGAAGTGTATTTTTAAATTTAGATTACGTTGAATGTAATTACGAAGGTCATTTTGTATACGAAAAAAACCCCAAAAATAGAAACAAACATTTAAACCTGAAACGGGTGGGTTTTTTTTTAGGCCGAACGTTAATCTAGACCGGAAAAATAAACCGATTAAATTTAAAAACATGGTCAAGTCCGATTACTCTCCAGAATAGAGAAGCGATCGTCTCAAAATTGAAATTAATTTTTGATCGATATTTTTCGGTGTTCAGTGTTTACCCATTAAAGATATTTCGAATAATAGAAAACATAACAAACTGAAGACTTCTGGAATTATTCAATACACAGACAAAACTGACGATGGTGGTTTAAGCAGAACTTACTGGGAAAAAATCATTATAATATCAGTTTAGAGACACCGACTTTTCTAAGAAGTCATTGTTGTAGTTACAGATGATTTAAATATTGCAAGGAATATAAAGATCTGATTCTCTTATAATGTGACATTGAGTCGAATTCAGTAAGAGAATTCAATGTTGTGTACTAAAAAAGGTGATTGTAAACTTTAGAACAGACGTGAGTTTAGAAACACGATTAGGGTCTACATATACATTTGGATTTAAGGCGACTACAATGGGAACATCGTCTTGAAATCATAGATAACGCCAGTTTTTGGTAAAAACAAAATGTTAATTTATATAATAATGACGGGAAAAGGTCTCAGCAAAGGTACTTCAGCAATGGCCATTGATGATAATGCCGAATTGACTACATTAAAAATACTAAAACTGTAAAACGAACAGAGAGGAAACCTTTAAAGGCTGATTTTTCAATATTAATTAAGAGAATTGAGTTTCTCCCATATATAGTTAGATAATATTTGTTCACTTTCAAATATTCACTAGTTTGATTTTGAACATCCAAGTCATATTGCAGGCCTTGGACTTTGGGTTTTTGATCAAGATTCCAGTGTTGGTTTAAAAGTTTTCCAGTCATAGTACTT
>WFKH01011581.1:39764068-39783701 GCA_016163765.1 Magallana hongkongensis | reverse complement strand
AAACATAATTATTAAAACATAAACATACTAGTATCTCCTTATTATTTCTTCAAAACATTTTATTTTTTAACAAAATTTTGTGCTCTTATTAATAATTATAAAACTTCTTTTCATAACAGTTTCAGATTGTTTTATTATTTATTCACTTGCACAACAAAATCATTTTGATATTTGAATAAATATAAATGGCAACATACTTTTTTCCGTGAAAAATTGTCAAATTCCTTTGCAAGTCGTTTAATTCTAACAAAATTCTTAGAATTCAGAAGCAATGATGCTACATGGGGCCTCCCCGCGGCCTCCAAACCTCATGCCGATCAAAATATATTCACCCCCATCGGAAGTTTCTCGATCCGTCTCATTTCTATAAAATAGTACGCATTCAGCTTATATTTTCCAGTTTAAATTACATGTCAAATTATTTTGAGATATGAGATATTAGGCATTTCTTTTTGTAGTAAAAGTAAACTTTTTTTGTAATACCATGAGAATAAAATTACAGAAATTAGGGCTTTTGTCACACCGGCACCGACTTGTACATAGATGCACCTCTTCTTGTTCGGTCCAGTTCCTCAATCACACCTCAATAATTTTTCTAAAAATAATATTTTCGATTCAAAGAAAATAATGTCGTTCAATAAAGCCTATTATAATAGTTTAACTGAATATTATGTTTATTTTGGTTCATTCCGGCGATTACGACATGCCTATTCCCGCAGCAAGCATTTGCCATATAAGGTCATGTCAAAATTCGACAAACTTGTAGACTTTACATTTGTCAATTTGTATCATGTCAGATGTGCTATTTCCCAGCATGAAGATAGAAATGCAGAAACTACGGAGCAAAGTTGAAGGTTAGATTAACTAAAAAATAACAATCAAGCTGCAAAATGTGCATCATACAAAAGAACTAAGTCAAATCTTAAAGTTGTTATGCCCGAGTTTTATAGGTAACACGATCAAAATAACACACATTCATACTCAAGCTCACACTCCAACACGATTGCATATGTTTACAAGTTTACATGTCTGGATTTTTGAACACGATTACCCTCCATATTTGTGCGGCGTCTTTTTTAACTCTAATTCAACTTTTCAGGAGACACACATTTTCTCTCAGTAGAAGTTGTAGGAGTGTCAGGCCTACCTGTATCACTTTCTTCTGGGCTTGACTTGGTTTCCGTGTTCGACTTGTTCTCTGTGCTCGTTCCAACCACACATTCTGGTTGAACATTAGGCTTGGCAGCCATGAATTCTTATTCCTCTTCAAAAGAGTGATTTGTTTTTTATGCCCCACTTTTTTGTTTTTTCACATTCTTTAAACCTCGCATCAAAGTCTTCCACCTCCCTTCCACCTGCACTGCACTAAAGTTACAGTTTTCTTCTTGTCTTAAAACATTAGCAATTGTGTTCCACAATGCTTTTTTTCTTAACTTCCCACTTGTAACCAATTCCTCATTCTCCCAAATTCGATTGATCAAAAGAAATGTTGCAGGTCTAGTCCAAAGGACTGAGGAGTCTGGGACAATCTCAGTGGGCCTCCCATTTTCTCTTTCCAGATCTAGGCTTTAATCCTCTAGTTGAAGTTGAACATCATATCCACCACTACCTATTAAGAGTATAATAAGAAACAACCATATTACTCAAATAACTTTTTGTAGAGGCATTGCATTGCATGCATTGTACATACAAGTAAAAACCAATTATATTGGGGATATGTATCAATACAATTCTTTCAGATGGTTCAGGCATTTTTTTATGACATCCAAATTCCTAAGCTTATTACGATGTTAATTCTTTCAAGCATAAGATTTTTTATATTACATGTATGTGTTAAATTAAAGCTGAACACCGCTCGTAAATAGGCCCCATCACACAGGTATATAAACCCTTCCATTTCTTTACACTCGATTGCACACCTGAAACTCGTGACCGACATGTAATATTCCTTTCGTGGTCTTCGATTTATGCATTTATTTCTTATTTTATGTGCATATTATGTTTGTAAATAATGCATTGACCTGTTTATTTGATGTCAGTATTCTCCTGGCTTGAAAAAAGTGCGTAAAATTTAATAATTTCATCGCGACCGAGTAACACGGCGAGGCAAGATGTACGTCCACACAGGTGAGACCTCTACAGCGAAATACTTTAAACTGTTAAGAGGTCTGCGGCTTATATAGGGGTTGTAGGGATAGCGGTGATGAAAGAGAAATATGGCGGACTGTGCCTATTTACGAGCGGTGTTCAGCTTTAAAATTGTTAGTTTAAGAACATATACCATGCCCTTAAAAGGCGACCACAACTTGAATAGTTAAATATTTTCAGTATTGATGACCTCAAACAGGGTGTCAGCGACGGCGTCGAAAAACCTTTATACAAGTCGAGTTTGGCGGGGGATTATTAAGCATACTAGTCTGGCAAAATAAATATACTGCACTTTTTTGGCTGAATTTAAAGCTGCACGGCTTTTCAACCCGAATTTCCCGTGGAGCTTCAGTTCTGCAGCTACAGAATTCAAATTTAAATGACAGTTCTTGTATATTATACACAATAATCGCTCACCAAAAAAGTACCAAAAAAAACCCAGTTAAACAAGGCACATTTTGAAGATAATGCTGTTTAGATTATAAGAACAACTTAAAATCAATGTCATTGGTTTATATTTACATAGATCATCACATGCATGGCCTGCAAATTCTTCCATGTCGCGTAAAAGGCGGTGACAATTGTCGCATTCAAACAGCGTGACTGCACTACCTCTCGCTCGTGGACAAAGAGAACAGACCTAGAACAGTGTATTTTTGCACTCCTTTGACTTTTGCACATGTGCGGGGTGTTCCGAACAGTCAATTGAGCGCAGCCTTAGAGACAATGATGTTAGGTAGCACAGGAATTCATACAAATAAAGAATGTTGGGCTAAAAAAATCAAAGTAAAACCTGTTTAGAGACAACTTGATTTCTTCCCACTTTTGTTCATTAAAGTTAATTCCCCATTATTGGAAGCATGTCTACATTTCACATTAAAAGTTGCACCGCTGGAGTCTGATAAGGCTCATCTGCTCCATCACTTGGTAGTAATATTGATGAGATAGAAAATTCCTGAAAAAATTTAACTCCAGGAGTTCATATTGTAATGTAGGATTAAGATTTAAAAAATCTTTGTCTGGAGATTTGTCATGGTATAGAAAACATGGGTTTATTATAAAAACCACACAAGTATACATTATTGCAACTTAAATCTCTATAATAAATCTGCATCTGGTTCATTTTCCAAGCCTAAGTTTATTGCTACCGTTAGTAATAGATTGCACTTTAAAAGACTATTGCCAGTTATTTTATGATCTGCTTCCTAGGCCCATATATCTTAAAACGTTCGGAAATGTTTGGTCTCAGCAAGGGTACTTCAGCAATGAGCATTGATGATAATGCCGAATTGACTACATAAGACGTCCTAAAACCTTTAAAGACTGGTTTTTCAATATTAATTAAGAGAATTGTGTTTCTACCTTATATAGTTAGATTATATTTGTTCATTTTCGAATATTTATTAGTTTGATTTTAAACATTCAAGTCATATTGCAGGCCTTGGACTTTGGGTTTTTGATCAAGATTCGAGTGTTGGTTTAAAAGTTTTCCAGTCATAGTACTTAACCAGACTTATCTCTGGCAGTACGGTTACATCTTTGAATGCCATAAACATGACATAATTAAATCTCTGAATTACGTGTAACTACGGTAAGAAGAAGAGTAACTTTAACATTCAGCAAGAATATAAAGAAAAGCCAGTGGACCATGAATTTAGATAAAATATATCAAGATACGTTTAATTAGGGCCCCGCTGTGCGGGCGCCCTATAGTGATCAGTCCGTCCGTCCGTCCGTCTGTCGCCCGAGATCACTTGTCCGGGGCATATCTTCTCTCCCCTTGGCCCAATCTGGCTCATTCTTCACCTAAAAAGTGCCTTTTGGTAAAGGGTATGCAGTGATCTTGAACCAAGTTTCTAGGTCTAAGGTTAAGGTCATAGCAGAACTATCTGAAAAATCCTTGTCCGGACGATATATTATCTCCCCTTGGTCCAATCTGGCTCATACTTCACCCACAGAGTGCCTTTGGTCAAAGGGTGTGCAGTGACCATGAATGACATTTCTAGGTCAATGGTCAAGGTCATATCAGACCACACAAAAAAAATTCAAAGCATATTTACTCTCCCCTTTAGGCCTATCTGGCTCATTCTTCATATACACAGATCTTTGGGTAAAGGGTGTACAGCGACCTTAAACCAAGTTTCATGGTCAAATGTGAAGGTCATAGCAGATCTCTCTAAAATCCACTTTAAGACCACGAATTATTTCCCACTGGATTAATCTTGCTCATATTAAAGCAAACAAGAGGCCCATGGGGCCACATCGCTCACCTGAGCAACACTGGCTTTATATGGGCGTACAAAGGGTATTGTGCCATATGGCTCTCGATACATTAACAAAAAATGAATATCCGAATTTTACACTTATATTTGCATATACAATAAAACACGGTTATAGCGAAGTCCGAGGGACCAATGGATTTACTTCGTTATATCCGTAATTTGTTGTAATCGTATAACGAATTTGTGATACTAACTATAGCGAATTCACTATAGACATGTTTTCTTTCACAAGACTACAATTTTTGCTAATTGCGGCTTAGAATGAAAATACATTGTTTTGATACCTTTAATAATCGAATGTAAATTGAAAAACTCATGTGAAAATAAATTCATTCTAACTATTATGTTAAATGGTAGAGCAAACTTTTTAAATTATAAAGAAAATCTTAATAAAACTGTAAAATTTCGTCATTATTTTCCTCTTTATCACTATATCCATAAATTCTGCTAAATTTTTGCAAAAATTTCAAAAATGCAATTGGTCTTCTCCATTATAAACGATTGTCGTTCACCTGGCGTGAATTCATATCGTATGACGTTTCATAACTGAAACTTTTGAATAAACTTAACTGAAAAATGTTGTCACATGATATGTTAAAGAGCTTTAATTCAAATCAATGTATTGGCAAGCATGTCGCTCTTCTGTACCCACAATAAAGGCACACCCATTATTTTTATCTTTATTAGAAAACAACAAATATCTACAAACAATGATGATTTTCCGCTGCAATAATTTTTTAAGAACAACGTTACGATATAATGCTCTAATCCTGTCAGAACTATGGAAACTTTAAAAGACGTTGTTTTTATTTACTTTTGTTTGAAAAACTATCAAAAAATTGTGTAGATTTTATGCAATTCATCGTTTAAGAAGGGGCACCAGAAAGTAGTTACAATACAGCACATCATCTTTTTAGCAAGACCTTTCTAATGATCAACCAAAATTTCAGCGCCAATCGTAGAATTATAGGCAGTGTACATAGCTTGGTTTAAATCATGTTTTTGTTTACGTGAGTTTGTTACATTCAACTTAAGATTTTTAAACTTGGTATTTTCTATTCAGCATAGCTGCATTTAAAATGTAAACTAACTAAAGCATGTCCCTAGCTCTGTGTACAAACATAGCGTTGTGCGCAAAGCTCTGCATCTTGCTTATAATTCGAAGCTTGACTCTCAGATACGGTTAGTAAATGGAAAATTGTAAACAATTTAAACAAAAGAAAAATGCACTAAAACAAAGAAAGAACACAATTTTTTTTTCCATCATATAAACATATTTCTAGCAGCGAAAATAACCTCCGATTAGACTGAAAATGCTGAGCATCTTAACAAAACATGTTACATTGATCAACAATTTCGAAGAGATCGTACCGCATTACATGTACCAATAGAATGAATAGTATTTTATAATATGTTACATGTAATTAGACGATGAGTGCATCCGATTTTGCCCATTTTGCGCAGGTACATGTAAACAATCGGCTGTCTGATTAACCGAAGTCTACATTTCATTCGACACGTAAAAATTCTAAAATACATGCTATTGTTCTACTCAAGTTAAAAAGAAAAGAAACGAAAATCAAAACAAGCTAAAACCACCGTCACAAGTAAAAATGTCAACGCATTGAAATATCTAACCTCAATTTACTTCATAAAAACGGCACAAATATAAATTGGATGTTTCAAATATTCCCTTTGAACGTAAACTGTTGCACAACAAGCAAATTCATATTTGTCAGTATGATTCGTTTATCACGCGTCAAACATCGTTGCTCCAAACAGAACTTTCGTTTTCTATATATGAACTCGAGCCCGAAGTTAAACTGATTGACCCCCATTCTCCCTGTCTTATTTTTATTTTCGTAAATTACTCAAATTTGAAACAGAATTAGCCAATAATTTTTGCAATTTTTATTTTCCTAACCATAAGGATTATCTATGCTAAATTACGTTGAATTTGACTCAGTAGTTTTTGAGAAGAAGATTTTTAAAAATGCACCCCCTTTTTCTACAGTTTCGATGTTTTCTCCGCTTTGAATAAAGATCGGTCTTTCATTTCTGCAATTTATATTCATCATACAATAAGAATGCTTTGTGCCAAATTTGGTTGAAATTGTCCAAGTGGTTTTAGAGAAGAAGTTCAAAATGTGAAAAGTTTACAGACGGACGGACAGACAGACAGACGGACGACGGACAAAATGTGATCAAAAAAGGTCACTTGAGCTTTCAGCTCAGGTGAGCTTAAAAGCCTGTTGGTAAGGGGTAATGAGCTTGACTTAAACCTGAAAATTTTTAAGTCATAGGTCAATGTCAAAGCAAAATCCCTGAAATGCTTTTTTCCTATTTTCCATTATTTAATCGGGGCCCTTTGAGATGGTCACCATCTCAATGATGTCTAGTTTTGCTTTAATATTGGTCACAATAATTATGCATTACTTACATTATACCTTATTCCAAAAAAGATTTTAAACTTGTATCTTCTTAAGATTGAGAAGTGAAAAAAGAATGTGATTATGCATTGGGAATATTTTAGTCATTCTAATTATTCAAAATAAATTTAAAAAAGCAATACTTTACCCCAAAAATACCGAATAGGACCCCATCTAAATCAAGACATCCATTGTCATCGTTTACAAGACAGACTAGTTTTAAATATATTTAAGGGGAAAAAAACGGAAAAAACTTTAAGATTGTGAATGCAAATTGATGTGCATTTTTGCATTATTGAAAATGTTATACTAACATCACATCAAAGTAAACACTTCAGGTGAAACAAATTAAAATGGCGAAACAAAGATGTTATCTCTTCAGATTATTTTTTAATTGTAAACATCTTCTTAAATGGCCTTTAAATAATTGTAAGGATTTACCTTTTTGTTATTATGAGTAACAATATTTACAACAACCTATATACACATTCATTAATAGGCAGGAACTCTAAAAATCGTTCATCTCTAAAATGAAGAAACCGCATATAATGTATTAAAATGTATTTTCTTCAAACTGTGAATCTATTAAACCATCCTTGTATGTCATGATAAGATGTGTGATCATGCAGAAATTTCGAAAATATGTTTTCAATGCCTTTTGTTCATCAACGACCAATTACACACACACACAAAGAAATGATCATGAATGATCCTATCAAAATGTTCAGAACATAGGGTATTCCGTACGTTAGGATCTTTAATCTGTTTTGTGTAGATCCTTACTCGCGCACTGAATTTTTTTTCGTCAGTGAGGGTCCACAAACAACAAATAAAAGGTTCCATTGTACGGTATACGCCATGTTCTGAACTTTTTGCGAATAGTGGTGGTGGAAAACAAAATATTTCCGTTTTGTAAAATGGGGACATGAAATAATGAAATCACTCTTAGAACTATGAAAAATATTTTATAAAGCTTTTGTTAAGCATAGACTCAGTCAAAAGTAATTGCGTTGTTACTTTGTCATTTCATTTCCTAACACCAGAACTCGTTACTCATGAGGTTTGAAATATAGCAGAGGCTTTCATGCTTTCCATTACAACATACTCTGCCAATATTTCTGTTCAAATATGAAATCAATTGTGTAAGTTCAAAGACAATAAGCATTTATTATTCACCACACGGTCTCCTTTTTAAAGTATGTGTTGTGTTTCTGTTTGGGGGGTGTTTTGTTTTGTTGTTTTTAGTGTGCATGATATTAAAATATTAAATAACTATGTTAGCTGCAATTGTCCTCATTGTTACAAAGAAACAATGCCCGTTGCTGTTACATTAGACAAATAAATTGAGGTGAACTGAATTCCATAACTGCTTTACATTTATATGCGATTCTTTCATAATGGTGTTTTGCATTTAATTCTGTGTTTATTTTGGCCCCGCTTTTCGCCATATAGTGATAAGTCTGTCCATATGTCCGAAACATATTTTTTTCTCTACATGAAAAATCCGCTTCAGACCTCATCAAAAAAGTGCCTTTGGGTTGAAGGGTGTATAAATATTATTGGTCAAAGCAGAGCTACATGTACGTACATTAAACAAAATCTTTGTCCGGACCAAATATTCTATCACCTTAGCCCAATTATGCTCATTCCTAACCCATAGAGTACATTTGGGTAAGGGTTGTACAGAGACGTTCCACATTGTAACGATTATTACCGCTCCTCTGTCCTATCTGACGCGTACTTAGCATAAAAAGTGCATGTGTGTAAAGAGTGTAGTGATATTTAAGCAGTTTCGTAAATCAGAGGTGTGAAATCCAGTTTTGACAATAATTACTCTACAATTGGCCAAATCTTGCTCAGTCTTTAAAAAACTGCCTTGTAGGTAAAGTAAGTGCAGTGAAAATTGACCAAAAATGTCGGTGAAAGTCGTAATAGATCTTTGTGGAAAAAAAAACCCTGAACATAATTGCTCTCCCCCCTTGGTCCAATCTTGCTCAGACTTTACCACAGGAGTGTTCGAAGATAAAGATTGTGCAGTGACCTCGAATTAAGTTTCTATAGGAAATATCAAGAACATTATAGACTTCTGTGTAAAAATCTTGTCTGTAACCTACATTTTCTCATCTTATTCCTATCTGCCTTATAATACACCCATAGCGTGCTTGGTGGATAATGGGTGTGCAATGAGCTTAAACTTATTTTTTTGTCGGAGGTTAGGTCCGATTCCTTAACTGATTTTCACCCTGAAGCCCTTTATTAGAGCTTTTCCATCGTATTTTATGATTAATGAAATCCCCAACAGTAACTTAAATCATATGTGATACTTTAAACTTTTCATATCTGTCTGTATTCAAAATGGTTTTGTTTATACAGGTAAATATAACCACAGGTTTAACCTAATTTGTTGCTTAATGTGTAAAATGAAAGATTTGCTCCAATTACTCGTTCACCTGGCTGTATTGCCACATATAGACATTAAAAGAAAAAATACATAAACTTTTTGATTTATTTTTGCTAAATTTCTGGCGTGTCTTGATGTCTAGCCAACCTTTTTAATACAAATGGAATGCACATTAATATTCAAAGATTATTAATGTGAAGCAAATGTTTTTACCATTTCTTTACTAACAAGCACTCTGAGGGTATTGCATAAGCAATACATGTCCCCTACTGGTACTCTAAATTTAAAAACATTAGTCGTTATATGTGATAAATAATTCTCGAGAAAGTTTGGTGAAAGATTGTTTGATATAAACGAGGCCGATAAGTAATAATCTTAAGAGTCGTTTTAATTAATTTCTTCATCTGTTGATGAATCTTAATAAAACTCACACTTGTTCTAGTTTTTCATTATAAAGCGTCACAGCAAGTTTCAGATCAATTCATCAAACCATAACGAAAACAAAGCATGGAAAACAAACTTTCATTTTACTCGCTGACAATTGACCATTAGAGGTCTGCAGGTGTCTTTTTACTAAAATTTTACAATATTCGGTCCCTGGAGAGGGATATAAATAATCCGAGATTCCGTCGACTCTTTCTCTCTCCCACTCATATTAATTGATTTTTGCAAACATTATAGTATAAAGCGAGAGTACCAGTCAGAGGAATCTCGGATAAAGTTTAAGACTCTAAAGTCAAGCTTAAAATGCAAACATGAGACTCCCTGACAAGTCCATTTACGGGCTATGATAGTCAGGTGACCGTTAACGCCTGTGGGTCTCTTATTTTAAAATTTTGAAAAAAAAAAGATGTTATGCCCTTTCTTCTAATCGTTAGTGAAGGAGTTACAGTGACTTTAAATCAAGTATGTTTTAGGTGATTTCCACGTAAGCCATAACCAAAAGGGTTTTTTTTTTATTTAATCGGGGCCGATGGTTGACACGAACTTAAAGGTTCAATTAGGCGACATATTTCAACTTCATTTAAGCAGCTTCAAGTATATTAAATACATATTACAGAACGTGTCTAAATCATCAAGCTTGATTTTAAATTTATTTCACTACTTACTGTCTCTATATTACTGAGAACATTTCTCAAAAAAGCTCCGAGAAAAATTAAATCCCATTCTGAAGCATTTCACAATAACGTAGAAGAGATTGCAAAAATTTAATTGTTCAAATAAAATGATAACCATTTAATAAAAAAAGTCGACACCTAGATTTGATTTTTTACAGTTCTTCAAAGTAATATGATTTCTCTTTCGTACAAATGCATAATGAACATAAACTATTTTACCTATTTAGAATTAAAATGACTTTTACAGAATTGTATTTCTCAAATGAAGTTTTTAGTTCATTTATTTCTAAACACATTCTTGATACATCAATTTAATTTTTATTATCTAATGTTGTTTTAGTTGTTGGCTATTAAAACATTGTCACCGGAATTATTATTTAGTTTTCAAATAACACATAAATTGTTTGGGTTTTTTAAGGTTCAATTATTAGAATTTCAAATGCCTTAATATTGATAAAAACCTTTTATAAGATAGGCACTCGTCGCTCGCGGGCTTCAATGTCTAATAAACACACCTTCTTTTGCTATCTAATTTGGTTTGCAGGAATTGTGAATGGCTTTAAATTACATATAATTATACGTTGAAGTCTCCTTTATTATTTTGGTTTTTTTCATAAAATAGATGTGTATTTTTGTACGCTATTCCACCAAGATATTTTACAAAAAAAGAGCATTAACTTAACAACGTAAAATTTGCAAGACAAAGACGAGGCGAAGAGGGGAGTAAAGCATTAGATTCATTAAGACACCAAGTAAATACAGTATAGCGTGTGTGTCGATGATGAGTCGAACATCAATACAAGCTAGGTAACTATCTTTCTGTACTATAATTTTATATTTATATCCACTAAGTATGATTCCCTCAATTTTTAACGGAGGTTGATTGTAATTCACAGCTCTATAGAAACTGACAGGACTGAATCTACACGACCCAGTTCTAACCAGTTTATTGATCAGTCGAAACCCTCAAGAACCTAAGAAAAATCACAACCGGCACGAAATAATCATGATAATGCCTGACTTAAATTCCCATATACGACGATTTGGCTACTAGTACTTCGATTATCTTCCATACTGATGTACATTTACAATAATTTAGTTACTTTTACTTACTTGTTTACGATTAATTCCTTTATTTGTTCAAAGAAAGATGTAAATCATTTGTAATAAATTAAAAAGTGAGAAAAATTAAACAGTTAAAAATCTATGTAGAAGTTGCATATGGTCAAACCAGTCAATGGGAAATTACACACCTACAAAAGGGGGGGGGGGGGCACAACATTGTATAATTAAATAATAATTAATTAAAAAACAAAATTTATGTAACGAGTGAAAAAAAAAACTGGGATAATATCAATGAACAAAAGAGTATAGGAGAGAATAATACTTACAAGCAATTCATCAATTCATCGTTTACAGATTTTTTTAACGAAATCTTCTCCAAGAGTAAAAAAACTGATAATATAATTTAAGCATCAAAACAACCGGATTTGTATTTACATGTATCAAAAAATATATCTTATCAGTTTCTTGTTTACATTTTGTGCGAGTTGACGCTAAAATAGATTTATTTTCTAACTTCGGGTTCTGGGTGGGGGTGAAAGAATTTGAGAGGAAGCGATGGTGTTTTAAGGTGGGACAAGTCCCTTGGATGTAGTTGACAATTATGCGAGATATGTATAGTTCCTGCTGTGCTCGTCCCAACGGTCACACGGTAAAACATATCAAAATGACATTGCAGATTAAAATATGTAAAATATATAAATTTGGTCATGATCGAGACGTCCGCCCTATTTAGAGCAATTAAATTTTGAACAACTAATAATCAGTGGGCGACAGTATAATAACAACAACAACAAATGATCTTGTAAGAAAAACGGGCGCTTTTTTTGCTGTTTGTTTATTTGGCATGGACCGCAACCAAAACTTTGACAGGCGCAACTGATAGATTGGAACGATAAATGAAATAACAAATTGGAAATATTTTAAACCATGACTATTTTGTGTATTATCCTGGGTGGGGTGAAACTAGTTTAGATAAAATCAAATGCTTCAGAAATAGAAAATAATAGAAATAGTTTTTTTTAAAGGGACCTAGACACGATTTGAGATAAAAATTTTATTTTGAACTTTTTTGTATATAATGGTTTACTTCTTTATTTTGAATGATTCACCAAAATTTGAATGTAAGAAGTGAAGTTAAAAGCGAGATACGGAGGAAGAGGTTGTTATGTATACAAAGCTCGAGTCTTATATTTGTTTACAAATAATGTAAAGTAAAAAAAATTACAATTTCATTGACAAAATAACTTGTGGCAAACAAGATAAACTGATTCAATGTGTTCATAAATAACTTTATCAACAACAAAAAGCAACATTAGATTGAAACTTATACCAATACCATACATATGTAAACAATAACAGGAATCGAGCTTAGTTTACCAGACACAGAATTCTAACCTCTGTAACTCGTTTGTAGCTCAATATTTGATTTTCAAATTTTGACAAAGCATTAAAAATATCCATATTGACCATTCTAGACATTTAAAATGAAAAAAATAAATTTTGAAAAATTTGAGCTCAAATCGTGTCTAAGTCCCTTGAAAATCCTACCAACACAAGAAGTAATAAGCAGTCAATCAATTGGAGAAGCGAGTGCTAGGAATCGAAAAAATGTGAGATATCCACATCATAAAGCAGTCTGGTAATAAACGTGAAAGTGGCGATGAAAGGGGGGAGCTTAAACCTGCCACCGTGACTTACTTATTCTAAAGGGAAACAGAATAATAATTAGATAAAAAATGTCAATTTTTGAAGATAAAGAGTTTACTCCATATATTTGTGAATAATTAACAGCAAAAACATAATCTAGACCCCTTACCTCGCATATCTCAAATTTTTTGAAGCAGGCTCTTGTCCCCGCATCTGCAGCTATGTTACAGAGAAACTTTCATAGTAAGGAAATTAGGTTAATGTCGTTCATATCTCCCGGCAATTGCAGGTCTTCAAAGATTACACACGCTAGCACTCGTTTATTGACCCGATTTGTTAAACAATGAAATCGATTAGTAGTGTGTGAATAATTCACTTTCTGGTCAAATAAGACTGGAATGACAACTGAAGTCTCTTACTTCAACAGCCCGGCTAACACACAGGTTTAACACATTCGCTACTCAAGTTTACAATGCAAAATACTAAACGTTTATTTGACGGCAATTATTGACGCTGCGAAAAAAGTGGACGGGGTGAAATATTACCGTCAAATGATTGCATTGTAGGCTGATTAGTTACATTTGATTTTTTCAGGATTAGGATATGGCTCAGCTTAACCCTATATCCTGAATCCCTATACTAGTAAGTCACTTTCAATGCAATAAATTAAATGTTGCATATCTTTAAAGATGCTATAAAAAACAAATTAAATATTCAAGTAGGCTTAAGTAATCATTAATGTGTGAATGCTGCGAATAAAAATCAAATTGCATTTAACTTAATGGTCTGAAGAACTTATCCTTTTAAAGCTAAAGCCAGATTGCTTTATCTTCAAAACAAAAATATTTAAAAAGAAAAAAAAAAAAAGTTTAAAAAAAAAACGCTTTTGTTTGGGTTTATGTTCCGAGAAACATTTTGTGTAAATACTGATATGGCTTGCAAATTATGTTTTGATACTGTATTTAAATTTTGCTCACCCTCTCTTCTTACTTCATCAATAAGTCATCAGTATACTTTAACATTTTGAACCAAGTTTTAAGACGGTCAAGGTCTTAGTAGATCTTAATGTTTAATCCTTTTACTTATACAAGTACTTTATACAATTCTCACAACGTCAGAGATCCCGAGTCCACTCGTAGCCGTATTAAATGCCTTTGCAAATATTGTCCTTTCTCAACTAATGCATTTGTTAACAAATGAAACACATTTTCTAAATTTACATTATTTTTTACTTTCAATACATTTAATTTTATGTTTGACCTATCAGGACTGTCTAGAATTACACGAAATGGATGACTAAAACCACAGATTCTTCATATTTTGGCTACTGTGTGTGGGCTAGATGTAGCAGTGACAGTAAAGGGTTTCCAATATATAAAGATCGCATTTCTCCCATGTGTGCAAACCATTCTCGACATGGCCCTTCTGGAGTATGTTCTAGCCCCCTAAAACTATACAGAGCAATCACACTTTCCTGGAACAATCGGCGAGCTTTCATACACCAGGAATTTCCCACTCCCCGTCGTTGTTCCTACAAATGTGTCGTTTTCTTTCTTAAGTGCATCAATTGCCGAAATTTGTTGATCGGTTAGTGATTTAACGTCAAATTTACGACAAACTCTGTTTACAACTTCTAAATCCACCATCTTGGCTATAACTCCAAAAGGTTATTTGTAAGGCCTCATTTGATTAGTCGGAAGATGTTTATTTAAGATTTGTAATAATCCCCGAATCCCCGAAGATTTTCAATTAAGTCTGACGGGGGTCCAACGGCCACGAGTGGACTCCAGACCCCTGACGTTGAGAGGATGTCTTCCCAAATTCGAGTTGTTGGAATGCTTGATATTTTGATTCAGCTACTGTCAAGTTCGGTTTCAAAAGTGGACGATAGCTTAAATATAAATTCATTTCATTCAATGACAAAACTTTATTAACCGGGTTTTCCAAAGGAAAAATCGGGTTATAAAAAGGGTGAAAATGGTGGGCGGGCGGCTGTCAAAAGGGTACCTAATTTGTACGGATACTTTGTAACTCCTCTTACAGTTTTCAAGGTGGGAAGTTTTTATTTTGCAGGTCAACTGTATATATATATCAGAGATGTGCATATTACTCATATTACTGTGATTTTGATTTTTTTATAATTTATGCAAAAAATACCAGCTGTTAAACTTGATCATTTTTTGCATAATTTTGCATATAGGGTACCCCTATTGTACGTATAACTTCTCCTACAGTTTTCACGATAGGAAGTTTTTGTTTTGCAAATCAACTGTACATATATCAGAGATGCGCATTTTACTTGGATTTTGATTTTTAATAATTTATGCAAAAATACCAGCTGTTGAACTTAGTCATTCTTTTTTTTGCAAAATATTGCATATATCGACCTCATTTTTCTGGATAGGTAGTGTTTTTCAATTCAGGGTTGACAATTTGAAATCGATTAAGGATACTTTTCACACAAAAGAAAACCCGGTTTGCTGTCACGTTGACAGCTTTACTCTTGTTTTTAATGATACATTATCGTATAAAAATCCGGGTGTATACATTGGTGTATATATATCATCGTAACAGTAAGTTGATCTAACGTTCTTGTCGAGTTGCCAGGTGCGGATCATCAGACCAAATGAGAGGTGAAGATCCGAGCATGGCAATGAGGCGTGATACAGCTATTTGGATCAAGTTACAATTATTATATAATAATGATTTTGTTATACCTGAATACCCTTCTACATAAAAAAGTTAATTGAATAAAAAAAACTTTCTTAAATGAAGTCGACAACGATTATTAATGAACAAAGATAATTTCAAACAAACTCTTTGATTGCGTACTACGTCATCAGATTTAGAGGGGGGCTTGGCATTATACGAAATTATGATTAAATGTTTAAGATACGCAATCTGAAACTGCGTTTTTAAATAATTTTTTTATGCGAAAAAAATGAAAATTTAAAAAAAGTTCGCATTTCCTGTGTTTCAATATTATGTTTTGTCACTTGAAGAAGATATGCTATGATAAAGGTAAATTTTAATAAATCTACCTTTATCATAGCATGAATATCTTCCTCAAATAACAAAACATACTAGATTTCAACATCGATATTTGTTTATAACATTGTTATTTTGTGTTTTTACAACTATTTTGACTTCAGATAATGAACTTTGTAAAAAATAATACTTTTTGAAAACTCGAACCCTGAGTATAAATAATCCTTTAAATGAATACATTTTTCACTGTTTTTCTTCCATTTAAAATGTGTGAAGAATCACTCAACTGGTAAATTTTCATTCGAAAAAAATTCTATTTTTTATCAATGACAACCTCCAGTTTCATCTGAATACTGCACGTAAACCTATAGATTCCCTATATCTACTGCTGTCCAGCTGTCACCAATCTCGTTAATTCATTCAGATCCAGACACATCGCATTTACTCTGCAGCGATCAAAGTAGAAAATGCAGTTCATGAATAAGCAGAGGTAATAAACGGACAGTGTTTGTTTTCTGGTCTTTTAGTTGTACATGATTTCGTCGTGCATTGTGGTGTATTTTTATATTTTACAGTGATTTAAAGACAAATTTTAACATTTAAGAATTTTATGTCATAGGTCCTGTACGATACCATTGGCCTTATACTTCATGTTTACTTCAAAATAGTTGTTATGAACAGTATTTTTGTGTCAACTGATATTGTTGCCTCTTATTATTGTTTTTAAATACTTCCGTAATTATATGAATAATGTCCGTATAAGGAAACTAGCCTCATTGTAGTAATATAAATTGAACCATCTAAAATGTAAGTAGGTGTTAACTGTTGTGAATTGTTGTGTTAACTGTTGTGAATTGTTATGCAATGTACGTCAAATATTTATGGTTTTTAGCTCACCTGAGCTGAAAGCTCAAGTGAGCTATTCTGATCACATTTTGTCTGTCGTACGTCTGTCTGACTGTCCGTCTGTCTGTCTGTCTGTCTGTCTGTCTGTCTGTCTGTCTGTCCGTCTGTAAACTTTTCACATTTTCAACATCTTCTCAAGAACCATTGGGCCAATTTCAACCAAACTTGGCACAACGCATCCTTAGCCTAAGAGGATTCAAAGTTGTGAAAATTAAGGGCAAAGCCCTCTTACAAGGGGAGATAATTAGGAATTAATGAAAATTTTCCGAGAAATTTTCAAAAATCTTCTTCTCAAGAACCATTTGAATTAGAAGTTCTCTGCCAGTTGGAAAATTTCTAAGTTATAGGTCAAAGTCAAAGCAAAATTCTTTGAAATTCTTTTTATCACATTGTACATTATTAAAGCGGGGCCCTTTGAGATGGTCACCATCTCAATGTTGTCTAGTTCAATTTTTTATATGTAAAATTAAGAAAAATAGTTGCTGCGGTAAAAAAAAAAAAGGGGGGGGGCTGCGTTTTACAAAAGAACTTATGACTTACGACCAAATTAATGAATGCTAATTAATCACAAACTAATCAATGTTTTATTAGCTCACCTGAGCTGAAAGCTAAGTGAGCTTTTCTGATCACTTTTTGTTCGGCGTCCGTCTGTCTGTCCGTCTGTCTGTCTGTAAACTTTTTACATTTTCGACTTCTTCTCCAGAACCACTGAGCCGATTTCAACCAAAGTTGGCACAAAGCATCCTTAGGTAAAGGGGATTCAAATTTATTAAAATGAAGGGCCACGCCCTTTTTCAAGGGGAGATAATTAAAAAGTCATTGAAAATTTGTTGGTATTTTCAAAAATCTTCATCTCAAAAACCATTTAGCCAGAAAATCTAAAACTTGTGTGGAAGCATTCTCAGGTAGTGTAGATTGAAGTTTTTTCAAATCATGATCCCCAGGGGTAGGGTGGGGTCACAATGGGGGATCACATTTTTACATAGGAATATATAGAGTAAATCTTAAAAAATCTTCTTCTCTGAAACTGATCAGCCAGAAAAGCTGTAACTTTTGTGAAAGCATCCTCAGGTAGTGTAGATTCAAGTTTGTTCAAATCATGATCCCCAAGGGTAGGGTGGGGCCACAATGGGGGGGGGGTCGAATTTTACATAGGAATATATAGAGAAAAATTTTAAAGATCTTCTTCTCAGAAACCGATTGGGCAGAAAAGCTGCAACTTTTGTGGAAGCATCCTCAGGCAGGGAAGATTTAGGTTGGTTCAAATCATGATCCCCAGAGGTAGGGTGGGGCCGTAAAATTTTTACATAAGAATATATAGGGAAATTTTTTTAAAAACCATTTCCTAAAACACAATTTGTCTAGAAAAGCTATAACTTTTGTCAGTTCAGATAGTGTAGATTAAAATTTGTCAAAATCATAATCTTCAGGAGTAGGGTTGGGCAACCGGGGAGGGGGGTTGTTCCAATTTTACAAATGAAAAAGAAATTAAATTATTCACTTGATTAAAAACCCTAATGTTATTATAGATGGTTTTACTTTGTGCAAGCATTATGACATATTCTTCTTTAAAATTGTTTAGACTGTGGCCTCTTGACAATTCTTGACAATTCTTCAGCCTCATAACTAAGGGGTTCAAAGTTTGATGTAGGTTTATAATCCATATATAAACAGTTGTTTAAGTCTGATCATTTTCTCGAGATCTGCAATGCTCAATATGTGATATGACTGTAAAATCATCCTGTTACAAAGGCTCAATGATAAACATCAGAATATGCAGCGGAATTTTTTGATACAGGGTCTATTATACGACATTGTTCAGATATTTTGTATATGACTACGTAAAGCTGATTTTATCATGTCTTTTGTTGCTCAGGTGAGCGATGTGGCTCATGGGCCTCTTGTTATTTTCTTATTTCGCTTCGAATTCTTAGGTTTCGTTTTCTGTTTAAATGAACTTAAATGGGCGTAGAACACGTTCAACACGGTCTATTATCAAAATCAAAACAGATAAGCGACACTAGACTCCCGAAGAAATATGAGCACGGTATTATTTTCAATTATTTTGTTAATATGAGGTCATGTAGCTGGCCTTTTAATGGTGTGTCAATAGAACGTTTTCCACTACTATCAAATACCCGACAGTGTGTATATTCAGACTCGTGACATCAGACAGGTGTGTGCTCTATCAAATACAATGCAGTGTATAATTAGGTAAGCATATTTAATTTACATAGTTTTCGTGAAGGCCAACCTAAAAGCTGAATGCTCGATTAATCCTTTTTTTCGTCTGAATTTTGAACAGGTAGGTTCTATCTTTTAAAGTTATTGACAGCAGTTTTTGCCCAAGATGTATTAATTGTTGTTATGCACCAGTAAATAATGAGAAAAAAAGTCCATTGACGGAGTTACCTGGATTCCCTCGTCAGCCCATGCATGCTAGGCTAGGGTAAATAGCATACTTTTACTCTTTATTTTCTTTTCAATTTAGTCATCGAGTCATATTTCCCGTATGACGACCACAGATCACTTTGTTGCAATCAACACTGTATGTATTTTTTCAAATCTTTGTCATGTGTCATTCTTTTCAAGTATATGTATGTTATTGAATGTGACAAGTACTTTCATATTCGATGTCTCTTCAGTTGT
>WFKH01011581.1:39730591-39742429 GCA_016163765.1 Magallana hongkongensis | reverse complement strand
ATAATCCTATAATGATGAATAATGTCTCTGCTTGTCTGACATTTCCGCCACTCAGAGATGTTTATACATCTCTGCCACCCCAACAATAAACTTAATTTACAAGGAGATTAGAGCTTTTATCGCACATTGCAAAGTATTTGTTATAATGGCATACTCTAAAACCTGACCTGGCCTGGCCTGGCCTGGCCTCAAGATTGGCCTGGCCTCACTGAACCTTACGTAATAATGTATGTTTTGTGCAAAAAATGAATAGATAATTTGTGAAATATGAAACCATTGCGTTGCAGATGTTTGTACGGAGATGTGGCAGTCAGTGTTTAAATAAATAAAATACTGCTTGTAGATTTCAAATAAATATAAAAATGTAATTTCAATTTCTTTGTGGGGTTTCTTACCGTTACTTTTTATTTAAATGCTCTAGAAATATTTCTGATTTGTTTTTATCTAAGATTAGATCTTGATGATACGTATGCCGGTTCGGTTTATGTTGTCAGAAGAATAACAGAACTAAGACACATTTTAAAAATCCGGATGCTGAGCAATGCACCTTGTGTGCTCATTTATGTAACACACATAATGTTCAAACCTTAAAAAATTCCTGATTGCAAGAAAAAATTGGTCACAATAACACTGATCCAGGGACATTTCATTCTAGTTGCATGTAACATTAACTGCTGATGGGAATGCATCATTCTGAGATCCAAAATCTTCCTTCTCTTTAAACCCTGTTTCAGAATGACAACTCCTTACAGTCTGCAGGGGCTGACAAATACATTTTTTAAGCACTTGCCCTCGGGCAAGTGGCAAGGCAAAATTTACTTGCCCTACCTCAATATCTACTAGCCCTTCCAAATTCTTTATTGTGATTAAAAATAAACAATACACATACCGTAAGATGACTTTGCCCTTTAATTTAAATTTTTCCACTTTTAATACTCTTCATAAAATATATATAGTTTTGATTGAACATCTCTTCCTCTTGGTTTTCTCGAGAATGTGTTAAAAAATCAACACTTTACATATTGATTTTTAGTTGGATTTGTTGTAAAGGTAAAAAACAAACATTTTATTAACAGTTTTGGGTGTTTTGATAATTTCTTTCACCTTAGGTGAATGTCCGAGATAATAGGTGACAAGTGCACACGTGTTCACAACCTTGGTTTTAATAAGGCCGCAGAGGTGTTAAAATAAAGTTGAAATGAATCTTCAGTGAGTTGTTTAATTTAAACTAATTATATCTAATCATATTAGGCCTAATATTTTAATTTTTAAAAAGTTTTAGGCTATGATTACGATTAGCGAGTGATAACAGGCACACATCTATTTTTAACATCAGTTATAGCGGCGTACATGGAGACGGTGAACACAGCTCAAAGAAGTTGAACATAGAATAAACAGCTAAAATTGATGTTAAATTGCCATTTTATAAGTATTTGTCTATTAACAGATTATAATCAAAACAGCTCTTACAATTAAACGCTCTAACAAAGATTAAATTAGTTTTAAACGATACGATAAACAAACACAAGAACAGTAGCACTGAAGAAAAGTAGTGAGAATTTTATTTCATTATGCTAGACCGTACTGCACCTGGAAAAAAAAATGTCAATTTGAAAATCATATCGTGATGTATAATTTAAGCACCCTTAGATCGAAAAGAATTTTCTAGAAAAAAAAAGTGCGTATTATATTTGGCAAAATACGGTACTTCCATTTTCAGTACATATGCGAAAGTTTAAAAAGTCACTTGCCCACGGGCAAGTCCCTACCGATTTTTTACTTGCCCAATTGGAAAAATCACTTGCCCCGGGCGTCGGGCAATCGGATTTGTCAGCCCCTGTCGCTGGCCTTACATCCATTTCAAGTTTCAAATCACATTTTGATGATGGCATTTTATCTCTGTTACTAAGCGTGTGTAAAAATGCAATGTGTCTCACTGATGTCAGCATCGGTGCTGCCCTCTCTTAGATGCTTAGAGATAAATCAGCAGGGAGGTAATGATTTTAACAATGTGGAACCGCTCATGGATTGCCGATTGCCAGAATTAGTTATTCTTAGTGGTATATCTTCTTACTGAGGAAAGCTGTATCTAAATGGTTTTCAGATATGCTATCATTATATACATCAAACAGACAAATAATTTTTTCATGTTAGTTAACTATTACATCATATCTATTCTGATATACTTCAGGAATGCGCTTGATTTCCATCGCCCTAGTAGTTGGATTTTGTCATGCGATATCCCTTTAAGGGCGAGACACGTTGCACCACCAATTCTGAAAGAATGCGATTTCTAAGCGGAAATTGGGTGATTTATTGTCAGAAGTTTTTCTCAAAACTCAAATCTAGTGAGCGGGGACTTATCGCAATGCACGAATAATGAGCCTTCGGCACATGGTCTCACTGCAAGGAATTTTTTCCAGTTAGAAACTGGGAAGCATATATTGCTTTGATGAATAGATGGTACACCCCCATCATACGGCTCTTCCGAACGCGGAGGACTCTTCAAAACGCGGAGCAGTGTTTAGTTGACACGGCAAAGCTAAGGTCTTTAATTTTCATTCAAAATTGCTCATAAAATGTTTAATTGAAATTTCTTTTAGATCTAAATCATAAAGCGATGATTAAGCTTTCAAATCGAGAAAGAAATTTTTCCGCTGTTGGTGTTTGAACATCAAAATCGTCGATAATTTTTGTAAACAAAAAACTTTAAGTAATAAGTGTGACCGTTCAACGCCATTTCAACGCAATTTTAAAGAATAAAAATCTGTCAAAATCATAAATCTACATTCTATCCAATTTTCTAGTTATTATCTTAACTTTGTAATGAATTATGAGCGTTTAAAAGGAACAGGGTCGATTAAAATTGGATCGTACGAACGCGGAGCTAAAAATGTATTTGCTCTGAAGAACACGGAGCATGAACCTGTCGAACGCGGAGTCTTTACACACGGCAATCATATTATTAAACAGACATATATAAATGAAAATATCAAAGAAATGACACAAAAGCAATTACTAGTTTAAGTTTGAAACCATGAAAACCAAATATTGAAAAAACCCATGGTATCATTGTTTGTACATCCAACATGGAGACAGTTATATCATTACATGTACATGTATACATATCTACGCTTTATTTATGTCAATTTCTACTTTTACCGTTCTATAGTTCATTTGCAGTTTTACTCAATATCTAAAATGCATTTTAAAAAATTCAAATGTGTGTAATTCTGATCGCGTAACCTATAAAAACTCGGACATAAACACTTTAAGATTTGACTCAGTTCCTTCCTATGATGCACATTTTGCAGCTGAATTGTTTTTGTTGGTTTATTTAACATTCAACTTTGCACATTTTTAATCCATAGTTTCTGCATTTGTATCTTCATCCTCGGACATAGCACAGTTGACATGTTACAAATCGACAAATGTGAAGTCTACAAGTTTGTCGAATTATATGGAAAATGCTTGCTGCGGGAAAAGGCATGCCGTAATCGCCGGAATGGACTAAAATAAACATAAAATTCAGTTAAACTGTTCTAATGAACGATACTATTTTCTTTGGATCGAGAATATTATTTTTAGAAAAAGATATTGAGGTATAATTGAAACTGGACCAAACAAAAAAAGGTGAATGTTTGTAAAAATCGGTGCCGGTGTGACGAATGCGCTAATTCCCATGGACACTGGTACATGTATAATACGATAAGGGTTAACTTTTACTAAAAAAGAAATGCCTTTATCTATTTAAATATCGCTAAATAATTTGACATGTAATGTAAACTGGAAAATATAAGTTGAATACGTACTCTTTTCTAGAAATGGGACGGATCAAGAAATTTCCTAGGTGGTGAATATATTTTGAGCGGCATGGGGTTTTGAGACCGCCGTGAGGCCCCATGTAGGTTTATTGCTTACCTGAATGCTAAGAATTTTGAGAGTGAATTTTATATTCATCATTTATTTAGAATTAAACGATTTGCAAAGAAATTTGGTAATTTTTCGGGGAAAAATGTATGTATCTATATATTTTTCAAATATCAAAATGACTTTGTTGTGCAAGTAAAACAATCTGAAACTGTTGTAAACAATTTTTTAATCATTAATTAAAGTACAAAATGTTGTCAAAAATTGAAAGGTTTTGAAGAAATAAAAAAGGGATACTAGTATGTTTATGTTTTTATAATTATATTTTTTTTTCGAAAATCGAATTTCCGAAATTAAGGAACGGGTGGGGTAAACAGATTTGATCGTATATGAACTGGTAAAGTTTTAATTATTGAATCTTATAAAATATACACTGTATTGACAGTAATTTTACGAAACTAAGTAGCTGCTTTATGGTAATCAGTACATGTTCACAAGTGGCTGTAAAGCTATAAAGCTTTCCGGAAAATAACCAACTTCACTGAGTGTGTCTAGATTGAATCGACATTCAGGACGCCATACTTATAACCCCTAATAATTGCTTGAAATCAAAACATTAATTTTTATATCACGACAGTTAACCTTATCTTCGGAATTTTTTTATTTCATTTAAAGGGGGGGGGGGTGCCGCTTCTCATGTCTCATCTAAATCAAATCAAAATCAAATCAAAATCAAATCAAAATCTTAAAACTACTGTTTTCAGGTAGTTAGTTTTTCTTATTGATAACTCAGTTTTTAATCAATCAGACGGCTGACCCCGTGAATTATTTCGGAGGGGGTGGCTCTTGTCCCAACATTGTGGTAGCGATAAGGATGCTTTTGGTGATATTTTCTTTATTCACCCGAGCTCTATACTTAAACGTTTTTGTTACATGTACTCTAAGATAATAGAAATGCGTGTATACATTTAAACAAAGTCATGATAGGTAAAATTTTTCAGATCTAAGATATCTGATGCCGATTGAATTCTTCACTCGCATCTTTTCTGGATTCTCTTGATATAATGGACACCGAGCTTAAATTATTTTTCGAAAAATCGTACTTCCTAAAAAATGTTGTTATCCAGAGATGATATGATGATATGTAATATTTTTTTGTTTATTCTGTGCCCATTCCGGCGATTACGGCAGGCCTTTTCCTGCAGCTATCGCTGACGTCACTGTTTCCATATATGGTCATGACAAAATTCGACAAACTTGTAGACTTTACAACATGTCAACTGTGCTATTTCAGAAAACGGAGATATAAACGCATTGACTACCGATGGAAAATGCCTATTATAGTGACAGGTTACATGTAAATAGCAAACAGCATTTTATAGTTGCAAATGTGCATCTGTAGGAAGAATTACATTGAAGGTCTGCGGAGTCAACTTAAGAGTTTTTATGTCCGAGTTTTATAGATTACACGATCAGAGTTACACACATTCATAATTAGGCTCACACACCAACATGATTGCATATTCGGATTTACAAGTTTACATGACTGGATTTTTGAACACGATTACCCTCCATACTTTTACAGGTATGCGTATTTTTATCAAAAATCATCAAAAGGTGATGGAAGCAATAACTTGGGACAGACTATAATTAGTTTTTCTTTCTTTGGCGTATTATAATTAAGTCTGCGCTTTTCACATTCCTAATGTACACTAAATACGATGCACTTATGATCTTTTACAACAACCTTCGAGCATTTTTGGTTGGTAAAAAAATTTTCTGTTGTTTTCTTTCAACCGGTCGAGACGATCTCTATATTTCAGAAGTTCGTTTCCATGGTTTTCGATGCAATGGTCTATTATATCTTTTAAATTGTCTTTTTTTATAGGCAGTAATTGCATACAACCGCTGCATCTATTATATTTAATGGAACGAAAAAAAATTACTCGTTTAGACAAATATTTGTTCAATGATATCTGGGCACTACAAATGATTAAACATGCCAATTTTATACAGGTTAATTGGTCCATCTCAATTTAAAAAAGTCGATTTTTGTACAAATTGTCACTTATGAGAACTGTTTGAGAGAAATGAAAGGCAAAACACTTAAATTTAGAAGTTATAAACAAAACTTTCCTCCGCGTTCAGTCAGTTCCATTTCAATATACATGTACTCCTCAAGTTCAGCAGAACCAACATCCGCGTTCGTACGATCCAATTTTAATCGACCCTGTTCCCTTTAAGCGCTCATAATTCATTACAAAGTTAAGACAATGACTTTAAAATTGGATAGAATGTAGATTTATGATTTTGGCAGATTTGTTTTCTTTAAAATTGCGTTGAAATGGCGTTGAACGGTCACACTTGTTACTTAAAGTTTTTGTTTACAAAAATTATCGACGATTTCGATGTTCAAACACCCACAGTGGAAAAATTTCTTTCTCGATTTGTTAGAATTTTGTACCATTTGAAAGTTTAATCATCACTTTATGATATAGACCTTAAAGAAATTTCAATTAAACATTTTTTGAGCGAGTTTGAATGAAAATTAAAGCCCTTGGCTTTGCCGTGTCAACTAAACACTGCTCCGCGTTTTGCAGAGTCCTCCGCGTTCGGAAGAGCCGTATGATGGGGGTGTGGTAGTAAAATATGGGTTCCTTTTCTCTTTTGGTCGTTTTTTGAGAATCTTACATGAATGGAGACACTGGGTACACTTTTGGACGTGCAAAATTTTATATCCCGGATTGTTAATGGGATATAAGCGCATTGCTCTGAAGTATACGCTAGTTCCCTTACCCTAAAAAGGCCGTAAAAGGCCAAGGAAAAAACGGTCCTAAACAAACTTCTTTCGTATTCCGAAAAACAAACAACATGAAGAGCGCTCAGACTTTAATGAGCAAGCTCCTCCGAAATAGCGGCTCTAAGGTCTTTTGTTCTCTTTAATCTTCGCAGCTCCTCTAGAGATTTCTTTACAATGAATAAATCCGAAGGGTCGCGCCATTGTCGCAGTTTGTGTATATAACTACCTGCAATGAACGATGAAACTGTTGAAGCCGCTGAGGCTTTGCTAGAGTGATATGCGATATATAGCAGGATATGTTCTGACGGGACGGGCCATTTATCAGGTAGCTTTATCATGAGTCTGAAGTCTTAAAAATTCTTTAAAGCTTGTAAATATACAGCCCTGGTGTTGGCTGAAATACTAGCATCTAATAATCGAGCGATTTCATCTCGAAAATGGACCATAGCGTCGCTGGGAATGGTGTCGGCTGACTGTCTGCGTCCGGAGCCAACTTGTAAAAATCGCTGAAATTGCAAACGTGACAATCTGTCCGTCAGCGAGTTCTGACGACCAACTACGTGCTGAGCTTTAAATGAAATGTTTAACTGTAAGCATTTTAGAACGAATTTCCGTAATAAAATCATGACTTAAATCGGATTTTGATGTCATCGAATTTACTATATGAACTGCTGACTGTTTATCTGATCAAAATAAAACCTTGTTGCGTAGCTTTTCCCCCAAATAAGTACTGAAACCAGCAAGGGAAAAAATTCTAATACAGTGATATCAGTAGTATAGCCCTTATTAAACCAAAACTCTGGCCATACGCCACAAGTCCATGCACCACTAAAGTATATTCCGAAGCCGTTTCCTCGACGCGCTGAACTATCTGTAAAAAGTTCTATATCTGTATTGTATACCCAAAACTTTTCTTGAAATACAACAAAACCATTGAATCTATCAAAAAATTCAAGCCAAACGAGCAAATCCTCCTTTATCTCTTTTGTTATTCTTAAATGATGATAAGGTTTTGATAAACCCCGCGTTGCATTTGACAGCCGCCTGCAGAAAGTTCGACCCGGCGGAATTGCTCTGCAGGCAAAATTTAAATAACCTATTTAAGATTGAATGGTCTTCAAATTGGTTTTCGATTTTCGCAATATGTCATTTTAACTACTCATTTATGATTATGCTAATTTCATGAACTTTCTCTTCCGGTAATCTGACCTGCATTTTGTTGGTATCAATTTCTAGACCGAGAAAAGTTATCACCTGTTGGGGACCCTCGCTTTTTTCCCATGCTATTGGAACCCCTAATTCCTTGCATATCTGTACAAAGGTGTCAACAATCGTCCTACATTCATCTGCGGGAATGCCACCGAACAAAAATCGTCTAAATAATGTAAGACTTCTCTAGAGTCCGGGCGCTTGCACACTAGCCACTCTAAAAAGGAAGAAAATTTCTGAAATGTGGAACAGGATATCGAACACCCAAAGGGAAGGCACTTGTCGAAATAAAAACAGCCATCAAATCTAAAACCTAGAAGTTCGAAAACACCCGGCCAGATGGCCAATAGTCTGAATGCACTTTTGATATCCGATTTGGCTATATACGATCCGCGCCCCAAATGTTGAACCATGATAATCGCCTCGTCAGATTTGGTGTAGTTAACGGAACAGAGCGCGTCGTCAATAAAGTCAGACGGAATTCTGGGTGGGGTATGAGAAGTGGTGAATTACCCTGAATTCACCTTCCGCTTTCTTGGGTACTACCTCCAGCGGCAAAACTCGCAGAGTTGACATAGATCGCGATTTTAAAGGACCGGCCATACGCCCTTTAGCTATTTCCTTCATAATATTATCTCGGGTGATATCTGAATGTTTATAAAATGACGGCAAATTAGGTGCCTCCATTTTAACTCGTGGACCATGGTAGTGCAAACGAAAACCAAACTGAAAACCATTCATAAGCTCTTCTGCTATCTGTAAATTCGGATAATCTGTAATGAATTTTCCTAAAGCAAATTTTTAATTGGGGAATTTGCCAGTTTAATTTTTTGATTTTTGCTGGTTGCATTGGCGTTAAAAGAGGTTTTGAGGCTCGAAAATTATCATTTTTTGAGCAGCCCAATTTCAGGTGCTTCCCTTTACAGTTGAGATAGAACATAGGTGCGAATACCTGCTGTTGGCTGCATTGCAACGTCCCCTGTTGTAGCTAAAACAAACACCAGTTTGGGTTAGCACTTGCGCTGCCGCGGGGCTAGATTCCGGCTTGGGTGGGACGGCTATCAAACGCAGCCATAAATGCCCAACTCTGGCAAGAAATTGCTTGACGTATTCTGAACTGCTCGTCATAATTTCTCCAGCCCATGCCCGGAAATCTCCTCGCAGCATCGCGAGTAATAAAGATATATTGTACAAGTTCCGCTGCCCTCCCTGGATGTCTTTGAACATGAACATGCAAAATTATAAGGAATGCGTCTGTCCATATATCGATGGTTGCTATTTTTTCGTTTAGCACCTTAGGCTTAGATTAAAGCTCTCCTCTTTCATTTAAAACAAAACTACTCCCGGCAGCAAACTGCTGTAGTTCCGCACTGCCTTTTGTTAGCAAGGCCAAGTTGATATAATTACCAGCCCAAATTTTCTATTTTAATGAGAGCGGCACGTGGGAACCTATATCGTCCCCAACACAGGCTTCCCCAACACAGGCCTCCATATTTGGCATGGTCCCGAAGCTATCTGCCGGGGTAGGCCAAGAACAAGTAAAATCTAATTGCCTACCCTTCCCTATTTGCACCTCCGTATCATTAGTCTTTTCCCCTAGGGTTGTATCGGCGTGAGCCAAAGACGGACGCTCCTTCCGCGGCCGAGGTACCAATCGTATACTTCCCTGGGTGTGGTGGTGGGCGGCTAGGGTCCTTCCTCCACGTCTACTGGATCGCTTGACCTATCTGGTGGTCTTCGCTCTTGTCTTGGTGGAACTGGACTTAGCGTTTTTCTTTGTATGTACGGGAGGCGTTATTTTGAGTGCAGCAAACGCTTGAGTAAGAGGAGGAATTCGCCGCGTGCGCTTCTCTTTATACTTGCAGAAATTGGGGGAACGTGTCAAAACCTACGCCCCTCGTGTTTTTCGGAAATCAATTAAATGCGTTTAATTTGCAATTGCATTAAACGATTTTAAAGGGACCTAGACACGATTTGAGATCAAATTTTCATTTTTCATTTTTTATGTATAAAATGGTTTACTAGAGCATTTGGAATAGTTGACCAAAGTTTGAATATTAAAAGTCAAGTAATAAGAGAGATACAGAGGTAGGAATTCATTGTTATGTAAACAAAGCTCGAGTCTTATATTTGTTTACAAAAAAAAGTTAAGTACGAATTACCATTACTATGACAAAATGACTCGTGGTAAACAAGGTAAGCTGATTCAATATGTTCATAAATAATATTATCAACAGAAGAAAACAACATTTGCTTGAAACTTATACCAATAAACCACATATGAAAACAATAACAAGACTCGAGCTTTGTTTACAAAACAAGGAATTTCAAACTCTGTATCTTGCTTGTAACTCAATATTTGACTTTCAAATTTTGAGAAGCATATTAACCATTCTAAACATTAAAAACAGAAAAATAAAATTAAAAATGTTGGGCTCAAATCGTGTCTAAGTCCCTTTAAAAACCATAATAAGAGGCAACGATATCAGTTGACACAAAAATACTGTTCATAACAACTATTTTGAAGTAAACATGAAGTATGCGGCCAATTGTATCGTATAGAACTTATGACATAAAATTCTTAAATGTTAAAATTTCTCTTCAAATCACTGTAAAATATAAAAATACACTACACACGACGAAATCATGTACAACTAAGAGATCAGAAAAAACACACTGTCCGTTTATTACCTCTGCTTATTCATGGACTGCATTTTCTACTTTGATCGTTGCAGAGTAAATGCGATGTGTCTGGATCTTATGGAATTAACGAGATTGGTAACAGCTGGACGGCAAAAGATATCCAGAATCTATAGGTTTACGTGCATTATTTAGATATGACTGGAGGTTGTCATGGATAAAAAATTAAGTTTTTTCGAATGAAAAAATGACCACTTGAATGATTCTTCACACATTTTAAATGAAAGAAATCAGTAAAAATGTATTCATTTAAAGGATTATGTATACTCAGGGTTTGTTTTCAAAATATTTTTTACAAAGTTCAATATCTGAAGCCAAAAATAGCTTTAAAAACACAAAATAACAATGTTATAAACGAATACGGATATTGAAATCTAGTATTTTTTGTTGTTAAAGGAAGATATGTAATGATAAAGGTAGATTTATTAAAATCTACCTTTATCATAGCAGATCTTCCTCAAATGACAAAACATATAATTGAAACAGAGGAAATTCGGACAATTTATATATTTTTTTTTTCGCATAAAACTTTTTTGTAGCAATAAAATCGCAAAAGTTAAGTTTCTTTGTGTTTTGTATCATTTTACATATTTTGTGTTTCTATTATCTCGTAGATAAATTCCGACTACTTGCTGACAAGCAATAGGAAAAATCTGAAAAAAATTACAATGAATACAAAATCAATTCCAATTGGTCATGATTTCGTATAATTTCAATACCATCAAAATACGGACAATATATGTAGTTCTAGACAATCAGTGGTTAATTGGCGCTCCTAATAGTCAGTCTTTTGTAATACTCAATCAAAAATGGGTAAAATTGAGAAAATTGATGAAAGAAATTCGGAAAAATTATTCAAAACATAAAAGGAGGACATTGATCGAGATATTTGAAAGTGAAAAATAACACTACAATATCAGGACTACTAAGTACAATTTCTAGTTTTTTTGTTCCTAATATTGGATTTGTTTCGCCCCTGAGTAAACGTAATCCTTTAATCGGCGCCTTTCTCATGACTTTGTTTTTTTAAATCAAAATTTGTAACTTTTTTTTTTTTGGTTTAAAAGGATCTAAATGTTGTAAAGACAGTAGAATGGGCGTTATCTTTGAATCAATTTTTCTTCCTTAATAATAGTTAATTTAACAGAGTGAAATCCGATTTTCCGGATCACTTTTTCACTTTTCCAAATTTATACCAGACCTCTCTGAATCTAATGACGTTGTACGCGTTTGAAATTAGCTTTGTTTGGGGGGGGGGG
>WFKH01011581.1:39715980-39730491 GCA_016163765.1 Magallana hongkongensis | reverse complement strand
GGGGGGGGGGGGGGTGGTGGTGGTTCGAGACCCGACCCCCAACCCTCTAAATCCGCGCATGATACAGGTATCATAATTGTAACTTCATCCAAATAGCCGTTTCACGCCTCATTGTCATGCTCCGTTTGGTCTGATGATTCGCACTTGGCAACTCGGCGTGATTGTTGGATCAACTTAATGTAATGATGATATATATGTACCAGTGTATACACCCGGTTTTTTTTAAAGATAATTTCGTTGAATGAAATTAATTTAAATTTAAGCTATCGACCACTTTTGAAACCGAACTTGACAATAGCTGAATCAAAAGATCAAGCATTCCAACAAATCGAATTTTGGTATAAAGACATCTTCACAATGACAGGGGGCCAGAGTCAACTCGTGGCCGTTGGACCCCTGTCAAACTTAATTAAAATTCTGCGGGCTAACTGCAGCGACATCTTTTGGGGATTATTACAAATCTTAAATAAACATCCTCCGACTAATCAAATTAGGCCTTACAAATAACATTTTGGTAATATAGCCAAGATGGCGGAATTAGAAGTTGTATACAGAGTTTGTCGTAAATTCGGATGCAAGACTTTTCGTGACCCGGATGTTTCGGGACTTGGTTCACAAGACGTTTCGTGACCCGGACGTTTCGGGTCCTGGATTTTTCGTGACTTACATTACGACGTTTCGGAACTTGATTAAAGATACTTAGGAGCTTATTTAATTCATGAAGATGAAGACGTTTTAATATAATAGTAATAATTTAATAGTTTTCTTTTAAACTACCGTTGATCTTTCACCTCAACCGAAATTTTTTACATTAATTAGAAACATCTAAGGAGGGTGGGCTACCGATAATTGTTATAAAAACAATCAAATCACACCTTGTAACCTGGCCAATATAGGTGTGTCCAGGTGTTAATTATGAGGAGACTAATGAAGAGATCCTCCTGTCAACACACACGCGCTAGCACCTACCATTTCTCCTTGGTACACAGTCAAGAGAAGAACAACTATGACAGGTTTGTTGATTAATCCGTCTTGTTAATGATTATAATTTTATTCTTAAAGTATTTAAGATTTATATTAATGGAGATTTGATCATTAAAAGAGCTGAATATAATATTCTCAAATGTTTCTCCTAAAGTATCATTTGTTTGAGGAATTATACATTTATTTCTTTTTCCTGATATAATTCAATTTATTAATTAATAAGATCATTATCAAATGTAACATAACCGAAAAATTTTCCAAGACAAACTGTTAGTTTTGTGTATTTCTAATTACTTACGAATACACTAGCTATCATTATTTATTAACAACCTCTATAAAATACATGTATATGTAAAGTATTAATAATAGTTACATTAATGTACATACATGACCACTCATAAAGTAAAGATGAATTTAATTGAAGCAAATGAATAAACATACACAAATTTTTTAAATCAGCCAACGATGCATTATATATATTAAATTAAATATTGCTTTTTACACAAGATACATTACTAGTATATTAAAAAATAATTACACCCGACCTCTTTGACCTACAATTAAATCACTTAAGGTAACCTGGAAAATCATATGTCAATTTTTTTTAATTTAAAATCAATAGTAGCAAATACCTACAAAAATGCTATTAATAAGTTATATAACAATAAATATAATTTTAAAATATTTCATTGAATAAATTCATTTAGGCTGTAAATATCCTCCCCTCGTAAAATAGGTCAAGTTACATAAATTTTATAAGCATAAAGTATAATATACATATCTAGCTATACTCATTTAATTGATAAATAACATAAGTATATTATTAGTAAATTGTAGAGCTATGCCACTTAATAAGTATCTAAATTATGATAACTAAAGAAGATGGGCAGATAGGAATGTAAAATGCATATATAAGGCAGGTTCCCATGTCAAAGAGGAAGACAGTAAATGCTTGGCAGTTCCTTAGCAGTACCCCTTCTATACTTTTCTTAGCAGTTGGATTCCACTACATGTCTCTTAATGAATATAAGCAGTTCCAGGCAGTAATTTTTAGCCTTAAAAATTACCAGTTATCTAGCAGTTTTTAGGCAGTTATTTTGGCTGAAAAATTTAATTCAGTTGATATAAACTGTTTAAAACTGCCAGAAACTGCTTGCTCATTTCCTATTAATATGGTTTAATAAACGAATATGCATGAAATAATAAGTCAAGTTGAAAACTGCTAGGAACTGCTAATATCATCTATAGGTTATATGAATAAGTTTTAACATTTTCAAGAAGATTTCCATTTACAATCATGGCCTAAGCTACTTTGCTAGTTGTTTTTGAAAAATTGTTATTTAAAATGTTTTTATGTTAGATACTCTTATTCCAAAATTGATTGACCATTCAGGCATTGTGATCTCAACCATTTTGTTTTGTAATATTTTGGAATGGTTCGAAAAATATATTACAAACAGAAAACAGGCAGTTGTGTTAGATGGTGATACTTCAAGAACAGTAAGCTTGAATGCAGATGTACCACAAGGCTCAGTATTGGGTCTTTTTTTATTCTTACTATACATTAATGATATAACTGAAGAAACTACTAACAATATAAGATTATTTGCTAATAATACTTCATTATTTGTATTGGTTGTTAAAAATGTTGATCATGCAACGACAAATGTAATTTGTATTTAAGACTTTTTGTACTATTATATGCAGATGATACATTATTATTATTATACTAGGCCGAAAACCATCAATTGTTTGACTGATATCCCAAGATTTTAAATTCATAATTTTCATTGAACCGGATTCAAAATTCATTGATTTTGATGATGCATTATGTTTTGATGTGTATTGCTGATTGCTGAAAAATGAATGAATGATACATGATTTAATTTAAAAATCAGTTTAAGATAATTATATATTTTTTGAAATTTTAATTATTTCTAGGTCTAATTCTAGATCTGCTAGATACTGCTAGATACATGTTAAAGATGAAATCTCTCAACTGCCTTTGTTATATGGGGTGAGATATTGAGAAAACCCCTGAAACTAACACAGAATATACATATACACAACAGGTGTGTCTTGTGCCCAGGTGCACGTCAGGGTTCCTAAAGGTGTTGAAATCTTAGTATGTTATGTATGTGTATTCGACAAAAGTCCATTGAATTAAAGTTTTAATTTACATTTGTAATACCGGTAAATTCTCAAAATATTTACTCACCCTGGGTTTTAAAAATGTTATGTCTACAAATCAAAGATACATGTGTATAATAGTAAAATTTAGAGGCTAATTAATTACCAATAATTATAAATGGGGATTAATTATTTAAATATATCTATAAGGGGTAAAATAATATGTGACATACCAGGCCAATCATACTTTTTTCCCTTTCCTTTTTATATTTTTTCATTGTCCAATTATTGTTCATTTGATTCTTCTCAACACTGTAATTTATGCAGTTAAGAGATTAAAGAAATAGTCATTGTTCTTGTGTACAGTTATCCCATACTACATCACCATATTCTAAGATTAGTTTATACTTAAAAACTTTTCTTGCAGAATACACCTACATAATTGCTTGTTCAATTAAGAAGTTTTTACCAGTTTATATCATGCATAAAACTGCTTGATAACTGTATGGTAAAGGCTAAAAATTACTCCTGGATTGCTTATACATTTATTCATTTGGAGTCATATAATGGAATCCATCTTCGCAAGCCAAGGGTTTTCGGTCCATTCTGAGAAACTGATAAGAAACTACTTAGATATCTAACAAAACTGGTACTGACTTTTGTGTATGTATTTCAGACATTTGCCTACTCTGCAACCGCCGTGTCCGCCCATTGCAAGAGGGACTACAGTGTGACAGTTGTAACCTCTGGCAACACCGTACATGCAACACAGGTATCACAAGAGCAGAATACAGACGTCTTAGAGCTCAAGGGGAATTCCAGTGGGAATGTACCAAATGCTCCAGGAGTGACCAGGTTTGTTTAATATTAAAAAAAATCTTTCTTAATCCCCCCTATGTAATCTGATCATTATGCATAATTTATATCAATAATTGATACAATATTTTGCTTTATTTTTAGAACAGTGCCATTATTATATAATGAAAATTGACTCGTGTACATTAACTACATTATAAAACATTTTATATCTTTTAGCCAATGCCTGATGCAGATTCAGATGATTCAACTGTACCAGCGCCAAATGATGCCACATTTCACATCTCTCTTGCTGACGACAGTGCTGTACCAGCTCCAGATGATGTAGATGACAACAACACCTCAGTTGCCGATGACAGTGCTGTACCAGCTCCAGATGATGTAGATGACAACAACACCTCAGTTGCCGACGACAGTACTGTACCAGCTCCAGATGATATAGATGACAACAACACCTCAGTTGATGAGAACAACAACCTAAATGGATCAGTGGTAAAATTATTTATAAATATGTACACTAGCTTTGAATAAGAAACATTTCAGTTTGACAATCTATATTTTTTTTTATTTATTTTTATTAATCAAATACATGTAATAAAAGAACATATAAAATGATGAATTAAAACTTACCTTTCATCATTCATGGAAAAGTTTTACTTCACTAACGCGATCACGTACATTTTACCCGCATTTCCTCTGATTTATTAAGAATTAATTTACATAATTAATTAAAAAATTACTATATAAGATACTTATATATTTAAATTTTCTTAAGTCCCGAAACATCTTATCAGGTCTCGAAACATCTTACTCCCGAAACATCTTAGTCCCGAAACATCTTATCAGGTCTCGAAACGTCCGGGTCCCGAACAGTCTTGGTCACGAAACGTCTAGAATTCGTAAATTCGACGTTACTTCAATAACCGATCAACAAATTTTGGCAATTGATGCGGCAATTTTAAGAAAGGAAACGACACATTTGTAGAAATAAAGTCCCATTCTGGAAATCCCTGGTGTACGAAAGCTCGCCGATTCTTCTAGATGAGAATGGTGTTACGATTGTAATTGCTCCACTTAACAGCATTATGTCTGAACAAATAGAGAGACCGAACAAGCTTGGATACAGAGCTGTGCAGATATCAAATGACACCAATAAGGAGGCTGTTATGAACGGCTATTTTCAGTTTGTATTTGGGAGCCCTGAATATCTCGTGTTGACAAATGGTGAGATGTCTTAAGCAGTCCAACATTTACATCAAAACATCATTTGATAGTGGTCGATTAGGTTTAATGATAATTAAATATAAATTCAACAATCATGTTAATATAAAATAAGTATGCATTTTTGAAATTGCTCTGTTTACATAATTAAAATGCCTGTTTAACGACATCTTAAATAAACCCAGTAGGTATTATTCGATGTTAAAGTTTATCAAAAAAAATGTTCATTGATTTATAATGAATAAAAGTTTGTGTATACTTTTAGGAAGCTAGAACATATTAAACAAGAAGAGCCATTTCTAGAATAGAATGGTTTGCACACATGGGAAAGATGCGATCTTTATATATTGGAGTGCCTTTACTAGCACTTACTGCTACATCTAGCCCACATACAGGCGCCAAAGTATGAAGAATCTGTGGTTTTCGTCATCCATTTCGTGTAATTCTAGACAGTCCTGATAGGTCAAACATAAAATAAAATGTATTAAAAGTAAAATAATTTGTAGATTTAGAAAATGTGTTTCATTTGTTAACAAATGCTTTAGTTGAGAAAGGACAATATTTCCAGAGACATTTAATACCGCCACGAGTGGACTCAGGACCTTTGACGTTGTTAGGATGGTATAAATATAAATAAAAAGATTCAACATTAAGATCTACCATGACCACCAAAAACGTTTTTTTAAAAACATTTTTTTTTATATTTTTGTTTTGAAGATAAAGCAATCTTTAGCTTTAAAAGGATAAATTCTTCAGACCATTAAGGTAAATGTTTATTCCGCAGCATTCACATTAATGATTACTTAAGTCGACTTCAATATTTAATGTGTTTTTATAGCACCTTTAAAGATATGCAACATTTAATTTATTGCATTGAAAGTGTCTAACTAGTATAAGGATTCAGATTATGAATAGGGCTAAGCTGAGCCACATCCTAATCCTGAAAAAATCAAATTTAACTAATCAGCTCACAATGCAATCATTTGACGGTAATATTTCACCCCATCCACTTTTTTCGCAGCATCAATATCTGCAGTCAAATAAACGTTTGGTATTTTGCATTGTAAACTTCAGTAACGAATGTGTGTTAGCCGGGCTGCTGAAGTAAGAGTCTTCAGTTGTCATTCCAGTCTTATTTGACCAGAGAGTGAATTATTCACAATTCTGTCACCGCGTGAAAATGACTTATTTCGAGGGACATTGTTTCTTGAATTCAGTGCTAACTAGTAATAAAAAGACACTGACTGCCGGACATTAAGGTGTCACCTGTAATTAAATTAACTATAAATCTTGAGTAATCTTTTCAATTAATTATATATTGTGTCGAGAGTAACTCTATTTATTTACACCTGTATATGTATTGCCTATAAATAAGTCGTTCGCAATGACCATCAGTTGGAGACTTAACCTTGTATCGTCCATGCCGGTTGCATAGATCGTGTACATGTACAAACGACAAATGTGGATCGTTAATAAATTGTCTACCGGTCATTCACTAGTGTAGTTAAACAAATCGGGTCAATGAAACGGTGTTAGCGTGAGTAATCTTTGTAGACCTGCAATTGCCGGGAGATATAAAAGTTGTTGTCTAAATTACGAATAATCCCATTAAAACTATTTACACAAAATTCTCTAAAATCTCTTCATTTTAAAGACAAACATGTTATCAACAGTACTTTAATAAGCTTTTACATATTTGCAACACATTATACCAACATTTGTTGAAAAACTAAATGCATGGTTACGATGTCCACGAATTCCTCTACCTAAATTTTGAAATTCATGGTCGGAGCCAATATGGCCATATTGTAAAAATGTATTAAACCTTAGAAACTATTCTTCTCTACTCCCATATATATTTGAGAAAAACTAAATGCATGATTCTGATGTCCACGAAGTCTTCTACCTAAATTGTGAAATTCATGGTCACTGAGTCGGGGTTCAGGCCCTTTGGCGGGGCCAAATTATCACTTGGCAATACAGAATTAAATATGTGTTCTCTTTAAGGAAATCTTCTTTAACATCCTGTGCATGGTATACTTGTAGAAATAAGCTGTATGCATTTTGAGTGCATTATAAATGAAACTGTGAATAATATTTAAAAAAATGACCATTAAAGGCTTGCAGGTCTCTTATTACCATGTACGTATACAAATTTTGGCCCCTTTAGCTATGGTATAAATATTCCGAGATTCCTCCGACTTTTGACTCCCCCCTCCCCATTTTTATGAATGAATGTTTTTCAACAGAGGAGTCTCAGATTAGGTTTTAGGCTTCAAAATGAAGCTTAAAATGCAGACATGAGACTCTCTGACATGTCAATCTAAGGGCTATGGTACTCAGGTGACCGTCAAGGCCTATGGGCCTCTTGTTATCTAATAAGATTGACATTTTTGTATCTGTTTATTATTCTTTTTTTCCCTTTAGAATAAGTAAGTTTTGGTGGCAGGTTTGAGCCACCCCCCCCCCCATTTCCCCGCCATTTTCACGTTTATTGTCTGACTGCTTTATGATATGGATATCTCATATTTTTCTGTGTCCACGCACTGTCTTCTCCAATTGATTGACTGCTCATTATTTCTTGTGTTGGTGGGATTTAAAATTTTTTTTTTTCTATTTCTGAAGGATTTGATTTCACCTAAACTACTTTCACCCCACCCAGTATAATACGAAAAAATAGTCAATGTTAAAAATATTTCAAATTTGCTATTTATCGTTCCAATCCATCAGTTGCGCATGCGGCATATCGAAGTTTTTGTTGCGGTCCAGAGATTCGGATTCATTTTTAATTAATTTAACATTAATAGTTTACTACTGAAGACAGATATACTACATGTGACTATGTTTATGGAAATATGCAAAACGTTACATACAATAGGACATGTCTATAATGTGTTTAATTTAAACATCAGTTCACAATCAATATTCACCCCAGTATTGATAAAACAAGGGTTTATGAGTCATCGGGTAGTGATATGTATTATAATATTGTGCATTCCTTTTTAAATATGGATTGTGTGATTGGTTGCGTGAAGGTTTTTTCCTCTTTTTCCTTAAACAAAAGACCACGATCGCAAATAAAGGTACGACTCCAAGAAACACTAGTCCTGTTAACGACAAAACCTTTGCAGGGGTTGTTAAGCCATCGAAAAATCCTGTAGTGGTAGTTTTAGGAAATGACGTGGTGGGTGGTAACTCTGTTGATGATACTGTTACTTCCGGTTTCGTTGTCATGGATGTCGATGATGTAGTTGTTGTCGAATCCTGTGTGGTTTCATTTGATTCTATTGTTTCTAGACAGCAATTAATAGCAAATAAAGCTCTAAACTGCATAATATGAAAACAATATTCCAACAATTTAACAATCTTTATCTCAACCATGGTTTTATTACTTTCCAAATCTAAAGTGATGACGACTAGACAAAAAGAAATTCTTTTAGTGTACTAGTCATGTCGCTTTATGATTCGTTCGTTTATAACTGTCTACAGGAGAGAAACATAAAATTAATAATAAGTTAGTTAGTTATTAATACACCAATACTCCATGGCTCTTAGATCTAAAACAGAAGACAATGTTTACTAGGCGTTGGTTTTCATTAAGCAAATTTTGATTAATGTCTTTTTTTTTTTTTTTTTGGTTTCATGTAAATTTTTTCCTAAGCTTATAGAAATGATGAAATATATATTAGTTAAGCGTCACATAGTATCTACAAATGAAATTTTTCCTATACATCTTTGCAGCAATTGCCTTCGAAGCATTTCTTATTTTTACATTCTGGCAATCTTTTATGCAAATGTAGTTATTATAGTACAAGTTTTTCTTATCTACGTGCTATATGTCGTAAAACTAACACAATCATCTGTGTTTTTTTCATATAAGTAGTGTATATTAAAAATATTAAGTAAATATTTGAAACTGTTCAACAATCTATTAACTATTTTGCACACTTTGCCAAAAATGAGTCGTACTAAAATACTAGAAGGTTATTCACAGGTTCCATTAGAGGTTGTATTAAAAATATAAATGTAAACAATACTGGTATCACTGTAAATAAATTAATATTATTTATAATTGGAAATTATTAAAGGAATACGATTTTTTCATAAGACTATATAAGGTATGTTTATTTCGTGAGAATACGTTGATTAAGGCAAAAATGACTATGTTGCAAAGCACACTTGGAATACTTTACCTGTTGTAGGGTCCGTGTGAGGAGCTGCTGTTGATTTGTCAGCTGTTAATTCGGCTGTTGAGGCAGTGACTGTCGATGAGACAGACCGCACTGTTGCCGTACCGGCTGTATTTTCAGACGTTGGCGTTGTCTCAGAAGTTGTTGATTCAACGGTTGTTTCTGCTGTTGTTCCTACAGTTGCTGATACTGCCGTTGTTTCGGTTGTTTGAGCAGCAGTTGTTGCTGCTGCGGTTGTTTGAGCATCAGTTGCTGATACTGCAGTTGTTTCTGCTGTTGTTTGAGCAGCAGTTGTTGAGGTTGTTTCGGTTGTTTGAGCAGCAGTTGTTGATGCTGCGGTTGTTTTGGTTGTTTGAGCAGCAGTTGTTAATGCTGAGGTTGTTTCGGTTGTTTGAGCAGCAGTTGTTGATGCTGCGGTTGTTTCAGTTGTTTGTGCAGCAGTTGTTGATGCTGCGGTTGTTACTGATGTAGTGGTTTCGACTGTCTGGACAGCAGTTGTCGATGCGGCTGTTGGTGGCTGCGTAGCTCCGAGATCCACTGTAAACATTTATAACGTTATTAAAGACTTTTAATAAATTTAACAAAGATTAACAAAGTGCAGAGAACCCGGACCTTTATAACACAATTATCAGATCGTCGAAGAAATAAGAAGAACAACTGCAAATATTACGTGCTGTTTTGGTTTATCAAGAAGCAATGAAGTTGAAGGACAAAATGTTTGTAGGCGAAACGCAAGGTCAAAGTAACAAAAGAAGATACATGTAAATATAGAAAAACCCAGATGGCGGTTAAGTGAGCAATGCAAAATAATTATAACTAGACACGATCTCGTTGCGAGCAACGAGTGGGTCTTCCGTTTGATTATGAATTAATGATAGGGTTGAATTAAAATGTTGACTTTTGGTACGAGTTACTACATTAACTTCCTTTTAAACTCATTTTTGGACCTACACTGCAAAATGAAGATTTCCGGAAAAGGTCATTTTTTAACTTCAATATCTCTGCAATGCGTTGTCCGATTTTAAAACGGTTTTTAGTTTTGTATTCAGTACAAAAATGTCTACAAAACGTATATGCTTTAAAATTCAAAATATCGAAATTTTTGAATCACTTTTAGTGACGACCGGAAGTGACGGACGACCTGCTCATATTAAAATTTGATAAGTTTAAAACATAATCTGATGGAAAAAAAATTGTAAATTATATTAATTTGAAAAATTTTTAAAACATAATTTTCCAAAAATGCTGTTTGAGCGGACAGGAAGTGACGGACGATCATGGTTTTACCTGATCGGCCCTAGGAATTCAAAAATCTATCATTCCTGAAACTTTCAATTTTCTATTTTTAATCGTTTTTGAGAAAAAGGGAGGACAAAATCACTTTTTACAAAAAGAAAAACGAATATAACGGCCGACCGGAAGTGACGTCATCAACAAAAATGTACATGATAAAAGACATTGTTATTTTGTATTATTCGTGAAAATTTCATAAAAATCCATTGTAGCATATTTGAGATATTTGAGTTTTAAGAAAAATGTTAAGAAAAAAAGAATAATAATAATAATAGTGAAAAATAGAGAAAAAGAAACCTAACAAAAACAATAGGGTCTTCCATTGGAAACGGAAGACCCTAATAAGCGCCGGTATATGTTGTCGGACCTGTTTGAATACTTTACCTAGCGTCAATATCATGGTTTAAACTTCTTATCGCTTTCTGTCTACATATTTTTCATTGAATAAAAATCCACTTAAACTTGATTCTAGTTTTTCAAATGTTAAAATCGGATGGTTTTAATTGAAATTTGAGTTAAATTGTATACCGTACGATTGCGTATCAAGGTGGCTCACTTCACTGTCATATTCCTAAATTTAAGGCATTTGGATGAAAATTAAAATTATGAATGAAAAAAATTCACATGTATAATTATCTAAAGTTTACAAAAAGCAAAGACTTACAGTAAAATGATGATATTATTTGAGGGGTCCATTTTAGGCACATATCTTATATAGTCCATTAATGAAACTTTGGAGTTATTAAGGAAATGATGTGTAAATATGCATATTAAAAAATCGATTGCATTAAAGTTGAACTTATAATGAATCAAACCTAATAGTTTGACCATTAAAAATATCCTGCTGAATTTTTTTCTGTGCAACTCCTCTGAAACCATTACGTATAATTTTATAACATTTTTATCGTTAATTTGTAGTTTATGTTTAGGTATGCAGAACACAATTCTGACGTCTTTATTTTCAGGGAAAGTTTGTCCGGTATACATGTAATCATAGGCCGATATTGAATATACACTAATAAAACAGATTGACATGGCAACATACCTTAATCAACTGAATAGAGTTCCAATAATCTTTGTAGTTGTTAAAGACAAAAGCATATATGCGCATAATTCCTTGAAATTTTGATTTGATAATTATTTGGGAATTATGTCCCTTTATTTGATTATTTCGTGAATTAAATCATGCCCTGCCATTTATAATGTAGAACATTTTCAGCTTATGTAGGAACTATGGTAAGTGAGATTGCACACTGTTTTTAATTTTTAAATCAATACAAGTTATTGATGTTTTTCTTTATGATATTGTACCGAACATTTAACTTCCTTACTGTAGTCCCTTACTGACCTTCAGGAGTTACTATATGAATCTATATGGGTATTAAAATCCCATTTAATTTAACAAATTAAAATTCCGTCTCTTTGATGTAAGATTTTTTTTTCTATCACATTATTTCGATTTCAACTGGTCTCCAATCAAACATTGGCGCCTCTCTCTCTCTCTTTCTCTCTCTCTCTCTGTGTGTGTTTAAAGTATTACTATATAAATAGATCAAAGTTTTGTATACTAGCTTGCTTTTATATTTTACAATTTATATTTCATAGCTTTTCTTGCTTTAGGGAGATCTTTTCCTAAGTAAGAATCCCTATCCTTGGATTGTGGTGACCGCTATGTGACACCAAGCCAGGTTATTGCAAAAATAAATCTAAAACATGCTTGATCATCAGATCCTCATCAGTTTCAGTATTTGAAAGCTTCTTCTACTTGATAAAACAAATGTCTAGATAATCAAAAATAAAAAAATGAATTGCAATTCCCCAAAATGGTTTTAATATATATGACAATCTAGAAATAAAGAAATTCTTGATGTTACAAAAGTAGTCTACGTCCATTTCACTTTGGCCAACCTACTAAGCCCCGGTCCAGATAAAGGAAAGAGCAAATGGCTCTACTACAACTAGAAGTAAAATACATTTCTCTACCTAGCTTCCTTTCAGAATTATTCCATATGTCAAAAGAATTTTCGCATACGGTCCTTATTTCAGACTCTTTCTGAAACAAGCACCGACAAACGGGATAAACCCATGACATAACTTGAAACTAGGACGCCTCTTTAATTAGGATTTTAAACAACTAATAAATGTACCATACATTTATATCAGATAGCAGGTGGAGAGGTTTTGATACAAAAGGCTATTTGGTTCTTTAGAAGAATATATATGATATATATTAAACTCCATTTTGCTTACTTCCTTATCATCTGGGCCTTCGATTGAACAAATTTTTAATGCTCAATACCAGACAGGGATTTTTTAAATCCAAATTTGGTTAAAATACCTGTGGGTCAGGAAAAGAAGTCGAAATATTTTAAATATTGAAGATCAAAAGTGATTAGAAAAGGCTAGTTGTATTTAGCGCGTCTGTGTGCCCGCGCAGACATTCCTCTCATTCCAAGTATAACGTTCGTGTGGTAAATTTAAAACACTCATATGACTTTGAGTTTTCTTTGTTTTAAAGCATTATCGCTCATATTCATGTCGACAAATATCGAGCCCGATGGTAATTAGCTAGTCAAACAGTTTTGATTCAATCGCAACATAAACCTTAATATAACTTTTTATGGTTGGCGCTAGAGCTTTCATATTTCACAGATTTATTTTTGTGATAGTCACAAATTATTTTTTTCTGTATTTCAATTTTAATTCATGATCCGACCTTGGAGTTGGTTACTTTAATATTTTGCCATTACTTTGAACGCTTGGGGCTTTGGTTTTGATCTTCTTTAGACAACACCTATAACAATATTGTTTGCCTTACGACATTGACGCAAAAGTTAAGTCTATTCATATAAGACTGATCTTGGCCATAAAATGCCATACAGGGTATCATTTTCACAAATACATCCTGCCCGTATTATTAGGAATATATCTGGAAATTGGACATGTTAAGCCAGTAGCCTAAACATAACAGACCGGGGTATGGGGGCGCCCAATTTGTAAATTTACATGTAGCAAAAGGATTACATTGCCGGAAGACTTTCCTTAATGTGAATGATATTAAACATATTAAATCGCGGCCAAGTGTCATTTGAGTAATTCATATCATTCTAAGGTTTATGACAAGAAGGCCCAGGACTTGTACAGACGTTTTACAGATCTATTACTTCAACTTCTTCAGCACCCATTCCCGATATACACTGTATTGTTATTTATCAAATGAGAACTTCTTTTCAATTTAAAAAAAAATAATGCTAGGTACTACTATACATCAGCAGACAGGCCACATGTGTCTGACGTTAAAATATTTCTTTAAATAATAAGATATGTCTCTGTACTGTAAAAAAAATACTTATCGTACAGAACATAACCTTATTATTAAAAGAAAAATTTTACACACCCCCCCCCCCCCCTCCTCCAAGAAAAAAACCCAAAGATTTTAAAATGGTTTCTTGTGGTATATTTAAAAAATAAACAGCAAGTTAAAAATTTTACTAGGATATGAACTTGGTTGGTCAATGATCAAATTTTTTAAAACAAGAGGCCCATGGGCCACATCGCTCACCTGAGGAACAATAGGTATGATAAAATCAGCTTAATGGAGTCATTTTACAAACTATCTGGACAATGTACAATAATACATGTAGATCCTGTACAAATAAAATACATTTTCACCCTGGATATTCTTATGTTTATAATCATTAGTCCCTTTTCTAACAGGATGAATTTATAGTCATATCACATGTTGAGTATTGCAGTTCTCAAAAAGATCCTTAACAATTGTTTATATATGGGATATAAACCTACATCAAACTCTGAACCTCTTGTAAGGCCAAATAATTGTCCTGGGGCCAAAGTCTTAACAATTATAAAGAATTAT
>WFKH01011581.1:39621784-39638138 GCA_016163765.1 Magallana hongkongensis | reverse complement strand
TAGTTTTTTCCCCACTTGTGTGGGAGTAGAGAAGAAGGTTTTTGAAATTTTGGCTTTTTGCATATTGGGGCCCGCCTATGGCGCCCGGGGGTGGTAGAGCCATGAATTTCACAATTTAAATTCCTCTTACCATAGATACATTGTATGCTTCGCATCAAAAATGGTAACAATTGGCATTGTAGTTTTTATGAAGAAGTTAAAAATGTAAAATTGTTAACGCACGATGGACGACGCACGACGACGGACGAAGACCAATTGCAATAGGTCACCTGAGTGACCAAAAAATCAATGACTATGCGTTGCCACCGAATTTTGATACTGACATAAAATTGATCTTTAGATTTGTAGGTAAGATTAATCAACTAACAAGCTTTGATGATCCTTAATCAAAGATATAAGAATTTGACAATGATTTAAGGAGGCTGGATCAACAAATTAATCTAATGTTCATTAAGCCCTTCACTAAAATTGTGAAATTCATTGCCCTTATGTCAGGGGTTCAGGCCTTAGGGCAGGAATAATATGGACATATAGTGAAAATGTATTAAATCCTAGAATTTCTTCTACTCTCTATCCAGAGCATAGGGAAGATAAACTGAATGCATGAATCTGATGTTCATGAAGACATCCACTAAAATTGTGAAAATTCATGGCCCCTGTGTCGAGGGTTCAAGCCCTTGGGGGGGGGGGGGGGCTAATAAGGCCATATAGTGAATCTTCTCCTCCTCATCTACAGCAGTGTGAGATAAACTGAATGCATGGTTATGATACTCATGAGACCCTCTACCTAAATTGTGAAATTCATGAAACTTGATATATTAATATTATAAATAAATCACAAAATAATATTTCCTTAAAACTGTTGAAAATTAACAAGTAATTGCACTCTTCCAACTGACGTGGAACGGAAAGCAAAACGAAATCAGAAAATATAATATCAAGTTCATCACTTATCAATGATAAAAAATAGTCATAAATTATGTTTTAATATTTGTTTAAATAGTTCAATTGGTTTTTTTCATATCACACTACTTTAGCGTTGAATTTAGTTTGCTTTAGCACGAGACGAAAAAATAAAAAAAAAACCCACATATAGATTGTGATGAAATGTTAATAAATAAATGATTTAACTATAACATTTTCTTTTCTTCAACATAACTACTGACTAATAGCCTAGCGCAGTTGCGCGTCTGTGATATCTTCATTTTTTACTTTATTTTTTTTAATTTTTTTTTATTTTTTTTGATTTTTCGAATATGACGTACTCTCATCAACATAATCAATATAATTTTAAGGATTTTTTAACTAGTACGTGCTAATTATAAGATTTAAAGTCATTTAAAAACGATTGAGAATAATTGAAAAGCCATTTAGATCAAAATAACAACAACAACAAAAACCATCATCTGTTCAACCAACTATCTTAATCATAACATCTTTTGATTGTATTAAAACTGCCGCATTTTTCTAGTTACATGTCTTTTGGATTTTAGCATTATACATGTACTAGTATATTTCGGCAATGTATCTTTCTTCAGTCTTCACGTTTGCCTAAGCGATAGTATACAAAGAACATGCCTGCTTCTTGTACTGCATAAGATGCTAGTAGAAATTAAGTAAGAGTTATCTGGTTTGATTTTATGTATATTAATTACTGTCACAGTGGTCGTTGCATGCACTTTTCATTCAGAGAAAATAATACAATTTCTGAATATATCAATGAATTCATTATTATTTTTCTAGAAAAAAAAATACATAAAATGTCGTTTTTGGCTTGTTTTATACCTTTATCAACAAAATAACATTATATGAGTTTTTTCATTCTGTTCCACAAAATGTTCCGTTTTCCGCTCCACGTTTTAGCAATACTGAGTAAAATATGGTAGCGTTTGAATGACTGAAACCAATTAAAAGAAAGAATGGTATCCCTAAACATATGTCACCGGCCCTTTTTTATTCGGTAAATTATAGAAATACATACTATAATTTTGATTTTTTAAATGAGAGTGAAAAAAGTGACACATCTTAATCAGTGTGAATAGCTTTGATCGCTTTACAGTTTAATAATTGACACCTTAATGATGATTTTGACCCACTATCAGTGAATTTCGTTCTTCGTTCTGGTTTGTGACCCTGTCCTTGCAATTAATAAAATGGGCAGGCTCTAGTTGAAAAGAGGATACATGTATGCATATGAAGAAATTAAGCAGATCGGACAAGACTCGTTTACGTATCACGTGACATTGTTCATCACCAAAATCTCACTAGTTAAGGGAAAACTAAATGTATCATCTGTTGATAACACAAATTACAAATAATGCATTCGCATAAATGAAAATTAATGGCATATAAATTCACATCGAACACGCTTACCGATATGGATGTCACGTGACAAGCGTAGTACAGACATGTAACATTATGAAAGGTTAATCGAGTTCACACAAGGTTAACAGCATCAATTTGTAATGGGGAAGGCCAACTGGACTTTTGCATTTTTTAAAAAGTTATATATAAACGCATTGAGGTACGTTTTTCTCCTTTCACATGTATAAGATACAATTAAAATACAAAATACATTAACCAGCTGTATTTCACATCATCCTTTCTACTTAGTTCTAAAGAAAATGACAGGGGAAGACATGTGTTAAACTTTACATTGGCAAAAAACATTTTTTCAATCATAAAACAAATTTTAATCGTTTTCTTAATTTAAACGCATCATTCATATATGTTCGTTTTATGTTAAATAAGAGGTTTAAAATGAATTACATTTTAAATATTTCAGTTAATATAAAAATGAACAGACGGGCTGCATGACCACAGGTTTGTTTCGAATATATTAAACATTCGCATAAGGGCGTCATTTTGAAATACGTCAGTACCATACTTCTTGATGAAAAATATAGGGCATGTGTCTTTCAGTATTTTGAACTGAAATTTACACATGGAACAGATTCTTAACTCTATAGAGTTTTGTTGAATAACACGAAAATATAATCAAGATAAAACTTACATATTCCTAATTCTATGTAATCATAGCACTTTTTAAAGTAGTCCAAACTGATAACATCGAACGTCAAAGAAAGTCCTTTACTGGAGTCTTGTGGAGTTATAATATAGCTGCAATCTCTGTTTCTATCAACAAACAATTGAAATTATTTATAGATCACTAATGTATAATATAGTTTGATGTAAAAGATTTTAATTTAAAGTGCTGTATTAATAGATGTACTCTACGTAATATTGATGCAGAACTTTTTAAGTTTACTGAAAATTAGCGAAACCATGTACATATCCTGTATTATAATTTCCGAGTTTGCACTACTGACAATTTTAATTTGAAATTGTCTAAGCAATTTCTTTGATAATTTTAAATACTTACGATGGGTATTTGGTGGTAAAGCCTGGAGATGTGATTATCACCGGTGATGCTCCAACGGTAACACTGGTGTTGGATGATGGATTAGACGTAGTACAATTTGCTTAGGAAAGAACACAGACACTCATTCAAATGCACTACATGACGTAGTGTATTTGATTTAAAGAACATAATCTAGATTCGAGAATTTTTTTTGTTTAGTTAGGAAATGCAAATAATTGTTCATGCACTAACATATTGTATCATTTATGCATTGAATGCTTATATTTATATTCATGCTGATGTCTTTTTTTTCATGAAATATATGTGTATTGTCGTTGTAAAGCCATTATATACGTTCTCAGTCAGGGATATGAAACATACATGGAACGCCATATTAACATGTTATTTAGTTCGCTGCCGCGACTAAAAAATATAGTGCCAGAAACTTTGTAGAGAAAAATCTTTTTTATTTAGGAGTAGATATAATTTAATGATTATTTTTCAAAAGTACATATCAAATTGGTTATGTAAGATTGAACGTTTCATTTAATTTTACAAAAATGAATATACTCAAAACACGTGAAGACGTTTATATTTGTGCACATGGCGCATGAATTATCAAAGTGTATTCATAGCAAATTGAACGTCGCAGATTTCCAATGCAAACATAAGGGGAAGTAAACACTGAATGTAAATATAAAATAAATAATATCTGTTTAATATGTTATTATATTATTTTTTATTGATATTGTACTCCGTCCAAGGTTCTCCTCTGCCAATACATCATGTTATACACATTTACAAATATTTTATTTAAAAAAAAAATACCTCGTTGTTTAAACTATATTTATTTAATAGAAAAGGAAACAAATTCGTTTCAAAACACCACCATAATATTATAATGTTGAAGGACACTGCTAGAAATAAAACTCCAAAGAGAGGTCGCATTGCAAAAGGCATTATAGCTTCCCAGATTTTGTCGAAAAATATGTGTCTACAAGGTATATTTCCCAAAATTTTCTATTGGATGAAATATTTTCTTTATGACAAGTTCTCGCGAAAAAGATTCTTCTTGTCTTTTTCTCAGGAAAAAAGGAACGTTCCTATTCAGTTTTGTTGTTTTTCTCGTTTTATTAAGTTTATGACTGTATTTATCAAGAAAATCGTTAAAAATGACTGTTAGAAAACTGATAGAGTTATGAAAACAAAAGCACACGATGCATCTTATATACACTATCTGGAACATCGACCTTGACTTACGTTTAAATGCTTAATTGTTAATTAAGTAACTGCTTCAGTGTTATTTGCATGGTTGCAGGGACGTGAACTTTTTTTCCAAACCCTTCATTTGAGATTTACGTGTGCGGACTTTACAGAGATCGACTTCAATATAAAAATAATAGTTAAAGTATTAAACAACTCTCTGTAGTGTTCTGCAGAACACCCTAAATCAGTTTCGATCACGCCAACTATTTTTAATCTCTTAACCTGCATGTATATTTATTGACTTATTAATTATGTTAATAACTAATAAGCTGATGTAAATCTATATTGACAAAATTATTTAAGGCAGTCCATGTAAAACTAAGGTGAATTAAACAATATTGTTCAATTTGTAAATGCTATCAATATTACGAAACCGTGTGGTTACTACGTAAGTTTCAATTGTAATGTCGAATGCAGCCTAGCAGATAGCATCGTTTTTGAAAGTGCGGGACCAGATTTATCCGAAATCTTGATAAGCAAAAAAACCTTTTTAGTCAATCGTCAAAATCTTAATCCGTTGGGGTGGTGTTGGTGGGGTTGGGGTGAGTAGCAGAGTAGCAGAGCACCTTATTTGGGGGGGGGGGGGGGGGCAGCTCCTCCAAAGTTCAATTTTCTTTATGTAAATTTATGAAAAATGTCTGTTACGAGAAAACGTTGTGTGTGGTAAAAGGGTAAGGGGGCGGGGGGTCAACAGGCCTGGCATTTAATGAGGTTTTAGTATTAGTACATGTATTGCTTGTATTATGTACATGTTTGATTGAATTTTGGGGTTTTAAAGGGGAAGGAAACTATACATATGTAGTACAAAAAATCAATTAATTAACATTCACTGTGATTGTAAATCGTATTTATTTTCAATAAAACCCCCGGAATAATGAATACATCAACAAATATCGATTGCTTATTAATAGTTTAAATTCCCCGCCGTTAGGAGAGCTGACATTGAACTCTAATCTATGACGTCACACCATTCATTTCGGTTTGTTTTTATCAACATGGCATCAGTATTAGCTGATTATGATATTCCCTCTGAACTACATGTAACAAGTTTTGGAAAATATGGAACAATATCGACTTGAGCTTTAGCCTTTGGCTTTCCGGCTAAATCACAAACCAATGACAAACAGAGCATGTTCGTTGATTTGACGAATACATTTGTGCACATGTCATAGTGTTAGAGGAATCTCCGCGTAGTTGTATGAATTGTCAACAGATCCCAAGCATCGAAGAAAGGTCTGCTGTCGTTGTTTCGACATGGTAATTAAAAATTTACTCGGGGGTCATTTTTCAAAATTGAACAATGTAGAATATTGTTGAAAGCAAATGTGTTGAATAAAGATCCTAAAAACTGTTAGTTGTAGTTTGCAGCATCGTGTAATTGTTTTCTTTAAACCAGTTCAGAAATCAATAACATATAAAAAACGTGTATCAATGAATTGATAATTATAACAGATGGAAAAACGGCTGCCATTTATTCTATGAAAAGAGTACAGTTTATACATGTACATGGATTTTATTCTTTATATTGACATGTGAACATAAACATCATCATTAATTTTTATTTAGTTGATTACCTGAGAAACAGAAAGACATAATCCAGCGTGTATTCTTTAGCACTCAGTACATTGTATAAGTAAACCGGAATAGATGGTGTGACGTCAAAATAATTGATTGTTTTGTTTTCAATACAAAGAGATCTATATCATGTCAGCCTCCAGTAAATACGACTTCAACTTCAAACGAGAATGAAAGCTTAATTTCAAAACAGTATGAGCAACTGTTATCATTTAAACCACTTTATTAGTTCCAATATAAATATTTTATTACTTTCCTTCCCCTTTAATTAAAAGCACTGTTCAGTTTTTATCGCTTGCTATATACCCCAATTCTCTATCAAGGCGAGTTTCGTCATATCGTATTTTATATCTATATTACACGTACAATATCTGTAAAATTATTTTACATTTATAATTCAAGGGTACCGATGTAAGGAAGAATTTTGACCCAGATTGACTCGAGGTCATTTTTAAGCGTTGAATACTGAGACTTATTATTTGGTGAATCGATGGAATAATTATGTAAATATATACAAAAAATACTTTATGCATACTTACATTCATCTTTACCTGTTACTATCTTTATGTCAAATCCCACTTCGTTTAGACCTGTAGTAGTAGCGGTAATAAGGGAAACGTGGAACGAACTGCTTGGAGCAGAAATCGGTACGGTGCAGCCGAAACAACATAGGTTATGACCTAAAAAAAATTGTTTAAACATATCGTTCAAATTTTTAATCTATCGCATCTCTATTACATAAAATTCAAATGTCCAGGCCATCGGATCATTTAACTTTGACCAGCTCACTTTTGATTTAAGTCAATTCTAGTTAATTTTTAAAGTAAGACTAAGAATAAATGCGAGTTTGTCAATTGAAAGTATTATTGCCCTGGGAATTACTTTAACAGTACACATACCATAATCGATCCTTAATACATCTTCTCTAGGTGTACACTGTGGAAAAACTTGGAAAAGAATTCGTTCACTTGCGTCCGATAGAAAAAAGTAGAAGTTGCAGTTTAATCCTCTGAAAGTAAAATGAACACCTAAGGTTACCAGCATATTAAAAATGTTGAGATGTTCAAAATCAATGACAAGAATTTTAATTTTTAGTAAGATTAGACATAGATAGTATTTAAAAAAAATAAAAGTAAAGGCAAGTAAAACTTATAAAATTTCGTGTATAATCATCCTTCGGGTGACATTCTAAAATCAGAAATACATGTACATGTAGTTACGGGACAGAAGCTATCTGCAAATAAGCTTCATAAAAAACGTATATAAATAACTTAAACGTATTAAATTTTTACTGTCACAGCTAACGTCTATTAATAATAATTACCTTCCATGAATGACGGAAAATTTTGAATTAAGCCGTCAAATATAAAACATTAAACAGTGGTTGGTGTTTCAACAATTAAGAATCAGGATGCTTTAATACTTAATAAAAATGCAAATAGTAGGATCGCATGCAGTTATTGATAAAAGTAAGTTCTAACACATACATTACATTCCTATACTGATTTTTAACCTTTCCCGAGACCGGGCCATATAAGTCTGGAGGTCATTGTTTAAACCATCCAAATTTTAAGCTATATTATTATATTAAACTTTCAATCTTTCTGAGGGGTCACGGTATTGGTGCAAAGGTAACACAATATACATTATATAAGGATACGTGCATATTTAATTATCCCATTGTGTAACATTAAAGTTCTCAAGAAGTGTTAATTAAATTTAGATAATTTTCCATATGATGAGGAATCATAGTTTGAATTATTAAGAATCAACAAAACAGCAGATTATTTTAACCTAATGTGATTTGCGACCTTCTAATTTGTAAAAGATTTTCACGCATTTTAATATAATTGCATGAACATTGTGTGGTTAATGAGAAGCAAATTGTTTTACATTTGCCAACTGTCAATAAGGACAAATGAGACGAAATTAAAACACGATGAAATTTTTCTTGCAAACAACTCTCTGCAAACAGAAATTTAATGAAAAAATTCACCAAAAGTATCAAATTGTAACTAACATATTAACTTTTGCTTATTAAATGTTGAAGTGTTGACAAAACAAAGTGATCTTTGGAATGGAATTTTCTATTTGAGAATGCTATAATAAATAAATTTTAAGCTGTAAGGAGAGTCCAATGTCCTCTTTTGAATTCAACACATATAATCAGTAAAAAAAAAATAAGTCATAAAGAATCGCATGACTTCATTCTGATTGCCAAACATCAAGGAACACGTTTTGTATGCCTTGAAAATTTTATTTACCACCTCCTTCCCATCTTATCTCCACCATTTGTCCTCACTGTTTTCAGAACTACAATGTTCATAGAAACTGTAGTTTTGTATTTTTAGGTCTTTCCACCTCCAGTGAAAGACCTCTTTATTTCCTTATGTTTTTTATTCTTTTTCTTCTATTTGTCTTGAAGCAACTTTTTTTATCATTAATATTAGATTAATCTAAACAATTTAAACTTAAGGTACTTGGTCATTAAAAGTGTGGGCATCAAATGACCCATCAAACTCCCATAACTACAGTTATTGCCCTTTGAGTAGGAAATGCTTGTTATCGCTACTCCTCTGAAACTATAAGATATGGGAACTTTAAACTTTTACCAATGGCTTAGGCTTTTAAATCTATTCATATCGAAAGGGTTTAACCCTGCCTCTTCTAGCAGTTATTGTCCCTGAATTTAAATTTCGATAAAAACACAACTTCTTTGCTAATCAATGTAGAGACTTCGAACAACTTGGGATGGAAGCGTCGAACTTGGCCAATGAAAATGACGTAAAGGTCAGAGGTCATGGTCATTTGAAAATGTATATTAATAAGCTTTAATATCTCTTTTGTAAAGAGTGGTATAGAAAAAACTTTTTCTTGATGTAGTAGGACTTTTTATGATATTGCAACATGTAGCCCTTCAGTCTCTACCTTGAAATAGTTATAGAGTTATTGTCCCTGTTGTGTGAGATGATTGTTATCGCAACTACTCTAAAACCATAAGAAATGGAGACTTGAAACTTCTACCAAAGTCTACTGTCTTAAGTTCACTTAGGAGGCTCTTCAACCTTTTTATACCAAAAGGATTCTTGGCTTCCTTCTAGCAGTTATTACTCCTGAAAGTTTTTGAATTCCATCTTTAAACCATACATCATAGACACTTAATACCACTTTGGATGGAAGCGCCTACATTGCATGGCCAATTAAAATGACATAAAGGTTAAAAGGCCAAGGTCAAATTAAAAGTTTTCAACTATATCTTTATTTTTTTTTAAGTTACTTAAAGTATTTTATCCATTTAATCAAAATGTACTAATTGTTGTTATATTAACATAAACAAAATAAGGCGGAAAGGCCTTTAATTGTTCGAGAGCAATTAGTTTACTAGTTTATTTTTTTTTTGTATGTTTATTGTATTGCACTTTGTGAGTTCCTTTTTAACGATGAATGCTTTCTTGATGTTAAGCAGACTTGCTTAAGTCTCAGTGGTTTGTAATGCCCTCTTTAATACTTTTCAATGATGCCACATTACATTTAAGAATGATAGAGAGCAGAAATTAAAATTTCCGCAACACAGTTGAAAATCTGCAAGAAATATAAAATCATTAAACAACATAGAGACAACATAGAGACTTGAGTAAGTTTAGATGTTAAGTAGCATCAACGCTCATTAATTTTTTTATCTTATAAAGCTATCGATGGGCCATATTTTGTCGCCATCGTTTTTTAGGTCACCTGAGTCACTCAGGTGACCTATTGCAATTGGTTTTCGTCCGTGTCGTGCGTTAACAATTTTACATTTTTAACTTCTTCTTAAAAAGTACAATACCAATTGTTACCAGTTTTGGTGTGAAGCATCTCTATGGTAAGAGGAATCTAAACTGTGAAATTCGTGGCTCTACCACCCCTGGGACGTCATAGGCGGGGACAAATATGCAAAAAAAAGCCGAATTTTCAAAACTCTTCTTTTCTACTCTCACACATGTGAGTGTAACGTTTCTGGGTTCAGGTATTCGGCTGCTCTGCCTGAGCAATTTAAGAAATATGTAAATAAACTATAAATTTCTTAATCAAATATTTTAATCAATAATATTTACAATATCTCACTCTATTATGGAGCGCGCGCGCCTACCAGCTATCACAAGCTAATACAATATCCAATCGAGTCTCGAAAGCCTTATTCAGGCACATAAGACTTATCCTAATACCAAGGGTTTGTCCTTACCTATCACGAAGTGAATGTCTTCAACTTCAGACTGCAACTGACTAACAACCTCCGTTGTAGCCGCTTATATACTATCACAACCCACGTGATCAACGAGGATCGAAAGGGAATGATAACCGGAAGCGCTTATTACTCAGCTCCAGTAAACAGAATGGGATAAATGATCTCGATTCCGACATTTGTTTCATTACCCACGCCTCCAGGAAATGCGTCTCGCATTTAAATCACTAACCTGGTCTAACTATCACGCATGGGACATGATGATAATAATAATGAAAACAACAAAAGACTAAATTTAGACGACTTTCAATTATTCTGATAAATCAACAAATGATTGATAGAGTATGCTCTATGAACAAATAAAATCAGCAAAAAGAGTCATTGTTATAAAAAGAACATCATCATAATACAAATCAGCCAATGATTTATGAATGGCGCAAGCGCCGCTGTTTTAAGATCACATAAAAATGTTATGATTTCAAAAGATTTCAGTCAACAATTGGCTAAACGTTTTCTTTAAAACCAATTCTAGTCCTCGTGAATTTCAACGACTGTTTTTCCGTCTCTTTGATATGTCTCCTGCACTCGATCCAGTTTCCGCCGTTTATGTCCTTCAGTCTGCGTACCCACATCGTCAAACTGCCCATTGGTCTGGGTACTGGCATCGAAAAGTTGACGCTGTGTCTGTGTATTGGCATCACATGTTGGAGATAAATCCGTTTCAATGGATGAGCGTTTTCTTAGAGTGGTCATCGGGTGTCGAAACGGTGAAGGAGCGCGAGGCGTCAGGAGATCCTGAGAAACCTTTGACTTCGTTGTTGGCGCACAAACAGGAGTCGGCCTTGTCGGCTTTCTTTGGACAACTTCATTAACCAGGGGCTGCTGTGGTGTACTCCCAACTACATCAGACATATTCCCTGGGTCCAGTTGCTCCCAATCATCAGTGCCGCTATCAGCCGTTACTGAAACAGTTTCATTATGTCGAGTGCGGCGATGTCTCCCCATGTCACTTTTCTTGTTCGTGGCATAGTCACAATCGGCGCATTCAAATTTCTTATGCCTACGCTTTCTTCCGCATTCCACCACATGCTTTTCCCACTCGCTCTCATTTGCAATCCTCACATTACACATTGGACATCGATGTCCTTCTAACCTAGGTGTTGTTTTTGTATTTACCATTATCTACGAAAAGAAAACAGACATGTTACAATTACCCTAATTTCATAAACTCAAATGAACACAACATTTACACATATCTACTATCAATTTTTTTAAGCTCTAAGCGCTGTAATCGACTTCATAATCCTGAAACCATTTAGGTACGTTTTTAGCGCGCCGCGGTCTACTGTTTTCGCAAGCGCCACTTTTTTCTTTTAATGCGCAAGGTCCCTCAGCAACAAGAACATTGTCTTGAGATTGTTCTTCAACAATCTGATCGTCCTCTCTCTCAACCAGGTCTTCCTCAGTTTCTCCCTGAAGGATCTGAGGTTGACATTTTCTCATTCTATCACAATGTATTACTGTGTTTTTCCCTCGAGAGCCGCATGCGACTGTGTAAGGAACATCAGACAGTTTATTCAGTACTTTGAAAGGTCCCCTCCAAAAAGATGTTAACTTTGAAGTGCAACCACTCTTCCTTACTGGAAAGTATACATAAACAAAATCTCCTGCTTCGAATGACGACCAAGACACCTTGGTATCATGATACTTCTTCTGTCGAAGCATCTCACCTGGCATATGTTCTCTAACAACTACATGCGCGTTTTCTAAGCGCTCTCGCAGAACCCAGACCCATTGATGCGCTGGAATGTCTTTCATCTCTGTTTGCATTTCAAACATTAAATCTAGAGGTGTTGTTGCCTCTCTTCCAAGCATTAGCATATTTGGAGAAAAGTTGATACTCTCATGCACTGTTGAGCGATACGCCATGAGGATGTAGGGAAGATGCAAGTCCCAATCCTTTTGGTTTTCTTGAACATAAGTGCTCAACATTGATATCAGCGTTCGGTTGAAGCGCTCAACCATTCCATCCGATTTAGGATGGTAGGGAGTAGTCCTAGTTTTTGTTATCCCCAACAACCGACACATCTCCATAAATAGCTTGCTTTCATACTGGCGGCCCTGATCTGAATGGATAACAGAGGGCACGCCAAATCTTACTATCACTTGCTCCATGATTGTGCGGGCGATAGTTTCCGCCTCCATATTCGGTAGAGCAAACGCCTCCGTCCATTTCGTGAAATAATCTGCCACGACGAGAATATGGCGGTTCCCCCTGTCTGTTTCAGGTAATTCGCACAAAATATCTGAGGCCAATCTTTCCATTGGCACACCAGATGCTAGAATCTGCATTGGAGCCCGACGCTTAGGGATTGGATTCTTTCGTCTACTACAAGCATCACAGCCTGCTATGTACTGATGGACGTCCTGTTGTAATCCCGGCCAATAATATCTTTGTCTAATTCTGGCCAATGTCTTTGTAAGACCAAGATGACCTGATGTTTTATTGTCATGGCACATCTTTAATACATTCCTCCTCTCTGAGTCTGGTATTATGACTTGAAATGTCTCTCGGTTAGAGGGAAGCAAAATCCATCGCCGTACTAAGAATCCATTTCGAATGCTCAACCTCTCAAATTGGTTCCATAGTGACTTCACTACATAACCATATTGTGTCACATCAGAAAAGGCTGGTCTTTTGCCATTTTCGACCCACTGGCGCACTAGCTGAATATCTTTGTTACCTCCTTGCGCTTTCAGGAGATTTCCGTTTTCTTCTTCACAGTCCTCTTTATGGAGTTTTGGAAACGCTTGTAAAGTTTTCACTGATGGGAGAGATGAATCTTCCCAATTAGGGACATATCCACATTGATTGCAGGGTATCCTACTAAGCGCGTCCGCATTTCCATGTTTCTTCCCTGGGCGGTGCTCAATCGTCATGTCATACGTGCTAATGACCTCGAGCCATCTTGCCAACTGGCCCTCTGGGTTCTTGAATTTTAGCAACCACCTAAGCGATCCATGGTCTGTTCTTAAGAGGAACCGTCTGTCGTACAGATAATGGCGGTAGTGTTTAATAAAGTGAACGACAGCCAATAACTCTTTTCGAGTCACACAATACCGTTTCTCTGCTTTTGACAGTGTGCGACTTGCATCAGCTGTCACGCGCTCCTTTCCATCTATTTCTTGAGAAAGCACTGCGCCTATAGACCAATTGCTTGCGTCTGTGTCAAGTATAAATGGTTTAGATATGTCTGGCAGTGATAATATCGGTGCAGATATCAGCCTGTTTCGAAGAATCTCGAAAGCGTCCTGTGCTTCCTTTGTCCATTGAAACTTGCGCCCTTTCTCTGTCAAGCGGTGCAACGGTTTTGCTTCTGAAGCAAAATCTCTGATAAAGCGCCTATAGTAGCTGCACAATCCTAGAAAGGAACGGACCTCAGACACAGTGGATGGAACTGGCCATTCCGCAACTGCTTTGACTTTTTCCGGGTCCGTTGCAATGCCCTCTTGTGAAATGATATGCCCTAGATACGAAACTTTAGTGGCAAACAGGTTGCACTTTCTTGCTTTTAATTTAAGACCCGCTCTCAGCAGTCTATCAAATACCTTTTCAAGGTTGCAAAGCATATCGTCGAATGACTTGCCAATAACTATAATATCATCGAGATATACCAGACATTTGTCCCATTGTAGACCTGCAAGGACCGTCTCCATTAGGCGTTCAAATGTCGCAGGCGCACAGGTAAGACCAAAAGGCATTACCTTGAACTGAAACAAACCTTTGCGCGTTACAAAAGCTGTTTTACTCTTATCATCCTCTCCCATTGCAACCTGTCAGTAGCCGCTGTTAAGGTCAAGCGTAGAGAATAAAGCATGTCCTGACAGATGATCAAATGCTTCTTCTATGTTTGGAAGGGGATACGCGTCCTTAACTGTGACTTCATTAAGTCGCCTATTATCTATGCAGAAGCGCATTGACCCATCTTTCTTCCGCACAAGAACCACAGGTGAAGCCCAGGGGCTATTAGAGGGTTCAATTACCCCTTTCTCCAACATTTCGTTCACCTGTTTATCAACTTCTTGCATAAGATGCAAAGGAATTCGTCGTGCCCCTTGTTTAATTGGTTTCTCTATAGGCCCAGTGTTGATTTTGTGTTTAACCACTGAGGTTCGACCTAAATCAAAGTTCGAAGAAGCAAACAAGTGCTGATACCTTTGTAGGAATTTCTCGGCTTGCATAGTTTGTGCATAAGATAGATTTTCCTTACATCGATCAAGCAATTCTCGCAAATCAGGTCGTAGTTTTGAACTATTTACTACCGCTGTTTCTGGCGGATTCTCTTCATCAGCAGCCGTCATCTTTGCCAGCAAAGTCCCCTTGTTTATTTGCTGAACAACGTCTGTAACATTCATCAGACATACAGGCACCGTTTCACTGCCTTTAACCAATGTCCTACCTACAAAAGCACGTCCCTTCTCAAGAAATCTCTCTTCTGGCTCGACAATATAATCCGAGGCTCCAAATGTATTCTGTTCTGGAATTTTAGCCTCTATAATCATTTCACTCCTAGGAGGGATACAAATATTGTCGGCCGCAACGACACGAAAACAACCCAGGGTACTCTCACAAGAAATGCGATATTCCTCATTGTTCAGTCGAGAGTTGAGATCTATAATACCCCTACCTTTCTTCAGAAAATCTAGACCAAAGATTCCATCGACAGTAATATCTGTAACCATCGCTGGGATAAATGTTTCAGACTTCCCAATTTAGATATGATATTCTGCTTTTCCATACAGAGAAAGTGGATTTCCACTTGCGTTCAAAACCTTCTGTCCACTCTCCTCTAGTGCTGGGCGTTTTTCGGCTGAAATTATATCATGCATCCTTTTTGAGATCAGCGTCAATGATGCACCTGTATCAATCAACATTTTTGATCGTACTCCATTTATCTCAGCTTCAGCAAAAATACCAGATTCGTTAATCATTGTGCTTCCACCTACATGTCCTTGCGCATGGCGCTGCTTCCTCCTGCGCTCACTACGAATCCGCCGCGCATTGCCACCTTTCTTCGCTGATGCATCATTGATTTTATTTGTTTCTTTATTTTTAAGTTTTGGAAAATTCCTTCGAATGTGTCCTTTTTCCTTGCAATAATAGCAAGTCACCCCATCATCTGTGTTTCTGACTGGCAACTGTTATGTTCGTCTCCTCTGAAACTTCTGATCTTGGACCTGTTTTTCCAAGTTATCTAACTGGGTTTGCATCCTCGTCATTAATTCAATAAGCTCTGTTGATTGTGCCGGTTGATCGTACTCGCGCTCTTTACCTTCAACCATCCGCAAATCACCCTGCCTTTCTGTTCTATAATATGCATCTAGTTCTACTGCAAGTCGGATTGCATCATTTAAATTTTCAGGCCTATTCTGTTTGATGCGCAAGCGCATATCCGAATTTACTAATGCATCAATGAATGCATCCTTACCAAGTGTCTCCCTCAATTCTGCTGGTGCCGTAGGATAAGCAAGGCACGTCAATCTACGGATGGCCTGTCCTAGCTCGGACAGGGTCTCAGACGCTTTTTGTTTTCACTCCTTTAAATGCGCCCGGTAAAGTTCGGTCTGATTGGGTTGCGCAAATCTTTCTTCAAGGGCTTTTACCAACAAGTCATAATGCTGCTCTGTTTCTTTGGAAACATTCCCCAGTACGCCCTGAGCTGTCCCTCTAAGTGATACAGCTAAATACAGGCCTTTTTCTTTTTCCGACCAATTGTTTAGGATAGCGCATGCATCAAAATGGGACTTGTAGTCAAGCCATGAATTACTTCCATCAAATGTCGCTGGTTTGATGTTACATCTTGAACCTCTACTACCGTGGTCGAATTCCTCTCGCAGTTGATTTTCATTCATCAGATTTCTGGTTCCAG
>WFKH01011581.1:39590726-39601179 GCA_016163765.1 Magallana hongkongensis | reverse complement strand
ATTCAGGTTCACTAGATTACTTTCAACAAAACAACTGAAGAGACATCAAATATGAAAGTACTTGTCACATTCAATAATATACATGTACTTGGAAAGAATGACACATGACAAAGATTTTTTTTTTAAAATACATACAGTGTTGATTGCAACGAAGTGGTCTGTGGTCGTCATACGGGAAATATGACTCGATTACTAAATTGAAAAGAAAATAAAGAGTAACAGTGTGCTATTTACCCTAGGCTAGCATGCATGGGCTGACGAGGGAGTCCAGGTAACTCCGTCAATAGACTTTTTTTCTCATTATTTACTGGTGCATAACAACAATTAATACATCTTGGGCAAAACCTGCTGTCAATAACTTTAAAAGATTGAACCTACCTGTTCAAAATTCAGACGAAAAAAGGATTAATCGAGCATTCACCTTTTAGGTTGGCCATCACGAAAACTACGTAAATTAAATTTGCTTACGTAATTATACACTTCATTGTATTTAATAGAGCACACACCTGTCTCATGACACGAGTTTGAATATACACTCTGTCGGGTATTTGATAGTAGTGAAAATCGTTCTATCGACACACAATTAAAAAGCCAGCTACATGACCTCATATTAACAAAATAATTGAAAATAATGCCGTGCTCATATTTCTTCGGAAGTCTAGTGTCGCTTATCTGTCTTGATCTTGACAATAGACCGTGTGGAATGTGTTCATTTATTTATTTAACCTAAGAATTCGAAGCGAAATAAGAAAATAAAAACCATAAATATTTGACGTACATTGCATAACAAATCACAACAGTTAACACCTACTTACATTTTAGATGATTCAATTTATTTTACTACAATGAGGCTATTTTCATTATACAGACATTATTCATATAATTACGGAAGTATTTAAAAACCATAATAAGAGGCAACGATATCAGTTGACACAAAAATACTGTTCATAACAACTATTTTGAAATAAACATGAAGTATGCGGCCAATTGTATCGTATAGGACATATGACATAAAATTCTTAAATGTTAAAATTTGTCTTTAAATCACTGTAAAATATAACAAGAGAAAAGCTGCCAATGTGACAGCAAACCGGGTTTTCTTTTGTGTGAACAGTATCCATAATCCGTTTGTCAACCCTGAATTGATGAACACTACCTATCCAGAGAAATGGGGTACTCTATATGCAATATTTTTGCCAAAAAATGACTAAGTTCAGCTGGTATTATTTTTTAAAAAACTATCAGAAATCAAAATCCTAGCAATATGCACATCTCTAATATATGCACAATTGATCTGCAAAAGAACAACTTCCTATCTTGAATACTGTAGAAGTAGTTATCCACACAATAGGGGTACCCTATATGCAATATTTTGCCAAAAAATGACAAAGTTCAACAGCTGGTATTTTTTTCAAAAATTATCAAAAATCAAAATCCTAGCAATATGCACACTTCTAATATATGTACAATTGATCTGCAAAAGAACAACTTCCTGTCTTGAAAACTTTAGGAGGAGTTATCCGTACAATAAGGGTACCCTTTTGGCAGCCGCCCGCCCGCCCTTTTTACCATTTCAATAACCGGATTTTTCCTTTGGAAAACCCGGTTTAAAATACACTACAATGCGCGACGAAATCATGTACATCTAATAGACCAGAAAATACACACTGTTCGTTTTTTACCTCTACTAATTCATTAACTGCATTTTCTACTTTGATCGTTGCAGACTAAATGCGATGTGTCTGGATCTTAATGAATTAACGATATTGGTGACAGCTGGACAGCAATAGATATAGGGAATCTATAGGTTTACGTGCAGTATTTAGATGAAACTGGAGGTTGTCATTGATAAAAAATAGAATTTTTTTTGAATGAAAAATTGACAAGTTGAATGATTCTTCAGACATTTTAAATGAAAGAAAAATTGTATTCATTTAAACGATTATGTATACTCAGGGTTTGAGTTTTCAGAAAGTTTTTTTTTTTTTTTACAAAGTTCGTTATCTGAAGTCAAAATAGTTGTAAAAACACAAAATAACAATGTTATAAACAAATACCGATATTGAAATCTATTATGTTTTGATTTAAATCTACATATCATAGCATATCTTCTTCAAGTGACAAAACATAATATTGAAACACAGGAAATGCGAACTTTTCTTTTTAATTTTCATTTTCTTCGCATAATAAAATTATTTAAAACGCTATTTCAGATTGCGTATCTTAAACATTTGATCATAATTTCGTAAATATAATAATGCCAAGCCTCCTCTAATCTGATGACGTAGTACGCAATCAAAGAGTTTGTTTGAAATTATCTTTGTTCATTAATAATCGTTGTCGACTTCATTTAAGAAAGTTTTTTTTTATTCAATTAACTTTTTTTTATAGAAGGGTATTTAGGTATAACAAAATCATTATAATTGTAACTTAGTCCAAATAGCCGTATCACGCCTCATTGCCATGCTCGGATCTTCACCTCTCGTTTGGTCTGATGATCCGCACCTGGCAACTCGACGTGAACGTTGGATCAACTTACTGTTACCATTATATATATACACCAATGCATACATCCGGGGTTTTTTTTTACGATAATGTATCATAAAAAAGAAGAGAAAAGCTGTCAATGTGACAGCAAACCGGGTTTTCTTTTGTGTGAATGGTATCCATAATACATTTGTCAACCCTGAATTGAAAAAACTAACTATCCACAGAAATGAGGTCGATATATGCAATATTTTGCAAAAAAAAAAATGACTAAGTTCAACAGCTGGTATTTTTTCATAAATTAACAAAAATCAAAATCCAAGTAATATGCACATCTCTGATATATGTACAATTGATCTACAAACAAAAACCTCCTATATATATCTTGAAAACTGTAGGAGGAGTTATCCGTACAAATGGGATACCATATGTGCAATATTATGCAAAAAAAAATTGACTAAGTTCAACAGCTGGTATTGTTGCAATAACTAACAAAAATCAAAATCCATGTAATATGCACATTTCTGATATGTGTAAAGTTGATCTGCAAAACAAAAACTTCCCATCTTGAAAACTGTAAGAGGAGTTGCACTGTATCCGTACAATAGGGGTACCCTTTTGACAGCCGCCCGCCCGCCCCCCCCCCCTCCCCCCCGGCCCACCATTCTCACCATTTAAATAACCGGGTTTTTCCTGTGGGAAACCCAGTTTAAAAAGTGTTGTCATTGAATGAAATGAATTTATATTTAAATATCGCGGCCGTTGGACCCCCGTCAAACTTAATTGAAATTCTGCGGGCTGACTGCAACGACATCTTTCAGGGATTATTACAAATCTTAAATAAATATCCTCCCACTAATCAAATCAGGCCTTACAAATAACCTTTTGGAGTTATAGCCAAGATGGTGGAATTAGAAGTTGTAAACAGAGTTTGTCGTAAATATGACGTTAAATCACTAACCGATCAACAAATTTCGGCAATTGATGCACTTAAGAAAGAAAACGACACATTTGTAGGAACAAAGACGGGGACTCTTGATCTCTGACGTTGTAAGGATTGTATAAAGATAAGTAGAAGGATTAAACATTAAGATCTACTATGACCTTGACTTTTGGTCTTGAAGCTTGGTTTAAAATATTAAAGTATATTGATGACTTGATGATGAGATAGGAAAGAAAGGGTGAGTAAAATTTAAACAACGGTATCAAAACATAATTTTCAATCCATACCAGTATTTACACAAGATGTTTTCTCGGAACATAAACCCCAACGAAAACTTTTTTTAAGTTTTTAAAAATATTTTTGAAGATAAAGCAATCTTTAGCTTTAAAAGGATAAGTTCTTCAGACCATTAAGTTAAATGCAGTTTGCTTTTTATTCGCAGCATTCACACATTAATGATTACTTAAGCCGACTTGATTATTTAATTTGTTTTTCATAGCATCTTTAAAGATATGCACCATTTAATTTATTGCATTGAAAGTGACTTACTAGTATAGGGATTCAGGATATAGGGCTAAGCTAAGCCACATCTTAATCTTGAAAAATCAAATGTAACTAATCAGCCTACAATGCAATCATTTAACGGTAATATTTCACCCCGTCCACTTTTTTCGCAGCATCAATATTTGCAGTCAAATAAACGTTTGGTATTTTGCATTGTAAACTTGAGTAGCGAATGTGTTAACCTGTGTGTTAGCCGGGCTGTTGAAGTAAGAGACTCCAGTTGTCATTCCAGTCTTATTTTCACACACTAGTAATCGACTTCATTGTTTAACAAATCGAGTCAATAAACGTGTGTTAGCGTAAGTAATTTTTGAATACCTGCAATGGCCGGGAGATATGAACGACATTTACCTGATTTCCTTAAAGCTGACATGAATTCATACATACGCATTATTTCCTTTTTATTTCTGACTACCACCATATTAGTTGTCGATTTCTATTGTTACATTTATCGCTTCACATTCAGTATATAAGGCCGAGAGCACTATTCATGCTTAACCGCATTCAGGTATTTCATTCACCCGAACACGTTACATTGGACGGAAAGATTTGTAGAAACGCGTTTTGAACACGAAGAATCCACTGCACTGGTAAGGAATATCCAATGAAAGACGAAACAAATCAGACTGAAATCCAGACACATATTTCGAAAATCCTCGATCATTGTAGAACGTTTTTCTGTGTCGAACTGTTATAACATCACACACTGTAGGAGATCGTGGAGTAACAGCATGGACTTTGGAAAATTGAGTGTTCTGTAGAAACTTTTAAAAACAATGTTACTTCGTTACTTTCTTGGATTTACTATCACTTGTCTACTGTGTTGGATGTAGTGCGGCTGTGGTCTACAATAAGATGCAGGTGTTGTGCATTCTGTAAGAACGACACCCGTGTTCGATGTGCACGCGAAGTAAGGGAGCACTTTCTGTGCAAGATAATGCGGAAACCTTGGAAACTCTTTCAAAGAATAAATCGATTTTTATGTTTTATTGATTGTAGTTTCCTTTTTTCAACAATTTGTAGTTCTATTATTTAGAAGTCCGCATCTTCGCTAGCCAGGGGTTTCTGATACGCACCGCTCCTCACTAACCCTTGGCATATCGTGCTATGAAAAGTCGGGATTTTTTTTTTCGTCACGTGATCTACCAGCCTATTTATAAATCAGCCAAATGATGAAAGATGCCGTACTGGTGCAGTAATGGCAGCCTCCATAGACATTGGGCATTAGAACGTTCTTTCAACTTGTCAATATCAGTGTATTCAATAAATAGGAATATTGTTAAATGTAACGTATAGATCGAATTCATTCGAAGGTTGTAAGACTGGGAGCGGTAAATCCTTCATCTAAGCTATGAGTGCATGCCTCTCTTGATACACAGATTAGGTGGTACTTGTTATTGCACCATTGCAAGCTACATGTATCATGAAGGCTCAAAAAGAAAGATTAGAAAAATAAGGGTTTTGAGCTATGCGTGTTAGAGACACTCGTGAATAAATCAGATATGTTTTGCATCTTTTTGATTGGTCGAACAGTTTCAGTAAACCCCAATCAAAATCCAGAAAAAAATCCCTACTTTTGTTAGCACGATATGCCAAGGGTTCGTGAGGAGCGGTGCGGATCAGAAACCCTTGGGATATTTGATCATATTTATTGCGGCTTGTTCCTCAAAATTTTATTCAAAAACTTTTATTCCTAACAATCAAAATTGTACCAATGCAAAGACAATACACAAATAGAACATGAACAAAATATTTATTGAATAAAAATGCGTCCTCTTTGTATTTGGTTTTCACTCATAACCGGGTAAAAACGAACGTTATTATGACGTCATTATACGTTAACATTGTACGTCATATTGGTCTTTGTATGTGCGGCACGAAAATATGGCGTTGATACAAGCGATTCTAGCCGATCAAAACACAGTAAGGAAAAATAGAATTTTTCGGGATAGGCGCAATCCATTGGATGCCTATGACGACCAGGAGATTCTCTCTCGCTACAGAATGACAAGTTGTGTTTGATGGACGTGATTGACATTGTCAGAGAAGATATTTCACATGAAACGAAAAGATCGTGTGCCTTAACTCCGGAGGAACAGACGTTCGCTGCTTTGAGGTTTTACGCTACATGTTCCTTCCAACAAGTCATAGGGGACATTTTGGGACTTAGTCAACCCAGCGTGTCAAGGTCAGTTCAGAGAGTGTCAACGGCTTTGGCGAGCATTGCGGGGCAAATCATCAAGTTTCCGACGGATAACAGGAAAGCACAGGCAATCAAGGAAGGTTTTATGGACAAGTTCAGATTTCCTAGTGTTCTTGGATGTGTGGATGGAACATTTATTCCCATCAAAGCTCCATCACAACGTGAGGACATGTATGTTGGTCGAAAAGGTTTTCATGCCCCTAATGTTCAAGGGATTTGTGACAGCCAGATGAAATGTATCAACCTTCTTGTGAAGTACCCAGGCTCAGCCCATAACGCATTCATATGAGGCCAGTGTAGCATTCAGGACTTTTGGAGCCAAAATCCTCAGTTAGGTTTCTTGCTCGGGGATCAAGCGTATCCTTTGAAACCGTATCTGCTTACTCCTGTTCAGGATCCCCGCACCCCTGCAGAGGAGGCATACAACAAGCAGCAACAGAGAGCGAGGAAAGTAATAGAGGACACCTTTGGAAGATGGAAATGCAGATGGCTCATGCTACATAAATTTGGTAGGTTGTACATATCACTTTCTATAATTGTATGACATCAACAGGTTATAGATAAAAAAAGTCTTGGCTAAAGTCTGTATCAAAACCCGTTTCCATCACATTTTCTCAAATATTCCGATTATCATAAGCTGTTGTGATTGACGCATATGAGCAGAATTTCGGAAAATGTTTATTGGTCAACCGGTGCTGAAAAACCTCTCTCTAGGATGAATACTGAAATACAAATGCAATGGCAAATAATATATTGTACAAATAACAAGGCATTGAATTATGGAGGGTAATCGTGTTCAAAAATCCAGTCATGTAAACTTGTAAATCCGAATATGCAATCATGTTGGTGTGTGAGCCTAATTATGAATGTGTGTAATTCTGATCCTGTAATCTATAAAACTCGGACATAAAAACTCTTAAGTTGACTCCGCAGACCTTCAATGTAATTCTTCCTATAGATGCACATTTGCAACTATAAAATGCTGTTTGTTATTTACATGTAACCTGTCACTATAATACGCATTTTCCATCGGTAGTCAATGCGTTTAAATCTCCGTTTTCTGAAATAGCACAGTTGACAGGTTACAAAGTTTGTCGAATTTTGACATGACCATATATGGAAACAGTGACGTCACCGATAGCTGCAGGAATCGCCGGAATTGTCACAGAATAAACAAAAAATATCACATATCATCATATTATCTCTGGATAACAACATTTTTTAGGAAGTACGATTTTTCGAAAAATAAATTTAAGCTCGGTGTCCGTTATATCAAGAGAATCCAGAAAGGATGCGAGAGAAGAATTCAATCGGCATCAGATATCTTAGATCTGGAAAATTTTACCTATCAAGACTTTGTTTAAATGTATACACGCATTTCTATTATCTTAGAGTACATGTAACAAATCGTTTAAGTATAGAGCTCGGGTGAATAAAGAAAATATCACCAAAAGCATCCTTATCGCTACCACAATGTTCGGACAACCCCCCCCCCCCCTTTAAATAAACAAAAAAATCCGAAGGTAAGGTTGACTGTCGTGAAATTAAAATGTGTATAAATTATAACAAAAATATTTCATTTTGTCGGTAATATATAGAAAAAAGAAGGTGAAAATTAATTGGCAAAAATGTTTTGATTTCAAGCAATTATTACGGGATATAAGTATGGCGTCCTGAATGTCGATTCAATCTAGACACACTCAGTGAAGTTGGTTAATCAAAATTTTCCGGAAAGCTTTATAGCTTTACAGTCACTTGTGAACATGAACTGATTACCATAAAGCAGCTACTTAGTTTTGTAAAATAAATTCTGTCAATACAGTATATATTTTATAAGATTTAATAATTAAAACTTTACCTGTTCATATACGATCAAATCTGTCTAACCCACCCGTTCCTTAATTTCAGAAATTCGATTTTCGAAGAAAAAATATAATTATAAAAACACAAACATACTAGTATCCCTTTTTTATTTCTTCAAAACCTTTCAATTTTTGACAACATTTTGTACTTTAATTAATGATTAAAAAACTTTTTCTATAACAGTTTTAGATTGTTTTATTATTTATCATGCACTTGCACAACAAAGTCATTTTGATATTTTATTTTTTTTCCGCGAAAAATTACCAAATTTCTTTGCAAGTCGTTAAATTCTAAATAAAATGATGAATATAAAATTTCAATCTCAAAATTCTTAGCATTCAGGTAAGCAATGAACCTACATAGGGCCTCACGGCGGTCTCCAAACCCCATGCCGCTCAAAATATCATTTTTAGAAAAGATTACGTATTCAACTTATATTTTCCAGTTTACATTACATGTCAAATTATTTTAGCGATATTAAAATAGATATAGGCATTTCTTTTTAGTAAAAGTTAACCCTTATCGTATTATACATGTACCAGTGTCCATTGGAATTATATAACAGAAACTAGCGCATTCGTCACAATCTTTATTCTAAAAATAATATTCTCGATCCAAAGAAAATAGTATCGTTCATTAGAACAGTTTAACTGAATTTTATGTTTATTATAGTCCATTCCGGCGATTACGGCATGCCTTATCCCGCAGCAAGCATTTTCCATAAAAGGTCATGTCAAAATTCGACAAACTTGTACACTTTACATTTGTCGATTTGTAACATGTCAACTGTGCTATATTCGAGGATGAAGATACAAATGCAGAAACTATGGATTAAAAATGTGCAAAGTTGAAGGTTAAATAAACCAACAAAAACAATTAAGCTGCAAAATGTGCATCATAGGAAGGAACTGAGTCAAATCTTAAAGTGTTTATGTCCGAGTTTTTATAGGTTACGCGATCAGAATTACACGCATTCATACTCAGACTCGCACACGAACACGATTGCATATTTGAATTTACAAGTTTACAGGTTTGGATTTTTGAACACGATTACCCTCCATATTGAATTGACACAATCTTTGAATGTCAAATGACGAATGATTATTACCCAAATGGCACGCCATACACATACAGATTTTAATAAACATTCTCAAGCGTAATTGACAATATGTAAACATTGTGGATTTTTAATTAAATATATTACAAATGATAACAAAATTTCACTGTACTTACTCTTCAGAGACACAAACGCCAATTCAAACATTAATATTCACCCGTTGTAGTGTAATTTTAGCTCGATGTTACTTCGGGCTTCACAGGATTTGATCACGTGACCAACCAACTTCATATCCAGGTGAACTTTTTAAATTGCTGTTTATTTCTTAAATGAACATAAACATTTACATAAAACATACGACGCATATTACAAACAAAATTATTTTAAACTTAAGGTGGAGCAATTACAGTAGAGTTGACAACAGCAGTAAAGGCAATCATCAGCACTGGGGTACATAACATATGCGAGAGTAAGGGTATACATGTACCTCTACCGGAGAATGACCACGTGGCAGCAGAGGATGAGGATGTATATTAAGACAACTCCACCGGACTACGGCGACGTGGGGGAAGGGGATGCGGTCAGATCCCGTCTGATCAGAGCCCACTTCTCTTGAGGAGCTCAGAATATCTTAATTAGTTCAAACTTGAGTTGATGTTATGTACTGTATTTGGTGGGGTTGATTTATTTTTTGTTTTTATTACAATTTATGTTGTTACATTGAATGCAGATAAACATCAAAGGATAATTTGAGTGAAAGTAATAAAAAAAATTAGAACCTTGACAATCATTGAATATTAAATTTGGTATAAATAAACAATAAAACGAATTTAGGATTTAAATTGGTTGTTACATTGAATTAATTTTTGGTTCATTTTAACGAGGCATACAGATAGCTGTAATGCTGCTGAGACATGTTGCACTCCGAAACCTGTGTCTTTGTCTGTGAGATGCCTTGACGTGCATTATTTATGTCATGAAGAACGTTGCTGATTTTTTTCAGTTCGTGCAAACGTTCTTCTTCCAAAGCATATCTGTCTTCCTCAATTTTCAGTCTTCGTTTTTCTATATTTAGTCTCTCTTTTTCAATGCACAGCAGTTCTGACTGGGTGCTAAAATATTGATATTAAACTTGATTAATACAAATTCAAAGCTCACATGACAAAGAATGAGCGTTATGATAGCTCTATAGAAACTGAGAGGACTGAAATCTACACGCCCCGCTCATCGATTGGTCGAAACCTACAGCGACTGAAACTGACAGGACTGAAATCTACACCCCCGTTTACCGATTGGTCGAAACCTACAACAACGTAAGAAAAATTACGGACTGCAC
>WFKH01011581.1:39573032-39588803 GCA_016163765.1 Magallana hongkongensis | reverse complement strand
CGATTGGTCGAAACCTACAACAACGTAAGAAAAATTACGGACTGCACCGAATATTCATGATATGTCAGGAGACGATTTGGCTGTTTCTTTTAGCTAACAAACCGATGTACATTAACAGTAGTTTAGTTAATTAAACTTACTTTTTACAATCAAATTATTAATTTGTTAAAAAAAAGATGTAAATTTATATAAACAATAAAATGCTTTCTTTGATGATTCAAGCGGCTTATGAAGGTAGCGAGTTTTCATATTTTTTTGCAATGTCGCCACCTTTATATCCCGCATGAATCATCAAAGAAAAGCATTTTATTATTTAAATACAGATTCCGCTGTATCTGATTCCAAAGTAAAACAGATAAAATTCACCTGTCATTCTTGTTGTCAGATGCAGCGCGGTGCCGTTGTGTTTTCATTACTCGTAACCCGTCATAGCTAGTTTCCTGTGTCGCAATTATTTCTGGTGCCGTATTGTCTTGCGTGTTTTGATAATCTCAAAACCTACATTTGAATGCCGTTAATGTGATTTTTGTGCAATTTAGCGTTGTATCACCCATCCAAAGGTCAAGTATGATGAGGTCACCTAGGATTTTCATCAATTCTTACCTCTATAATATATTCTTACCTCTGTCATATAACATACTTTTAAAAAATTCAATTTATCTTAAACCAGCAGTCAAATTTTCATTACGTTAATATATTTTAATTACGGGTCATGATAATCATACTGTTAAATTTCATTCAACAAAAATCGGAAATGGCAGTTTTCAAGAAATTGTTTTACTCTAAACGTTATGATTAAATAAATTTTGTTTTAAGGAAATGGCAGTTTTCACAACAATAAGGATTCCCCTTTTATAAAGCTTGAAATCTGCCACATTAGTCTGTGTAACCATTTTCAAATTTATTTCAAGGTCTTATAAAAGTTAGTACAAACTTTCCAGATAAATTTCTACGCTGCTTTATGTACAACGTTGAATGCAAGAAAAGATTAACAAACTTTGACTTTTCAATTTTATCTGCGACACCTTTAGGAAAAAAATAGCAAACATAGGAACTGCAACACCTTCTTTAAATCATACAAATTTTTTTTTGGAAACGGGTAAGTGCTGTGAATTTTCGTCTTAAAAGAGAATTCACGAGCGGTAGTTTTACATAATATTACATCAGAAATTACCTTAGGTTACCAGTATTAATTTATTTCAGTATCTTTAAGTCACAAAAAGGTTTCCTGTATAAAAGAAAAAAAAAAGAAAACTTCGATATTTAACAAGAGAATAACGATACCTTCTTGACTTCTACTGCACGTTTTTGGTGATTCTTTTCACATCGTCCCATTTTTTCTTTATCTCCTCTAATGTCCTCGGCACAACCGACGTGGCGTTCACAAATTTCTGTACCTCCATCCAGGCCATTTTCTTCTTTTTGTTTGAGATGCCGTCGCTAAATCTAGAGAACAATACCTCCGAATTTTCATTCACCTTTCTTACAAGGACATCGATTTCCCGATCTAAAAATCTTGGCTTTCTTTTTCTTTCCGACGTTTCCGACATTTCCGACGCTGTTATACGATACGGTATTTACGTCAAATTATGACGTCATTTTTATGTCAGTGCAAAATTATGTCATAAAAGCAAAGACAAGAACGAGTAGAGATTTTTAACAGTTAAAAAAGGATGATTGTCGAGAATGCTTGTAAATTTATATTCAGTGACAGATAATTTATAAGATTGTTTTAAATGTCTGTGGGTTTCAGAATGTTGCAGTTAAATAAATAATAATTCGCAAATGTATATGTATATTGCAGAGAAAGACAATCAATAAAATAAGAAGTTTAAAGACAATATAAAATAATTCATTCTTTAATTATTGTCAAAATCGCCCCCCCCCCCCCCACCAAAAAAAAATTATTTAGGGAAAGCTGCATTGTGATGAAACAAATGATTTTCTGACCAATGAAAGCTGCCGATACAAATAAATTGTCTTTAAGGACCCGTTATTACCGCACCCGTTAACTAAACGCTAACGGAGATGTTCGTGAATACCACGTTAAATTTTTACGTTAACGTTTCCGTAAAGTTAACGGACCCGTTATTTTACGGATGCTTTGTGAATAAGGTCCCTGGCAGCCGTAACGGAAAGGGTTGACTCTTATGGTTACAGCTTAATCCTGAAAAAAATTAAACCGCAGAGCCAGAAACACCGAATTATCAAATTGTATTCAATTTAAATAACATAACATAAAATCCAATAGGGCAACCGAAAATATGAAGGGGAGGGGTGGGTGGGTCAAATTCAAAGCGGCGACTGATGGGATGATCTGCAGGGAGTCTGTGACGTCACGAGTTCAAGCTAATATCCCAAAGTGCAAGCGATAACCAGCTAATATGCGTAAAGGTCCCCAAGGGTTGAAGAATTATTATAATTATGGTGGAAATATTTAGCTTTGACAAACCGATTTAACTAAACAGTGTTTACATAGACGTCAAGGACGTCAAGAGATAAAAAATTAAACAAGAAAAATACTATACGTGAGCTAATACCGTATAACGGGTAAGTTCTGCGGTTGTATATTTTCTGCGGTATTTTGCGGGTATGAAAATTCCCCAGAAATTGAAATCGCAAAATATTCATTAATAATTTACTTAATTATTCATTATTTGCGATGATAATAGTATCTACCGGTTTCAGGCGGCTTGTATTCTCAAACGTGATCAGTATGTTACTCAGTTGTCTGTACGCGGTAATTGCCATTTCTGGGTGGAACAGTTCCCAAAATTCCCACTAACTATATATGTAACCAGGGACGTCTTTTCTAGTATATATATCTTTAAAAATACACACTCAAAAGCATGATTTATTTTTCAGGTAAATAAATACACGTATCGATCCGCATATATAGATAATGTATTCCGAGCGCTTGACAATGTATGAAATTCATTTGCAAATCTTTTTCAAAACAACAATAGTCTTAAATGATCAAAGTCTAATAAGTGGATCATTATTCTTTTCTACACAATCAAAAGAAAGGTGTCAGTCAAGTATCTTCAATAATGATCAAGCAAATTAAATGATATCGAAAATTTGAGTGCGTGATTTACCGAAAGTGTTAGATAAACATTGACCAAACAATAATTACCGCATCTAAAGTGTCAACAAGCGGCTGATTATGTAATGGGAAATTATCATCGAGAACAGCACCATCATTACACACGGCATCGTGGTAATACCCCCAGCGGAGTCCCAAAACACGCATGCAAAAGGGAGTCAAAGTTTGATACAGTGTATAATACGTTGTTTGTTTATTTTTGCGGTCTAATGTATTCGCAGAAATTTGAAACGCAGAATATAATTTGATACTTTTTAGGGTCTAAACCGCAAAAATTTCAAGCCGCAGAAAATACCCGTTATACGGTATTCCAAACTGCAAGCGATGACCAGCTAATATGCGTAAAGGTCCCCAAGGGTTGGAGGGTTTTTAAATATGGTGGAAATATATAGCTTTGATAAACCGATTTAACATTGACGAACTAAATCCAATTAATATACATGAAGCTGCTTAAATGAAGTTAAATATGTCGCACACTTGATCCTTTAAGTTCATGTCAACCATGTTTGTAAAAATCAATTCATATTGGAGAGAGGGAGAGAGAGAGAGAGAGAGTAGAAGGAATCTCGGATTATCTATACCCTCTCTCCAGGGGCCGAAAATTGTAAAATTTTAGTAAAAAGAGACATGCAGACCTTTAATAGTAAATTGTCAGTGAGTAAAATGAAAGTCTGTTTTCCAGACTTGTTTTCGTTATAGTTTGATGAATTGATTCGAAACTTGCTGTGGCGCTTTATAAAGAAAAACTAGAAAAAGTTTGGGTTTTATTAAGATTGATCAACAGATGAAGAAATTAATTAAAACGACTCTTAAGATTATTACTTATCGGCCTCGACAATCTTTCACCAAACTTTCTCGAGAACTATTTATCACATATAACGACTAATGTTTTTAAATTAAGGGTACCAGTAGGGGACATGTATTGCTTATGCAATACCCTCAGAGTGCTTGTTTGTAAAGGAAAGGTAAAAAAAAAAGGCTGCACATTAATGCTCTTTGGTGATAAATGTGCCTTCCGTGTGTATTAAAAAATGTTGGCTAGACATCAAGATGCCAGTAGAAGTTCTTCAGTAAGAAATTTAGCAAACATAAATCAACAAGTTTATGTATTTTTCCCTTTAATGTATATATAATACAGCCAAGTGAACGAGTAATTAGAGCAAATCTTTCATTTTACACATTAAGCAACGAATAAGGTTAAACCTGTGGTTATATTAACCTGTATAAACAAAACCATTTTGAACACAGATACGAAAAGCTTAAAGTATCACGTGATTTAAGTTACTCTTGTGTATTTCATTAATCCATAGAATACGATGGAAAAGCAACATCTTCACATCATTTACATGGTTACAATTTCAAAAGGTCCCGCTTTAATAAAGGCCCTCAGGGTGAAAAACATTTAAGAGGATCTGACACAACCTCCGACTGAAAAAATAAGTTTAAGCTCATTGCACATTTATTATCCACCAAGCACACTATGGGTGTAGTATAACAGTATAAGGCAGATAGGAATAAGATAAGAAATGTAGGTTCCAGACAAGATTTTTACACAAAAGTCTTTAATGTCCATAATATTTCCTAAAGAAACTTAATTCAAGGTCACTGCACAATCTTATCTTCGAACACTTCGAAGTCACTTGGTAAAGTCTGAGCAAGATTGGACCAAGAGGAGAGCAGTTATATTCCAGGGTTCTGAGCAAGATTGGACCAAGAGGAAAGCAATTATGTTCCGGTGTTTTTTCTTTTCACAAAGATCTATTACGACCTTCACCGACCGTTTTGGTTCAGTTTCACTACACTTACTTTACCTACAAGACAGTTTTTAAAAGACTGAGCAAGATTAGGCCAATTGTAGAGTAATTATTGTGAAAACTGGGTTTCACACCTCTATACAAAACTGCTTAAATATCACTAGACACTTAACACACATGCACTTTCGTGTTAAGTACGCGTCAGATAGGTCAGAGGAGCGGTAATAATCGTTACAATGTAGAACATTTTGACATAGAAACTCGTTTCAGGATCTCTGTACATCCCTTACCCAAAAGTACTCTGTGGGTTAAGTATGAGCCTGATTGGGCTAAGGTGAGAGAATGTTTCGTCCGGACAAAGATTTTTTAATGTACGTAGCTCTGCTTTGCCCAATAATTTTTGTACACCCTTCAACCTAAAGGCACTTTGTAAATGAGATCTGAACCGGGTTTTTCATGAAGAGAAAAATATGCTTCGAACACACGGACAGACTTATCACTATATTGCGAAGAGCGGGACTAAAATAAACACAGAATTAAATGCAAACACCCTTATAAAAGAATCACATACAAATGTAAAGCAGTTATGGAATTCGGTGGACCTCAATTTATCTGCCTGATGTAACATCAACGGGCATTGTTGCTTTGTAATAGTGAGGGCAATAGGAGCTAATATAATTATTCAATATTTCAATATCATGCACAAACAAAAACAACAACAAAACAGAACACCCCCCCCCCCCCCCCCCCCAAAAAAAAAAAACTTCAAAAAGGAGACCTTGTGGTAAATAACAAAGCATATTGTCGTTAAACTAACACAGTTTATTTTATAAATTTGATCAGAAATATTGTTGTAATGGAAAGCATGGAAGCCTCTGCTATATTTCATACCTCATGAGTAACAAGTTCTGGTTTAAGGAAATTAAATGATAAAGTAACAGCGCAGTTACTTTTGACTGAGTCAGTGCTTAACAAAAGCTTTATAAAATCTTTTTCATAGTTCTACGAGTGATTTCTTTATTTCAGTCCGTCCCCAGTTTACAAAACATTAATATTTTGTTTTTTTTCCACAACCATAATTCGCAAAAAGTTCAGAATATGGCGTATACCATACAATGGAACCTTTTATTTCTTGTTTGTGGAGCCTCACTGACGAAAAAAAAAAAAGTGCGCGAGTAAGGATCTACACAAAACATGTTAAAGACCCTAATGTACGGAATACCCTATGTTTTGAACATTTTAATAGGATCATTCATTATCATTTCTCTGTGTATATATGTAAATTGGTCGATGATGAACAAAAGGCAATGAAAAGATATTTTCGAAATTTCTGCATGATCACACATCTAATCATGACATACAAGGGTGGTTCAATAGATTCACAGTTTAAAGAAAATACATTTTAATACATTGCACGCTGTTTCTTCATTTTAGAGATCAACGATTTTTAGAGTTCGTGCCTATTAATGAATGTGTATAAAGGTTGTTGTAAATAATGCTACTCATAATAACAAAAAAGTAAATCCTTACAATTATTTAAAGGTCATTTAAGAAGATATTCACAATATAAAAATATTTTAATCTGAAGAAATAACATCTTTATTTCGCTATTTTAGTTTGTTTTACCGGGAGTGTTTACCTTGATGTGATAATAGTAGAACATTTTCAACTAGAGGTACTGTGAGCAAGCTCACAAATGATACCCCCGCTAAGAAAATATAATAACTCAAGTACCCCTATTTCTCTAAAGTAATGGATGCACCATTTTCTTATAGTGACCTTGAACTTGCAAAAATGACCAAAGCTCAAGATCAGGATATATTTACAGGTCACAAGCAATCTTTGTGTCAAATTTTAGCTCCTAATCATTTTCTATTGCAAGACATAGCCTAGACAGGAAGTATGCATTTCTTTAACAATGACCTTGAACTTGCACAACTGAACCTGAGTGAAATTCATGACACACTCTCAGGTCATAAGCAATCTTTATGTGAAGTGGGAACTTCCAATGTTTCTCCATAAGAAAGGTATATACCAGACAGGAATTTTGCACTTTTACTTCCAGTGCCCTTGAATTTGCTCAAATAACCTTGGGTCAAAATCATGACACACCCTCAGGTCATAAGCATTCTATGTCTGAAGTAAGAATTTCCAATGTTTCTCCACAAGAAAGATATGGACCGGACACGATTGCACAGAGAGACGGACGGACGGACAGTTGGACGGAGGGACAAGGTGATTCCTATAAATCCCCCCCCCCCCCAAAAAAAAAAAAAAATTAATAATAAAAACTGTGTTTTATAAAATATTTTTCATAGTACTACGAGTTATATCTTTATTTCAGTCCGTCCTCAGTTTACAAAACAAATATTTTGAGTTTTTATCAACCAGCACAATTCGCAAAAAGTTCAGAACATGGCGTATACCATACAATGGAACCTTTTATTGTTATTTGTGGACCCTCACTGACGAAAAAAAAAAATCAGTGCGCGAGTAAGGATCTACACAAAACAGATTAAAGACCCTAATGTACGGAATACCCTATGTTCTGAACATTTTGATAGGATCATTCATAATCATTTCTTCCAATGTTTCTCCATAAGAAAGGTATAGTCCGGACACGAATTATGAACTTTTTCTTTCCAATGACTTTGAACTTCCTCAAATGACCTTGATCAAAATCACGACACACCCTCATGCCTTCAGCAATCTTTGTGTAAAGTAAGAACTTTCAATGATTATCCATAAAACACGTTTAGAACAGATTGGACACAAATTTTGCACTTTTCCTTTTAGTGACTTTGAACTTGCTCAAATGAACTTGGGTCGAAAACATGACACACCCTCTGTCATAAGCAATCTTTGTGTGAAGTAGGAACTTTCAATGTTTCTCCAGAAGAAAGATATAGACCGGACACGAATTTTGCACTTGTTACGAAATTTATTTCTCACATCCCAATATACATTCCCTGTTGCAATAAAAGTCCAATAAACCATATCAAGAAGTGAATTTCTCTTTAATACATCGTATGATGATAATTCACAATGTGATAAGATGTTTTGTTCATGTATTCTTTGTTTACAATTACCAAATCATTGTCGAAAATATCGGCGAGAAATCATCCCGAATTTCCTCGACGGCATTGACGGTCAGTTGTTTCATCCCATATACATCGTATTGCATTGTTGATTTTATGTTTTCCAGTCACAAATTCCAATGATTGATTTGTTATACGAATGATACATGTCAGTTTCTTGTTACAGCGCTTTTATTCGCGTGATTTAATTCTCTGTTCTAAACTGCTATGCTCGAACTATGGCAAGTATTTGCATGTTGACATCATGACGTCACAAATATCGATCCCGATGCCAATAAATAACGAGCTCAGCTGTTTGCACAGTCAGTAGGTTTCTGCATTTGTGCAGATCTGCCACGGCAGAGCATGATATGCCTCTGACTCCCAATTCCGGGAATGGCAATGATTAATTATATTTATTGTTAATTGAGACTAGCTGATGAAACATTATTGTTAAATTAATAAGCTGTTATATAAGTTTAAGCAATATATAAAGTAGGAGGATTGTAGGAACGGGACTCCCGCACAGTTTTGCAGGATAAAGAAATTCAATTTTTATAAGGGTTTTGATGCATATGATTATTCATAATATTTGTATTGCCATCCTATTAAGTTTGGGAATTCATTAAATCATTTTATATATACACTCCCAGAGTTCTGGGATTAACATTATTCAATAAATTGGAGATACCTTTGTTTTATTTAAATCCTGACTTTGAGTTTTCTTTGATGCCAATGCACAGATTTGGGAGACCCACAGGTTGCGAATAACATCCCGGAATAACAAGATAAAACCCAACATTGGTGTTGTAAAATTTCTATAAGCGGGATACCCAGCAAAAACGCAACATTGGTGTCAGAAGTGGGATACTAAAAACACAACACCCATTTCCTTCCAGTGACCTTGAACTTGTTTAAATGGCCTTGAGTCAAAATCATGACACACCCTCAGGTCATAAGCAATCTATGTGTGAAGTAAAAACTTCCAAAAATTCTCCATAAGAAAGATATGAACCGGACACGATTGCACAGAGAGACGGACGGACAGTTGGACGGAGGGACAAGATGATTCCTATATACCCCCCCCCCCCCAAAAAAAAAAAACAACTTTGTTTGCGGGGGGTATAATAATGCAAAAATGCACATCAACTTTCATTCAAAATCTAAAAGTTTTTTCCCGTTTTTTTCCCCTTAAATATATTTACAACTACTCTGTCTTGTAAACGATGGCAATGGATGTCTTCATTTAAGGTGGGGTCATATTCAACATTTTGGGGGTGGAAGTATTGCTTTTTTATTCATTTATTTTAAATTATAAAAATGACATCGTATATGATTAAAATGCCCCAAAAATTAATGTCTTAACTGGCATTTTCTGACCAAAATATGCCCAATACATAACCGCATTCTTTTTTTACTTCTCAGTCTTAATCAGATACAAGTTTAAAATCCTTTTTGGAATCAGATATAATGTACATGTAATTAATGCATAATTATTGTGACCAATATTAAAGCAAAACTAGACATCACTGAGATGGTGACCATCTCAAAGGGCCCCACTTAAATAATGAAAATAGGATAAAAGTATTTTAGAGGATTTTGATTTGACATTGACAAATGACTTATAAATTTTCAGGTAGGCATAAAACTTTTAGTCAAGCTCCTTACCCCTTACCAACAGGCATTGGGTTTAACATGAGAAAGATTAATCAAATGGGAAATAAGTTGTGTTCTTAATGTGGATTTTAAAGAGATCTGCTATGACCTTCACAGTTGTCCTTGAAACTTGGTTTAAGATCGCTGCACACCCTTAACCCAAAAGCTCTGTTTATGTGAAGTACGGGACAGAAGCGCTAAACAGGTTGGGAACAAGTCCCCTTTAGCGAGACCATCTCGCTAAAGCGAGATTATCCCTCTTTAGCGGTGTAAAAAACATGACCCAAACCCGAGATTTTGGTTCCACTTCGGCTTAAAACCGTGTTTTTTCACAAAGAAGAAAAATCCGGGGACATGTCCACACACAACATATAACCTTCCTGTATTTGTCTCGTTAAACACTCTGCACTGCTGCATATCTTTAAAATTGTTAATATTTTGAAAAGGGGCTAAAATTTGTTTGAATTTCGTCAACAGTTTTCGGTAAAATTCTTCTTTACAGCTATATATTTATATAAATACCTGTCACACTAGAAATTTGACTTCGACGACAGCCATTTGCATTCTTCTTTCACATTTGAAAGTGCATGGACCAATCATAATGCGCAAAAGATCAAGCAGAAATGCAGTTTTTCTACGGAGAACCATTATTGCTAAATATCAATACTAGAAAATTTATGTTAACGACAATAAATAATGATTAAAAATATAAAAATCCTAAATTAAGTTCCGCTATAGAAAAAAATCTCAAAAAGAGGGAGAAAGAGTATTGTCAAAATTGGCGGCAAAACGGAGAGGAAGAGACCTGCTACGATGAATGCAAAATCAGCTAACGTTGTCAAGGCATTCTCTAGAAGAAAAGAGACTTTATTTCAGAAGGTTTGTAAATACTTTTAAGAAATCCTAATAAACTTTATCAAAACGTTGTTTTAATTAATTACAGTTGACAGTAACATACCTTTACTTTTTTTCCATATCTGTTAAAAACTTTACGTATCCCTCCTTTTTTCCTTTCATATTTTTTTTCCAGTCAGCTTTTTCTTTATCATCCAGCTGGAGCTGTTCAATTTTGTCTTTCAGTTGTGTTTTAGTCATAAAATTTAAGTCCTCAGAATTCTTTTTCTGTTTTTTTTATATTATTAGAGGCTTTGGTCTCAGGTGCTTTTCAAGAGACCCGGTCTCAGAAACATGATCTATATAAGATTTAAAATTTTCTTTACATAAAGATGTGATATTCTGTAAGCCACTTTCCAGCTTCTCACCACACAATCCCTCCATTTTGGTAGACACAAGGATACGTTGATCTCTGATGATGGTTCTAGATTTAAAAGAATTTAATGTATCAAAAAATATTATTGTATACAACATAATATATGGGAGATATCTATGAATGAGAAAACAAACCTAAATTCAGCAGCTTCTTTCTTTATTCCATAACTGAAACTATAATCAGGATCAGGATGTTTAGAGATATCCAAAGTGTCTATCATGTGATCATGAATCTGGAAATATTAAGGTTATATTTACTCTAACAGGCAAAGGACTTGGAGGTGGCCACAGGTGCCAAAGTCCAGTTACTAATAAAAGGGCCATCAGGAGCCAAATATATATCTGGACAGGTTACTTTTCAATTTTATTTTGGTTCATAACTATACATGTATTTATCATTCAATCACTTGCCTTTATTTTTATGATTTTTATTATCGTCTGTCCCAAGTTATTGCTTCCATCACTTTTTTATGATTTTTAATAAAAATACACATACATGTGAAATAAGTACAGCTGAAATCGATGAAATGGAAAATATTAAAGATATCTTCATTGTTCACTCATAAAAGTTTACAGGAACGAAAAAAAAATTCTTACGGAGATTTATAATCGGAAATCTTTACATCTTTTCTCCATTCGGAAGTATTCAGGACACCTCGCGTAATTTTTCAACCTTATCATCCGGGCTATTTATGGCTGATGCAATGCAAAATCTTCGTAGACTTTCTATTTTGGGATGTGTATTGAAACCTGAAGCGGTAGAGGGGGCGTTTCAAAACACATTTTTCATATTAGTGGATGAACGTAGTTTGAGCACAAAGGTATTAATTATTATTGAAATATCAAGCGAAAAGTGGTGGAAGCAAAAACTCGGGGAAAAGTTTTAATAATTGTTGAAATTTTGGTTTTTATTTAATATAGTGTTATACGACTGAAACTGTTGGCACCAGGACAGTGCAGCCGACGACATCAAACGCATCGACACAAACTGATGCTAGTCTGTGTAATGTTACGGACTCAAAAAAATCTAGAGTGTGTGGGGAGGGGGAGCTTAGTAGAAGCGTGAAATGGATAGGGTGCGATGGCAATGGCAAAAAGAAACCATGTGAGTATTGGTGCCATTGCCACTGCCTTGGGTTCAAAGTAAGAACCCAGGCAGCCCTATCCAGGTTTCAGTGGTTTTGCCCTTCTCACCGGGCACAGGCAATTCAATAAATATATTAAAAATTAATGTAGTTTTTTATGCATTTTTTTTCTCAAAATGATCACATATTGTTATATATAATAATATCTTTTATTTATCTATATGCAGTGAAATGAGATGTGGTTATTGTTGAAAAAATATTAATAGCGATAATATGGAAATAAGAACACACCTTTGCCATTCGATCTACGTTCCTGCATGCTCGAACCCAATCTTGGTCATCTGGCAGACCCACAGGCAGTAGTCGTTTAATCGTGCGGTTGTTAGCCTCTAAAACAAAATTTCCACCCTCCCCTTTGCTATCATTGCCAGAAACAGAATAGGACTCATGTGTCTTCAAAAACTATGTAACTCTGGTGGACACTTAGTCCGCAAAAGAGAGTCTCTAAAAAAGGTTTCCATGTAGAAGGGCATGCTAAGCCCATAAAACAAAGGGGCAAAACGAGCTTTGGCCACATTTATTGCCTCAGTGTTGTTCCTCCTAATGCCTGCCCTAAAAACATGTAATGACAGACAGTATGTGAAGACTGCCTCCGACATGAAAATGGACATAGGATGTCCCTGAGGTACCCACTTGAAATATCCAGCGGCCGTTGGCAACTCTTGGTGGAGATGAGCATGGTCAATGTATAATTTCACCAATTCACATGCCATGCTGTGCATGAAAATTTGTATAATCTGCCAGCTTTTGTGGTGATCTAAATGCATAGAAAAATGATGTATAATTATCTCATGTCCTATGTAACAATTAAAAAACTATTCTTATAAAAGAAAAATATTTACCATTCGCAGCTTGGCAGGAAAGCTGAGCCTTGGGTGGTGTAAAACCAAGCATTTTAGCAAGCCTGTTTAAAAGATAGGAAAATAATACAAATTTTATCTGATATGACAAATATTTAAAAAGCTGTTTTAGGGCAGGTGGAAAGAGTAATAAAGGATATTTGTTGACAAACCAAAATTAGCGAACGGTTACAGCTTTCTATTTTTGACAGGAACAGATGGGGGGGGGGGTAAGTAACAGAAAAAAAATCCTTGTAAAAATGAAGTAAGGCCATCCGTTCTATGGAAGTAGATTATGGCATTATGATAAACTTTTATTTACACAAAAAGATTACCTGCTTATGCCCACATCCCACAGAAGCTTGAACAAAACTTTCACCATATTTATCTCATAATGTCCTAATCCTATAAGAAAAATTAAAAAAAAATAGTGAGGTATTTTATTTATACAATTAAATATTTTAATAAATTCGCGGTATGCACAATATGTATTTTACATGTACCTGGAATGAGCATTATGTTTTTGTATTTCCTGCACAGTTCGGGATCACAGTCGTGGCCACTTTGCCCACAATGCTCCACGAGGTCATCCTTGGTCAGAAATTCTGCGTAGCATTGTGGGCAACTATGATAGTTCTCTAAAACCCGATTCCCTAATGTATAGGGCAGGGCATCACAACCAATAATGGTCAGCATCTGTCAGTGCCGTGTGTCGTTGTTTTGAGGATTTCGTCAAATACCTAAAAAATATTATAGAATAAAAAAATCATTTCAAAATAGCACCCTCATTAGACATTATGAAAACATTATATATACCTTTTCGACAGATTCATATGAACAAGGGTTCTCCATGATAGGTTCCCCCATGGCCACTTTGGGTTTTTCTTCAGGATGGGAACTTGTTACAAAGGTGTACCTGATTAACATAAAGAAATTTAAAATAATAATTATGTTTGCAGTATAAGTGGTTTCAGATTTTAACAGCACTGCATTGCTGTAAAGATTACCTTTCCCCCGCTGGGTCTGGTTCAAACTGATCCCCATCTGTCAGCTGTTTGAGTATTTTGTTGACGAAATCCTCCCTTTAAAAAATATGAAATATATGAAATAAAAATAATATACATAAATGTATATCAAATCTTTCATATCGAATTACTGTGGAAAAAATCCTAACCTATATCGATGAAACAAAATTTGTTTATCTTTGGTGTCAAAATGCGCTCAACTTCCTCCTTTGTGATAAATGGACTCCACCATGTAGCTGGGGACAACATTTCATTTTTCTGCAAATTGACTGCATTGTTGGCAACAATATGGACGACTGTTGTTATGACACTTGACTTTGACTTGTACTCACTTTCTACGTGCCATTTTTTCTCAATAACCTTTAAATATGATACAAAATTTTAAAAATATTTTTTTTTATTTAAAACATATTTTTTGCGCCCATTTTTGCGTTATTTAGTAGAACCATTTTAAATTGGTCCTAAACATGTTGCTTAAACGGGAACCAGTTGAGGAAAAGTTTTACTAAAACCAGTAAATACGGGCGCATGTTATCCCACCTGATTATTGTCTATGAAAGTGATGATGTCTCCACATGTTGGCGCTTTCAAGGGTTCCGCTTTCTTTATATAATTCATTACTGTGGAATATGAACCACACGGAGAACCTACAAGTTCATCATAAAATAATTACAAGATTAAAAGCATTGCTTATTGTCTTTATTTAATTATTATCCAAATATTGTGATGACATCATTACCTGTCTTAATTTTTACACTATTTTTACTTCCAGTTTGGAAGTATGGCATCACATTCTGAAAGAAAGCGATCGGTGCCACATATTTGGTATTTGCTAAATGAGAAATGGCATCCACAGCGTTGGCCACTTCCAATTTTCTTTCAATGTTAGCCCCTCCTACACCTTCAAGGAATGACAGAAGGACTTTGTTTCTCTTGGAGAGCCAATCTATTGGAATTTAATATAGTTTAAATGATAACCATGTACATCGTCATGTATTTTTATTCAAAATTTGTCATAAGTGTCATAAGTCATGAGAGAGAGAGAGAGAGAGAGAGAGAGAGCGAGAGGGGGTCGTTATAGTTTTATTTGTCACAGCATGGTATTTGTTACATGAATACATGAATGTATATGCATGTAGCATACCAGAGAGAACAAACTCTTCTAGGAATGCATCACTGGAGTAGCACTTAGTACATTCAAATGCATCTTTACTTATTTCAGAAGATATTTTACTCCCAATACATTTTGTAATGCTCATCAGCTCGTCCTCGGTGATATTGCCGTTCTCTATCGCTTCTAAGATGTCTTGCCCAGAAATGCCTGATAAATAATTTAAATTTATTTAAAATAAACCCCAATGATTTCTTCATAAATTTATTTACTGTATTACATGTTTAACTGTATACTTGTGTGTACTCAAAAATAGATGCATGTAACGTAATTTATTACATACTTAGTAATAAATACGGGTTTTTTGCATATGTGATACAGATGACATCACAAAACTCGTATCGGCCTCCGGGGCTGATACAGGTTATCAGCCCTCTAGGGCTGATACGGATCCGTATCACACTCCTTGCGGAACTCCTCTGCGTTTTTCCCTTTCGGCATTTTGTGCATGTTTCCAGACGAAAAATAAAACATTTGTTACAGTCGACATTTTTAAGTGCAGTTAAAAACTATAAATGCTAGCAAATGTTTTGGTGCAGTTAACTTTTAAAACCTGAGGAAATTCCGGTTCTGTAGATACATGTATTTTAAAACAATTGGTTCTTCTATTTTAATTTAATACATGTACATACTAATTTTAAATAATATTTAAAATCAATTTGTTTAAGTTGATGTATGTTTTAATTTTATTACTAAGTATGTAATAAATATAATAATAGATACCCTTTT
>WFKH01011581.1:39542774-39563978 GCA_016163765.1 Magallana hongkongensis | reverse complement strand
TTTAGATAGTTTATATCTGCTGACGTAACTTTTTTTTTAATTAAAAGATGATCAGATTTGCTTTATTTAAAACTTCAATTTCAGTTTTCGTGAGAAACAGATATACTTTGCTATGCCGTCTTGATTTTTTACATCAATATGTGCCATTTTTGCAATATAAAGAAAATCAGTGATCAATGTCCCATGTCTGTTTTATTACAGTATTAGTTTTTACAGAGAATTGATCTTAAAATATTTCCCAAATGGCTTTTAAGATTCTTTCTAAACTCTGTTTTCCAATCATTCTAATAATTTTCTGTCCAATAATGCCAAGAACAATACTCCCATTTGATTCACAAATGATTGAGAAATACCTCTGAACCTATGATAGACGAGTTCCCTATTGAAAAATAGAAGAGTAGGAGGCTTTTCTTATATGACTTGAATGTTCGCCGCTACTTAACTAATATGATATTCCGGTCTGTAATCCACGTTAATAAAAACTCTGTATTCTTATTATACTTCCATTCACAAGTTAAGTTGCTACCTATGCCTGTGTGAAAGTATCAAAATGTTATTGGTCACATTTGCTACTTCAAATCATGAATTAAACCTTTCAAATTCTTTTTAGCATTGTCAAAAGCAAAATAAATCATTTCAATTAGTGATAACTAGATTTAACCTGCGCATGCACAGGTTGATCGAGTTGGATGAACATAATCTTCAAGAGGAAATGGTAAAAGTTTTGCCACAACAATGCCCTTTCTACCACCTTTTCTTACTAAAAGATTTTCCATGAGCGTTTATGGCGAAGGCCATGAGAAAAGAGTGCCCTCCCCTGAGTTGGATGATCCTCACACCCCCAACCAATCCCCGATATTTATTTTATTTTTCATATGCTTTAAATTAGTAATTTTTGCGCGTTTATGAAATACTTTCTTCTTTTTTGTCCGCATTTCTCACAATTTAAGACCAAAATTTGACTACGCCACTGCAAAAGGTACTTTAGAAGAATTGGATGTGAAATGATTTTATGTTTTGAATGTGTATTTCGCTATTTGTTTTGAATAATATGAAAAAAAAAATGTTCCATGTTGACTCTATCTGAACCCTCCACCTCCCACCCGCGAATCCAAAGCTTATGCGTGAATTTAAAGAAAGTGCTGTTGCGTTGTCCTAGCTATTTTTCTAGTCTTCATACGTTCTATAAAAATTATTTTTATTCTCAATACATTGATGGACAGCATGATCATATGAAGAACTTGTACACATCTTTTAACCCGTAAAACGTGGATCCGCTCCATTTAAAAAACTATATGTGAAGTCTTGGCGAATACAAAGTTCAAATTCATTCCGGTTCGAATTCCGGATTTTTTGGACTTATTTTTGCTGATAATTAATTAATTAACGCTTATAGAAAGAACATAAACCCCGATTTACATAATTACGTTTGATGCAATGTTTATATTATCTAAAACAATTGACAGTTCTCAGCCGATCTATCGGTATTAAACCACAAAAAATAGAGTCCATTATTTTAGGAGTACAGATTATAAGATAGACATATTTTTCCTAATCATACCCTCGCTCCGAAGGAGAGGGCGGTATACTGTTTTACCCTGTGTCTATCCGTAACAAATTTTCGTCATAGATTTCTCAGCAACCACACTCTTTGTTTAGGTATGCCTTCTAGTGGGATTAATTTTTGTACCAATCAGACGTCAACTTCTTGTTAAATGACGACTTTGTTAATTTCAAGCTTAAATTTTCGAACAAATTTTCGTCATAGATTTCTCAGCAACTATTAATCGCAGATGTTTTAAATTTTAACACACTCTTTAAGTATGCCATATAGTGGGATTCATATTGTACCAATCAGACGTAAACTTACTGTTCAATGACGACTTTGTTTATTTTAAGCTTAAATTTTTAAACAAATTTTTGACAAAGATTTCTCAGCAACTATCAATCGCAGATGCTTGAAATTTTAACACGCTCTTTGTTAAGGCATGTTATATGGTTGGATTGATTTTTTTTACAAATTCGATGTCAACTTCCTGTTAAATTTCCACTTTGCTTATTTTTTATATTCACATCAGGGCGGGGGTATTACTAGTGAGCATTGGCTCACAGATATCTTGTTGAGATAGCTGATATTATCAAATTATTTATTTTAACGCAAATTTAATGTGAAAGCTTCCAGTTTAGCAAAAAATCAACAACATGTTAAATATATTGCATTGATTGAAGTAATATTTTGATAAATTGGCGGGATGCTGATGGCAAAATATTGAATAATATTAAAAGAATTTCCTTTCGCGACGGGGATTTTCGCCAAGCGTTAACGTTGCTCTTATTTTAATTAGATTTTAAATTTTTAATCAAAAGATAGATAGCGTCTCAAGCCACGATCATGAGGCTTCGTAAACATATTAAACTTGAATATTCATACGCAATATGTTACATTATTTTCAATATGTTTATATACATACTAAGATAAAAAAAAACCAAAAGTCAAACATTAACTATATAAATCAATGCAAAATTCTTTCAGTAAAGTAGTCTCAGGTCTGGTATAACATACAGCACAAGCAACTGTGATTTTTTCTTTATTTATCAATACCCATTAAAACGAGGCTATGCATATAAAACGTGGACAGTGAGTTTCCTCACTATGCATTATTAAGTGACAATCGATTTCAACTCTTTGTTGTAGCTTCATCCATGTATTGATACGTTGAAACAAATACCACTGTCGTAAAGTAAGCTTTTCTTAACGGAATCTCTTACAAATTCGCCACTATAGATATCTTCATCTCGTGATTCTCATGAACAGGTTTAAGTCACTTTCAGCGAAGAGTGACTTCCGGATAATCAATATATTTTGACGTCGGTGAGGAAGGCAAGCAGATCATCACTCAGAGGTAAGGAACACTGAACATTTTTTCGTGTTAGGTTCAATTCAAAATATAAGTTGAATTATTTCTTTTAGCGACGATTATTTATTTATTTACGGAAACTAATCTAAACACGGTCACATTCACGGTGTTAAGTTATAAGCTATAATATTATTTTTGCTTTTATCAAATTTGTTTTAAAAAAAAAAATCATCTAAATTATTGTCAAATTATAGTATTGAAGACAACGGCCTCAAATACATGCAGTTAAAAATATTATAATTAGTAAGTTTATTTGTGGGATTTTTTTCCCACTTAATAAGTTTATAACAATTATCATAAAAGTGTATAGTACGTTATATATGTGAAACAACATCTCTAAAATATGTTTGTTAGCCAAATGAGTTTCAATTAAAAAAGAAAAGAATTTTTAAAATTACCCAACGTTAACATTTTCCCAACTCTGTTTGATCTGTTTTTTCATCAAAATATCTTTCAATTGATCTGTAAAGTGCCAATTAGGAACATAAATTGATGGTCATAAGAATAGGATTAGGATCAAACACAAACCAATAGCAATCTCACAAGTAGCGTATAATGAGACAAAAACGAACAGCTCCGTCGATGCTGGTCTCTAATCTGAAAATATCTGCCTCTAAGACTCAAAGAAGACATTGTTCAAATCAGTCTACTTGTCGGCCTTCAAAACTCGATATCTGCAAAGGAAAGAGGTAATTATTTGCCGTACAATTTTACTTCAGTTTAACCAAAAGAAAGTGGTTTTATACCACATAATACGCAAGAAGTTTTTTGGCTTAAGTTTTTACACAAGGACAAGTAATGATTGTAAACTCTATAATTAAACTTTTGGTTGTAATTTACCTGGATGTATTAACTGGCCTAAGTATTGTTACATACGTTTAAACTACGTAAGCAAATTAAATGATTTTAGGCTACTAGATGTTATCAGAGCGAACCATATTTTTATCTGTCTACCTTCAAACACTGTGAAGAAGTCTTTGACAATAACCTACATATACTGATCTCAACATGTAATAAATTAATGAAAGGAAAACTTCATCATTGTGTATCTTGTGTATTTATATGTAAAAAAAAAAGTTTACTAAGCAAGTCTACATGGAGGAAAAAATAATAAAATATTTTAGATCAATATGTTCAAAACTGATGTGTTATCCTATCAACGACAATTGATTGACTATGAATTATAAAGTTAATTTTGATACCGAGTGCTCGACAACATTGATTTTTATAACTTATAATCAATTTTTCCTTTAGAAAGTTTTTTCTCCAAATAAACTGCATGCTAAAATATTAAAACACATGTATGCAACATCTGCGAATGAAAAATCAATGCGGCAGAGTTTATGAACCTTGTTTAATGATTTATCAGATATAGAATTGTGGATGAAATTGCAGTCAGGTATAGATTTTACGTTTCATAAAATGTTTTCATACAAGCTTCCTTTATTTTAGCATGTTCGCAATTTGAGTAATATGTATTTTGTTCGGGTTCGATATTAGATCGGGATCGATCTTCCAATTGAAACCGATCAAATTTATTTTTATACTACGAGATAACAGTTACGTGTACATTGAAAATTAGACAAGTAACACCAGAAGATGTGTTCTGCAAACCTCTAAAACATTTTTGTTACGTCATCTTTTGTTTAACCATGTCCAGCAAATCTCTGTTTTCTATGTCCTAAATCTTCTGTACAGTATTAATTTTTGTTCACCTCCCCCCTCCCCCGCCCCCGATGTTACGTGCCTGTTATCAAACTAAATTGCTAACAACTATCCAGCAACCACTATACATACAAGTTCAATTTCCAATGAATAAGAAACGATTATTTTTTTCCCTTCGTTTCATAGAAATATCATTTGTTGATGTGCAATATGTTGAGTGTCTAAGGGAATCTTAAGATCAAAAGAGACAGTCTCACGTATCTTAAATTATTAAATAGGCAAGATGTTGGCAACGAAGAGTGCATGAACAAAATATCTATCACATATTATGTAGCGTGAAATGTTTTTGTAGGTCAACCGTGTAGAATGTTTACGATATATAAGATGTACATGTTTTTGAAAATTAACACAAAGAGTTTATAGTATTGCGACATTGTTACTAGTCCTTCTCCTATTTGCTAGTCTGCCAAAATTGCTTTTTTGGCAAGTGAAATTATCAATTGCTTATACACTGTAGGATAAAGCCAAAGCACTTCAAGGTGGTGTTACGTGGGCGCTAAAGGCACTTGAAAATTGATGGTTCTTTCGCATTTTTGTCGCGGCTCCAAAGAAACTTTATCGCCATCTGAAATTTAAAACTAATCGAACAACGTCTGTTGCAAACAGACACATCCATAATTTTTCGACGTTGGGTTATATTTGCATGTTCAGTGTATATTAGGAAATGGTGTTCTTTGGTTTGATTACAGTGCTATAATAGATCATATTCTAATACATATGCACAACCGCGTGAAATGAAAAAAAAAATATTCCTTTAGAAAATATGTTTGTCTACTTTGTGATTTTAAATGTAAAAGAACAATGAATCATTCTGTTGGATATTTTAAAAATGTATGTACACTTAAAACGCGATGGCAAGAGCGAGTATTTATAACTGATCATAAATATAAGAATAATTCTAAGAATGTCAATTAATTTACAAATTATCTCATTTATGGTCTTCTGGTTTCAATTCTTAAAACATTTAAAATAAAACTACAGTTGTAATCATTGCCTTCTTTTTGTAAATATATCGTTTCTTTGAAAAAATAATTGTTACGTAACTAATAATGCTAATTTCAGTAAACGATTAAAATTTTTCAAAACGCTATTCATTATATATCGTGGTTAGCTTATGGCCTTTTCAAAAGCTTTACATTTGATTCACGTATTTCATAAAAAGGAAAATCATTAAAGATAGTGTATGATAGATGGAAACACAAGAGGCCCATGGGCCACATCGCTCACCTGAGGAACAATAGGTATGATAAAATCAGCTTAATGGAGTCATAATACAAACTATCTGGACAATGTACATGTAGATCCTGTATAAATAAAATCCATTTTCCCCCCTAGATTTATGTTTATAATCATTAGTCCTTTTTCTAACAGGGTGATTTTATAGTCATATCACATGATGAGTATTGGGTGTTCTCAAAAAGATCCTTAACAATTGTTTATATATGGGATATAAACCTACATCAAACTCTGAACCCCTTGTGAGGCCAAAGAATTGTCCAGGGGCCAAAGTCTAAACAATTATAAAGAATCATCTGGCTGATTAGTTTCTGAGAAAAAGCTTTTTAAAGATTTACTCCATATATTCCTATGTAAAACTTTGACCCCCCCCCCATTGTGGCCCCACCCTACCACCGGGGGTGTCATGATTTTCACAACTTTGAATCTACACTACGTGAGGATGCTTCCACACAAATTTCAGCTTTCCTGGCTGATTAGTTTCTGAGAAATTTTAAAGATTTACTCTATATATTCCTATGTAAAACTTCGACCCCCCCCCCCCATTATGGCCCCACCCTACCCCCGGGGGTGATGGTTTTCACAACTTTTAATCTACACTACCTGAGGATGCTTCCACACAAGTTTCAGCTTTCCTGGATGATTAGATTCTGAGAAGAAGATTTTTAAAGATTTACTCTATATATTCCTTTGTAAAACTTCGACCCCCATTGTGACCCCACCCTACCACCGGGGGTGATGGTTTTCACAACTTTTAATCTACACTATCTGAGGATGCTTCCACACAAGTTTCAGCTTTCCTGGCTGATTAGTTTCTGAGAAGATTTTTAAAGATTTACTCTTCCTATGTAAAACTTCGACCCCCCCCCCCCCCATTGTGCCCCCCCCCTACCCCCAGGGGTGATGGTTTTCACAACTTTGAATCACCACTACCTGAGGATGCTTCCACACAAGTTTGAGTTTTCCTGGATGATTTGATTCTGAGAAGAAGATTTTTAAAGATTTACTCTATATATTCCTATGTAAAACTTCGACCCCCGTTGTGGCCCCACCCTACCCCAGGGCTGTCATGATTTTCACAACTCTGAATCTACACTAGACAAAATGTGATCAGAATAGCTCACTTGAGCTTTCAGCTCAGGTGATTTATAAAACAAACGAGTACATGTAGGTTCATGTAACACAAACAATATACAAAAAACGTTTTAAAGTACTTTTCATCTATAAAGTAAAAACAAAACAAAATTTTGGATAAAATCTCGAAATATCTCTCTCTCTCTCTCTCTCTCTCTCTCTCTCTCTCTCTCATAAATTGGACTTAAAGAGAAATAAATCAGCACACTACAATACTTCTTCAAAGAAACCAATAGACTTATTACCATTATCTTAAGTAGCCCAAGGCAACATCGTGGTTTCAATAGGATCGATTGCCTTCAAATGGACAATTAACAGCGTACCACTCAATACAGGTTGCTATATTGTAACTTTTTCGATAAAACGGTATTAAAATTAGAGTATCAGATCGATAGATAAAGACATCCGGATACTTAAACTTTACTATAAGTTTGGATAACGCCATATTTAGGCTTGGAAAATGAGTTGTTTGTTGAAAGAGATTGCAATAGCTCACTTTCATTACAGTTCATTTAGTGAGTAGGATATTCAACAGCAAATCCTTGCTGTTATTTATTTTAAAGAAATATCCTTGAATGATTTTATTATTTAGTAATAGGAAAGGGTGTTTATGTTTTCTTTTTTCGCAGAAACTAGAGGTTCTTTCATAACATCATAATTATATGAAATACTTTTAATACTCCGTTTCAGTTTTGTTATCTCCCTGGTTTCTTTTTACGACATTTAAAAAGCAATAAAAACTATCAATATCGAAGTTCATTCCACTACTGCAATGATGGTGAGGTGACAGATGAAACTTGTAACACAATAATCAAATATATATTTTTTTGACATTATGAGAAAAACAAATAGCGCCAACAACAAAATAGTGATGGTTTTTAAGGTGGTATAGGGCATTATGACTTGATATATTAATTTGAATGACAAAATCAACATCACTCTCCCGCTAGAATTCACTATGTTAGAGCATAAAATGCAATTTACAGAAATATTTATTAACTACCAATTTCGAACTCGGGTGTCGAAATTGTAGATCTGATGCTCCAACCCACTGCGCTACGCTGTTAGACATCAAATTTGTGAATGGAAATTAAACTACACTAATTCACTGTGCATTTCGAAAATGATGGTGTCCCAAACCTCGTCAAATGCAAAATAAACTTGGACAAAATAAAAAAACAAACCAAACAAGCGAACCGTTGGAAACAAGCACAGGGAAGATACCAACCTATTGGTAAAGAACCGTAGAACAGGCTATGACAAATGCAGAAAATGCATTATGATACTTTTTTTTAGGTGAACAAAACAAGAAAACTTAGATTTACGTATTACGTAGGCCTTTTTTAAGTCAATAGTGATGATAGAATACCATAGAGCGTCCGTTTTTTGTTTTAAGTGCTTGTAAACATCCGGATGACATTACTTCAGAACCACTGTACATTTTAAGAATGCAGATACACATAGCGTTTTTGGATGATAATGTACCCGTTTTATTAATCAGTATTCTAAAATTTTGAGCCTTATGGACAAACGATGATTCACATTTCGAGATATTTTTGTTAAACTAATTTTATGTACATATTATTATATTAATTTCGAGAAAAACTGATATAATCTCGAGTTATTGGGATGAACTTTACGCGAATTGGCCTACTGTGATAAAAAAAAAAATTGGCAATTTTAAAGAAATAATTTAAATCAAATAACAATGTTTTTAAAAGTGTTAACCTTTATACTAATTTCTCTTGAAGGCAAAATTTGTCATATAAATTTCCTATTAACATGCATTGTGTTAACTTTTTGCTTTGAACATATCTGCACAAAACAGTATGTCTTTAATACAATCTTCAGATTATTTTATTTTAAAATATTGATCTTCTCAAAACAACTCGATTTTAAAGTTAAGATAATGTATAAATTCTGAAAACGTGTGAAAAACTTGGATTGACATTAGTGAGTGGGGTAATATATATATAGGCTATCTTCTTTGATTTCACATGGCGTGCTTTTCGTCAATGATAACACTTGATCTTATTGCATGCCACAAGGTTATTACATTTACACATTTGAAAGTTCGGGTTTGTTTGCGTCTCCCGGGAAATTTCATTACAGATCGGATAATAAGAGTCGTATCGAGAGCGTTCTAACGGATCTCTCGGCCTCCGACACGCTCACAAAACCGAGTTCTTAGATGTTTCATGCGGGTATGATGATAGCTTCAAGTAGTATTGCAGAAAAAATACATAGCACACGTTAGCTGAAAATTGAATATCAAGAAGTAAAGGAAAAGTACTTAGTGGATGTAAATTTATTATTATGAAGGCCAACCCAAGAAAATAATAAGGTAAACAGAAATAAGAATCTAAAAGTATGAGAACCACACATTTATTGATAAACCAGTCCTGGCTTCTGGTAACACTCTATTAACATACATAAATTATTTTTATTATTATATACTACAACTGGTCAAATATACATGATAGTAACTATGTAAAAACTTTTCTTTGTTAATATTTACATTTTACCGTCTCTTTGTCTATGATAACACTACGAATCAAATTTATAACGTATAGTCCAATACATTTCATCAATGACGTACAGTGGGGCGCAAGCGGGGTTTGTATAATTAAACGAAATAAAAATAACGTATTATTGGCAATAATTTAATCATACAATTGCTGAAAATTATGTAAATATAAGTAATAAAGAATCATTCTTTGAATATTATGAGGAAATAATTATGGTCAAGGCGTGATCCAATATATCATAAAGCCATTCGGGCTTCGGGATTTTATCACGCCCGGCCAAAAGTATCACCTCACAATACTCAAGTAATGATTCCTTATTCCTTAGAGCTCGTTTCAAAATACCGTCGATTGACAGTCTACTTTTTGTCAGCAGCTCGCTAAATCCAGACGTCGTCGCTTCGCCGGCATGAAAGACATGCCGCCGAAATTCCCACGCAGTACGACCGCATTACAACTGGCTAGGTCGCTTTGCCTGCATCAAAGAAATGCCACTATCTTAAAGTTAATTCTCCATGACTTTTAAAAGGAGGACTGTTAAGTATTTTTTCACATTGATATGCATGCATGCATATATACATGCGTTTACTGACAAATGTTGTTTATATATTGATTTCCTGAACACCGTAGGTCACAGATCATTTACTTCCTTACTCTCTCTCTCTTCTCTCTCATTCAAGTCACGACCGGTAAATAATATCTTAACTCCGCCTACTACGATCTGATTGGACAAGAGTTAGTCAAAATTTTTCATCACCGAAGTACGTAGTTCACTGAACTGTATGGGGTTCAGGGGTAAACCCAAAAAGATGTCGATACTAAATAGGCCCACCTCATTCTAATTAGCACAATCGGCTGCAACTATAATTAACAACATAAAATATTCAGCGTGCTATTAAAAGGGAAAAAAAGAGAAACTTTTTTGAAATCTGGCTCCACCGTCACCAAAATCTTACAGCGAAGTACGTAGAAGCGTTTAATAGGCGTTAACTCCAGAAAAGTTTCAACTTAATGTTTTGACTGACCTTTGTCCAATCAGATCGTAGTAGGCGGAGTTGAGACATAACCGCTCGTGACTTGAATGAGAGAGAGAGGAGAGAGAGAGAGAGAGAATTAGAAATGACAAAGATGATCGAGCAAAATATCTATCAATAGTTATAAAGTGACAAATCAAGGTCTAGTTTATCCTATAAATTTATGTTTTATGTTTTGAAATTCTTTCACCGGGGAACAAGGATGTCTATCTATCTATCTATCTATCTATCTATCTATCTATCTATATATATATATATATATTTAAGAAACTGCTTTTCGTTACAAGTATTACCGGTAGTATTCTAATCAAAGTATACCGAATCTGCTTCGAATTAAACATAGGTCGTAATTTTGTTTGAAGACACGTTGAATAATACGTGAATTCGATCTATTATAAAACTTTCTTCATGGTTACTTATGTGAAACATTCTTTACCTTTATCCGCCACTATTTTATTTTTCCACTAAGCTTTTTGGGTTGCCTTTCCGTTTCACCATATCTCAATTCATAAATGATCATTTATTCGCATCTAAAATATTTATTGCCTGTATACAATTCTCGGACTCTATGAAAGTTTTGGTTTGTTACGTCATCCCTATTTGTAGACACTGCGCGCATGCTGTCGGCGGCCAAAGAAAATTAACGATCTTAACTCAAAACGCTTTAAAGTTACACCAATATAGGATATACATGTAATTTATAGACCTTAATTTATTTGCCATTTTATAAATAATGATGATTTCTTCATCTCCATCGCCTCCATTTACTTTCTCTGATGAAGCCCTATTTTGCTTAGCCAGCTAAGTTCTCTCTCTCTCTCTCTCTCCGTCTCTCTCTCTCTTGACATATATTTGAATAAAGCCATTGCATACATAAGAATAATTTGAAATTTTCGTATATATGCGGAAAATAGTTGTTTTCGATCTGCAGTAGACTATTTTTAATGCAATTGCACTGTTTCAACCGCATGCATTGTTGTGGCGGCGGCATGTCTTTGATGCTTGCGAAGCGACCGGCCGACTGAGTATAGCGAGCTTTGAACACTGTGCCGGATAATTATGCTAGTGCCAAGGTGGCATTTTTGCACCCGCTTAAGATGCAGTTTCGGAAAAATCCATACATACCAAATGATAGACCATTGTCTAGAGAGTATATAACCACTTTTGTTTTTAGTGTGTTTCACCTGTCAGGTGAGATATTTACCTTTGAAAATTAATATCACATAGGAAAATGATAATTCCCATAGGAAAAATGATTCTCCTACAGGAAATATTGACAATCCTATAGGATTTTCTAAAAATCCCGTAGGAATTATATTTCCAATAGGAGAAAGGTATTTCCTGTAGGAATATGATTCAGACAGGTAGTTTTCCTATAGGAAATTAGGATTTCCTATTGGATTTTATCAAATCCTATCGGAATTGAAATTCCTATTGGAAGTTCTTGTATTCCGATAGGAAATTTCAAAGTTCCTATATGAATATTGTTTTTCCTATGGGAAAAAATATTTTCCTGTAGGAATTTATTTTTGTAAGGTAAATATCTCACCTGACAGGTGAGAAACAATGATAACAAAGGTGGTTGTAAACTCTTTAAGGTATCCGATCCATAATAGCCCCAGATTCAATGAATCTGGATGCATAACATATATGTATGGGCTTAATTCTCAGTATACTTGGACATACTTTTCATGTCTAAGTATCAGTAGGAAAGGAATGCGTCCTAATTTATGACCTTTTCCTGTTCTTGAAGAGTTGCCCCCCTTTGTTTTTAATCTATAAAAATCAATTTTTAAAAAATATATACGGTATAAAATTTATTTTAAATAGTTTTGGTACTCCTCAGGATTAAATTCATCTTTTCACCAAAGCATTTATTCATATTCTTAGTATTTACTTTTTTATTTTAAAAAATGAGCTTGTCCCCATAGACCTTAATGCAATCTTTATTAATTAATTACTGCTTAGTTAATAATATTTTTGAAAATTTCTCTCGGTAAATCTTTTTCTACTCCAAGAAGCTTTGAATTAATATCAGAGTATTTAATACAAGATGGATATTAAGGGGTGGAAAAATTAGGTCCTAATATGGGCCGGATACCTTAAGCAATGGTCTACCATATGTTATATTTGGATTTTTTGATATATGCAGCTTAGACGGGTGCAAAAATGCCACCTTGGCACTGGCATAATTATCCGGCACAGTGTTTTTGACTCTCACCAAGTGGGAAAATCGACGGTATTTTGAAACAAGCTCTAATTATTTTTAATGCATGGAACTAAATAATCTTTTACTAAAAAATAAACTAAAGTAATTAAAAATAAATTGTAGTTTTAGCGTAATAGAAGAGATCAGCAACATTACGCTTGCAAGATTTTAAAGTGAATTGATGATATGCAGACATATTTTGAGGTTATTTTTCAAAAATTTAATCCAATATGCCAACGTTAAACTCTCCCTGTTATAGCTATAAAATATCAATAACATCGGATAATTTCTACGATTTCAGAGCAGTTCTGAAATGTAATTGTACAATCCTGCTGGGAGATTTCGTTGCGATGCTTCAGAATTCGAAATGAAGTTGTTTTGTTTAACATGATATCATCTTTCTTTAAAAATTCATGCTTGGTGAAAAAAAAGATGAATTTACTAGAGAAAAAAGGGGTAGTAAAATTGTTAGCGAAGAAAAATTTTTGCACCATAAAAATATCAACACTACCTTCATCGAAAATAAAAGAAATAATAGAATATTATACAATAATGTAAAATTATTTGACAGATCCAGAGAGAGAAAGACTTGCACAACGGACATAACAAATGGTATACTAGTATATCTATATAGATGAGTGAAGGTGTTAAATAAAACACCTAAAAGGTAAAAATGAACTTACTTTATGACATACAATTTATATGTTATACCAACATCGAAATATATATTGACTACAAATATTCACATCTCTTGGGTATAGAGAAAGTGACTCCTCCTATTGATAGGAAAATAAATTACAATAATATAAAGGGTATTGGTATGTCCACTATCTGACATAATATAAGTTCTAATGGTTAGCTTTATGACAGTTCTCTGAACAATAAGTATTTTTTACATGGTGATATTTTCGAAAATAACCTTGAATCTTTGATTTCAGACAGTAAATTTGAAAATTGGTCGCCAAATAATTGTGATGGCCTGTAATCAACATCAAAACGTTGAGGATTCTAAATTAAAGAGTGTCTCCAAGACTACCAACTGAGGGTCATCTTGGGGAAAAAAAGATTTCTTCGATGATAAAAAGTCCGTTTCTCCGTCGGATTTATTTTGACTGACATGCTTGTATACATCGAAGAACTTGGTAATAAAAAATCAATTTTCCTTCGTACTATTGTACGGCAAACTGATTTGACAGTAAATAGAAAGACAGAACTGGAAATTTTGAAAGCCGCAAGCAAAACTATCTATCGCATTCACAGAGACGCCTAACTTTGAAAATGAGTTCTTGATTATATGTAGCGCTTATTGAATGTCCTTTGAAGGTTACGCGTTTTCAATGCTCTTCTGCGATGTCTTAAAGTAATATAAAAGTCAGAGGAAACAGCAAAAATCATCGGCTAATGAAAACCCATAGTGCAGAGTGTGATTCATTTGAAATTGAAAAAAAATTACGACCATGGAAAAAATAAAGGAAAAACTACATGTTCCAAAGGGAAATAATCCTCGATCTCCGGATGTTCGAAGACTTTCTGCAATATTGAGGGATTCTATGTATCTTGCTTGGCCAGCTGCAAGTTTTTCAGAAGATAATTCAAGTGAAGCCAAGAAAAGGTTGTTTCGACAAAGTGCCACGATGGTCGGTGATGATGACGATGAAGACTATGAGTGAGTTTTTTATAATTCATCCCTTTTCTTCATTAAAAAAAAGCCAAATTGGCACATTTTACCTCTTCAAGGACAACATATTATCATAGAACTTAATATGTATTATTTCTGTGCTATTAGTTATGCATACAGGTTACTAAATATTCAAGTAATAATTCTGTTTAAATCTGATTAGTCTTAAGACTAGAATAAAAAATAATGTTTGGTTTACGGTCGTCCTACTGACCATGTATATATTTTAAAAGGATGTTAACGTTACGGAAATCGTAATGTACGGTTCCACTGATAAAAAACTTATCTAATTGAGAAAATTTCTTTATATATTCATTTTTTGAATATTTTAGCTAAATTTCTAATCTATATATTATTATGCTGGTAAAAAAAGAAAAAGAAAATTAAAAAGCTTACCAATTAACCTTTCCTTAAAATCTTGAACAACCTAATCAAAGATGTTTTTTCTTTGGTCTTTTAGCTTAAATTCCGTGATAAGGGCATAGAAATTAATTGGCAAGACCTACATCTTTACAGTATTGATCACTTCCTTTCATTAAAGTCAAAACATTTGACAATGAATTTCAAATGGAAAGGGGGAATAAATCAGGACGAACATTCAACCTGAAATAAAACTAAAACTCCCGTAATGAAAATCAATTGTTTCGCACGTAGAATCTACATTCGATATTTTATAACAAAAATTCGCACATAGCATGGTATTTGCTTTTTAGTAAAGAATGAAATACATTTTCTGCTTGTAAAATCCGCTTCAGCATCTCTGAAATCTGATTCACCTTTCCTCAATTGCTTTTATATTCCTTACACATGTACTGATACGGATAAGCATAGCTATGGCTTACCAAAGTTTTGTTGAGCACATTCTACTTCACCTGAGTGATGTGATCTTTTACTAGCCATCGTTGATGTTTTTAACATTGGTAACCGTTTCTCAGCCAATATTGATCAAAATTCATTATTATCTTTATCCCCTACAGATGATACAAATGAATTTTGATTAATTTAATAATAAAATCTTAAATTGATCATCCTCACCACTCTATGGCCCAGTTTAAGGTAAAACAGTAAAAGTTGATGTTCTCTTTAATGCTTGTCCTTTTCAACTAATTGATATATAAAAAATATGATTATGTTGAGCAATCTCTATCAAAATTGGTCTTGTCATCACATTTTTTCTTTAAAGATGGTCTTTAGTAAAACTAAGAATCTAGCAGGCTGACAGTGCATAGTTATGATATGCAAGAACAAATAACAGTAGTTGTTCGATAGTACTTACTTGTATGTAGCAAAAGCACACTGTTTACGTATGAAACACATGATGCTTAGTTTTGAACGTGCTAAAGACTTTCTTCCGGATAGGGCGGGCTTACCAGGTAAATATGCAGTCAATAGGAAAAGATCAACGGAATGAAAATTTTACCATCTGCTGTATGCCCTTAAAAGTTTTTTGGAAAGATGGAGCTCGAGCACAACCTTTAGATATCTGCTTGAAATATTTTGGTCAGCTTTGAATTTGTGTCACGATATTCTATTCCGCTAAATTGACTTAGAGTACACACAGAAGAAAGCAAGCATGGTTTCTGAACTTTATTAACCACGTGACCAACAAAACAAGGGAGTAATCATTATGGCATGCATATTAAATAGTTTAGGGAGTTGTTCGTAATGTATAGAATACTGTCACAGAGTTTTAGGTACATGTTCATGTACATTGTGCAACATTATTTATATGATACTAATAATAACTTTAGAAAATATATTTGAACTTGACTGACATACTTCATATGTTCAGTATGTGACGGATGAGAATAACAGACACTGTATGTTTTTTAATCTTGTTAGTTAATGTTCCGCAATCTTATAAATTGTTATAAAATTAGCAAAGAAAGGAAAAAGAACCAATTGTATGAATTCAGTAAAATGCACGCCAATGCGAAATCACTTTATTATGATATAGTGATTAGATTAACTTTAAGGGCTACTGGTCGTCCGTCAATAATTGAGTTTTCATACCATGTAGGAAACCTACAGAAGGTGAATGGGAACAATCTCTGAATCTTACAAAAAGAAATGTTTTTTTCATGTTACCAGTTAACCAAATTAGGCTTTCGCGAAACCATTTACCAATCTTACAAGAATATTGGGATGAAGTGGCAGATATTAGCAATAAAGGACCGTGTAAATGGTGATTATATAGTGCAGGGATGGTCTTCTACACTTTGCAGATATGGTAGATAAGGAGGTAAGGAGGTTGTAAATCAACTTCCGAGACATTCTTAACAATCACGAAGAAAATCACTGTGTTGAAATAATCAAATATATAAATTTCTGTACGCGAGAAACTTTGTGAGGAAAACGAGATATTTCTATGACGTCATGGCGTGACTGTCGATCACATAAATAACGGCCTCGGGCGACATAACACTCCAGGGCTTCCCTGTCACCTAGGGGCAAATATTCTTATATATCACCCCCAATGCCATGTAATAATTGTATAATATATGACTTCAATATAGATTTAAACTATCAGGCCCCACCGTCACCAACTTTCCTCAAGTCAATTCTCAGCCTCAAGTCTGAGTTTTTACCTCAAGTTTATGCACTTTTCCTTCAAGGATTTGAGTTGAGGACTGATTTGAGTGATTTGAAAATGTTGGTGACGGCGGGGCCTGACCTTTAGGCCCCTTTTTGTGTAAAATACATAATTATACAAATACATAATTATGCGAGGACAACAATGCATACACTGTTACTTCATATATTGGTCTCAGATTTTTACACATTTTAAGCATTTTGGTATATTGGCTTTTGACTTCCAAAGCAATAGACCTTCCATTGAAAACAGTTTCATAAAACTGACCATTGACGAAAACAATGTAAGGATGTGTTCTCATCTCTTTCCTCTTTCAAAGACATTTCCTCCCGACAACCGGATTGTTCTAGCATTTCATCTGTTTGGTCTCTTGTGTCTAGAATCTAAATCAATTCAGATAATAAGCTAACCTCGGGGACACTTTGCCTCACTTGGATTTCCAGATTTCGACATTCTGTCAACACTTCTGATTGGAAGTCGAACAGAAATTGATGTTCATCACGTAAATCAATTTATGATTTTGCAAATTGCCAAAGATGGCAATGCTGTTTAAATTCAGTTTTGCATTTCTCAAATTGTCTAAAACACAAGTAATATTTTTACCTTATTGATACTCTTATTAATTTATCTTATTTATTTTCATAAGCATCATTCTTTCTCTTAGTCGGACTTTAGTATGAGGGAGGAAAAGTAAAATCTTGTTTATACCGTTCATATACGAATAACGGGAATTAAAACAAATAGAAAAATATCCTTCGATTTTCTTGTCAAACAGAACTGAGCAGATAGGACTATCAGGATGATATCTTTTCACTCGTGAATTACAGCCAAAATTAAAACGCCAAGATCCGTGAAATTACAACGAAGTAACTTCTTTTGATGACTAGCAAATTTTATTAATTTTTGTTTACACTGAGTGGTTTCATCAGTGGAAATAAAAAAAATCATATCATTGACCACGGTTGCCAATGGTAATGAAGCTATATATCATAAATATCCATAACAAAGGCATATGAAGAAAGCATATCATCAATAAATGAAAGTACATGTATCGATGTTCTCGTATTTGTAGTATTAATGTAGAGCCTCACAAAATATATTGATCTATAAGTTTGCCCTATTCCAATATAAAACAATTTAAGAATAGTACTTTTTCCAATGGAATTCTTATCAATACTATTAATTAGACAAAACGTTAACGATTCAATCATACTCAGTGACTTGCAGAAAGATATTATTTAAAATGATATGCATAATGTATATACTTTCAGTTTTACTGTACTACACTTCATATATGAAGATATGTTTGCTCATTTGCAGGTTCACATAAGAAAATACAATTTCAGTTATAAATAACATGAGATAAAATGGACAATTGTCTTTTACTGTATACTTACTGAAAGCACGACATTAGGTTATGAAAGCAGTTTCTTGACAAATGCAATAACATCTTATTCTGAAATATTGCACCGTATAATATTGATTTTACTTTGATAAACATCCATAAAGCCCTTACAGATACATTACAGCTTAATATACCCATCTTGAATAAGCAAATCGATAAAAAAAAAATATACATTAAACTGAAAAATTATGCCCACAACTGGATGGTAAAGATTTTCCGAAATTCAAACATTTATTATACCGACTCGGAGTTTAAAATTTGTTTACGTGGTTTTCCATAGGAAAAGTCTGGTTATTGAAATGGTGAAAATGGCAGGCGGGGCGCCTGCCAAAAGGGTACCCCTATTGTACGGATAACTCCTCCTACAGTTTTCAAGATAGGAAGTTGTTGTTTTGCAGATCAATTGTACATATATCAGAGATGTGCATAATACTTGGATTTTGATAATTTATGAAAAAAATACCAGTGTTGAACTTAGTCATTTTTTTCGCATAATATTGCATATAGAATACCCCTATTGTACGGATAATTCCTCCTACAGTTTTCAAGATAGTAAGTTGTTTTGCAGATCAATTGTATATATATCAGAGATTTGCATATTACTTGGATTTTGATTTTTGATAATTTAAAAAAAAAAACCAGCTGTTGAACAATTTTTCGGGGGGGGGGGGGGGGGGGGGGAAAAACGAGACATACACAGTACCCCATTTCCCTGGATAGGTAGTGTTTATCAATTCAGGGTTGACAAATGGATTATGGATACTGTTCACACAAAAGAAAACCCGGTTTGCAGTCACATTGACAACTTTTCTCTTGTTATTTACATCACGTGATTTTGAATGATAGCAGTCATCTATGGATATAAGGTGGTGTATTGACAAAATGTACAGAACTGTTAACAATTTTCTACTTAATAGCATAAACAAGAGGCCTACAGGCCTTGACGTTACCTGAGTACCATAGCCCATAGCCCTTAGATGGACCTGTCAGGGAGTTTCAAGTTTGCATTTTAAGCTTCGTTTTAGAGTCAGTCTTAAAACCTTAATTCGAGACTCCACTGAATGTTACTCCCGCTTTTATTATTTGATGTTTACCAACGGCAATAGGCTACCTGAGTGACTCAAATGACCTAAAAAATACATGTTATTTGTCACAACCCCCCCCCCCTTCCAAACGAAAAGCTGCTATTAGGCCAGAAAAGCTCAAATTGGAGTGGAAGCATCCTCAGATAGTGTAGGTTCAAGTTTGTTTAAATCATGGTCCCCGGGGGTAGGGTGGGGCCACAATGTGGGGATGAATTTTTACAAAGGAATATATAGAGAAAATCTTCTCAAAAACTATTAGGCCAGAAAAGCTCAAATTGGAGTGGAAGCATCCTCAGATATTGTAGATTCAAGTTTGTTTAAATCATGGTCCCCGGGGGTAGGGTGGGGCCACAATGGGGGATGAATTTTTACAAAGGAATATATAGAGAAAATCTTTAAAATTCTTCTAAAAAACTATTAGACCAGAAAAGCTCAAATTGGAGTGGAAGCATCCTCAGATAGTGTAGATTCAAGTTTGTTTAAATCATGGTCCCCGGGGGTAGGGTGAGTCACAATGGGGGATGAATTTTTACAAATGAATATATAGAAAAAATCTGTAAAAATATTCTTCTCAAAAACTATTAGGCCAGAAAAGCTCAAATTGGAGTGGAAGCATCCTCAGATAGTGTAAATTCAAGTTTGTTTAAATCATGGTCCCGGGGGTAGGTTGGGGCCACAATGGGGGATGAATTTTTACAAAGGAATATATGGAGAAAATCTTTAAAAATATTCTTCTCAAAAACTATTAGGCCAGAAATGCTCCAATTTGAGCGGAAGCATCCTCAGATAGTGTAGATTCAAGTTTGTTTACATCATGGTCCCCGGGGGTAGGGTGGGGCCACAATGGGGGGTTGATTTTTTACATAGGAATATATAGAGAAAATCTTTAAAAATCTTCTTCTCAAAAACTATTAGACCAGAGAAATTGGAGTGGAAGCATCCTCAGATAGTGTAGATTCAAGTTTGTTTAAATCATGGTTCCCGGGGTTAGGGTGAGGCCACAATGGGGGATGAATTTTAACAAAAGAATATATAGAGAAAATTTTTAAAAATCTTCTTCTCAAAAACTATTAGGCCAGAAAAGCTCAAATTGGAGTGGAAGCATCCTCAGATAGTGTAGATTTAAGTTTGTTTAAATCATAGACCCTGGGGGTAGGGTGGGGCTACAATGGGGGATGAATTTTTACATAGGAATATATAGAGAAAATCTTTAAAAATCTTCTCAAAAACTATTAGACCAGAAAAGCTCAAATTGGAGTGGAAGCATTCTCAGATAGTGTAGATTTAAGTTTGTTTAAATCATGGTCCCGGGGGTAGGGTGGGGCCACAATGGGGGATGAATTTTTACATAGGAATATATAGAGAAACTCTTTAAAAATCTTCTTCTCAAAAACGATTAGACCAGAAAAGCTCAAATTGGAGTGGAAGCATACTCAGATAGTTTAGATTCAAGTTTGTTTAAATCATGGTCCCCGGGGGTAGGGTGGGGCCACAATGGGGGGATAAATTTTTACATAGGAATATATAGAGAAAATCTTTAAAAAACCTTCTTCTCAAAAACTATTAGACCAGAAAAGCTCAAATTGGAGTGGAAGCATCCTCAGATAGTTTAGATTCAAGTTTGTTTACATCATGGTCCCCGGGGGTAGGGCGGGGCCACAA
>WFKH01011581.1:39524654-39542674 GCA_016163765.1 Magallana hongkongensis | reverse complement strand
GGGGGGGAAAAGGGGGGGGGGGGGGGGGGGGGTTATATAGGAATAGAGAAAAATCTTCTTACAGGTACAACAACAAAAGGGGCTATGTATTTACCATATAAATATGTGGATAAAAATCGGCAGATATTTTAAATTTTTTGAGCAAGATCTACTGTACTTAGTTGTCAAGATATTTTGATTTTGATACTGTAATGCTAATTTGTTCAGAGTTGAGGCTATTGTTGCTCAGGTGAGCGATGTGGCCCCTGGGCCTCTTGTGATAAGGTTGCTCGTACAATAATGCATTAAGACTCTAAATCGATCTATAGTTGGCTAATTTTGAATACTGTTGAAAATTACGATGCTTTTATAATTTTATATATATCCCGGCACAATGTGTGTCAAGCAGTTACAGTGGATTCCAAGATAATTCTTCCATTGCATGCACTTGTATCTTATCTAGTCTCTATCAATGCTTTTTCTAGCCGAATTCGTCAGAAATCTTGGTCTTCCCATGCTATGCTTTTCCTCGCTAAAAATCGTGCTTAAATGTTTACAATGTATGCGCATGGAAACCACTTCCACCGGAAGTGGTGTGAACAGGTTAATGAATCCTTGTCTCTGAAAAATGAGAAGATTGTTACCTGTTTTGACATCAAATTAAATGTAACAAGAGATGTTTGTGAAACACTTATGCCCCCCTCCCTTGAAGACCTCTGTGAAGAAAATGAATGGAAACTGCATTTAAATGAACCATATTAATTATTTTCACTTCAGTATTGATAATTTTTGTGTCGATGTTAAGTATATTAAACTATAACTAAGGCATGCACAACTTTATATACACGCATGCACGTCAAAATATATTTTGCTGCTTATATAAAGTGGTAGACAATTTTGACGCTTTCTCCAAGTACAGTGGAGCTTCACTAGTCTGGACACCTGTTTTCCCGTGTGATTCGTTCGGATAAGTTAAGCGTCCGAATAACTGAGTTATACAATTATAAATTTTATTTCTATGTCCGGTAACTGACGCAGTTTTCTCTAACGTTCCACCATTGGGACGATGTCTTCGTCTCGGTGTCTGTCGTACTTGAGGCAAGAAAGGGCACGTCATCTTCATCTCCTCTACGGGGGGAATGATCTGCACATGTCAATAACAGTTTACAATCATTGACATTTTTACACTGTCCCACCCTGTTTTACAATGTGAGGAGCATCTCATGGATTGATGCAATCTACTAGTAATTAAAATTAGACTTAGTCTTGTAAAACCGCTCCTCTACGATACGCTATACAAGGTCTAACAACATTCCGTACGAGGTCATCTCAGAGCGACCTTTCAATTATGAATAAACATAAAATGTTAGCCAGTTAGACTCAAGCTTCAAGAAACAAGTCTTTTATAGTTTGATACCCTTATCTCTTATAACTCTAATGCTCGTTCGTCTATTTCATGCTAATTTAAAGGTGAACACCGCTCGTAAATAGGTACTGTCCGCCATATTTCTCTTTCATAAGGAATACTACAAGTCGGCCACGAGTTTCAGGTGTGCAATCGGGTGTAACGAAATCAACGGGTTTATATACCTCTGTGATGGTGCCTTTATACAAGCGGTGTTAAGCTTTAAGTTTTTCCCAAAATTGTGTATAATATCCGTCCGATCTGCTATTCCTCTATGAATCATGCAAAAAACAATAATACTAACTTAGTATCGACATATGGACTTCACCATTACTTTGTTCACTACACGAGGCACCTCGGGGATTTCGGTTCATCGGTGACATACATACACACACATGTCCGAACTACCAACCAAGATTTCGACAGCAGCGATTTCATTGGATATTTGAAAGGTCGCTCTGAGATGACCTTGTACAGTATGCTAGATCTTAAAATAGTTTGGGATTAATGCTTGGGGTTTTTTCTCTACTCGTTCGATGTATTGTTGTACCAGTTGTTTTCTATAATGTGCCTTGAAAGCCTTGATTAGATGATTTGACCATTCCTGCATCCAATGGTTGAATGTGGGCTGTTGTGTTAGGTCGAAGAAAGTGGAGAGTGGCGTTCCTCAGCTGTATATCTCCCTGGGTGTGACTTGCTTGTCCGTCAGTAAAATCGCTTTTCTCTTGCCAATCGCATTTTTCAGCCATTTCTTGAAGTGGTATGCTGTCATTTATTCCTTGCTGTTATATCTGTTTCGCAGTTAAGTCTCAAGGTTGCACATCTTTCCAACACTGAACTTTAGTGATGACAAAGGAGTTGGTATTCGTTGTTCCTGTTGCGTTGGTGGCAAAGGCGACCCAAGTTATGTGGAGCGACATGTCCGTTAACCGTAGGTTACGGGCGTCGTCCAACTGCTGATGCTTTGGATCTGGTTGAGTTTTTGGAGTCGGTTGAAACAGCAACCTATTTGTCTTTCTATTTACATAGATTCCATACATAGTACAGAGGACCAATTACATCGATCATCTAGTAATGATCTTAACAAATAATAAAAATATTATAATATTCATTGTAGTTAAGAATATAAAGATATTTATTATATTATTCTGAATGTATGTATCTGTATTGGGATATATTATAAGAAGAGTTTTGCGAATGTGTCTTTATAATTTCATCATCAAATGGTACATGAAAATACGGAATGTCGTGTTGTGTAAATTTTGAACAACTATATAGTGCACGGTGAAACAGTAACGTACTATCACCATTTAGAAAAAATAATCCATAACTCAAAAGTATATTAAACCGTAAAAATATAAACTTTTATAGCCAAAAAACTATAAACATATAAATAATGTAAAACAACCCTTCTTTTTTCACAATAATAATTACTTCAGGTAAAATGCTAACAATCCATAATACTTACAGCCATGGCTTTTCCAAACTCTGGCGCCGCGTAAACATGGTCGTCGGGCCCTAGGTTGAGGGTTAAAAATTGGTAGATCTACGGAACTACGCGCGTCATGGGGTTTTATGATCAATCTTGGTGCAGGCGCTAGCGGAGGAGGGGAGAAAGAGGTTGGTACTGCATAATTGTCGATGCAGGATCTGAATAGTTTGATTTGAAGCCCATTTTACAGTCAAAAACACTAACTGACTAGCTACAATCATAGTGCATTTAACAGATTTGTTGGATGTCACAAAAGGCACAGTTAACTGAAAAAAACGAAAACAAACTCCTTTTTCTTGTTAACTTTAATTTTCTTAAAGCAATATTTCCAATATCTCTCTAGCTTATAAACCAATGTCTCTATTATTGTTGTCTCGTATGCGAATAGAAAGTGAGGGGGGGGATTCGACGGTCTTTGTTGGGAGGAGAAGGAAGTCTATACTTTAGACCGCTATCTCTTTACCATAGATTGATGTCCATTTATCCAAGAGCTCTCTCGTTCTCTCTCTCCTCTCTCATCGCTTTCTCTCTCTCTCACAGAGACATCTCTTTACTTCAAAACATTTTTGTTTTGTAATCCTTTGTTGTTTTCGGCCTTTACACAAGATAAAATTATAAGAATTTTATTCTTATAAATTTATAAAAAATCCAATGAGTCATTTGTATGTGTCTATTTTTAAAAATAATAGATAAAAAAGTTGTCCATTATTTAAAATAATCAACAATACAAAGTTATCGGCCTCGATCAGATCACAGAATGGATAGTTTTTGGATTATTAATATCCTTTATTGAAAGCGATATCTCTACCCTAGAGTTACGTCTCTTTACTTGAAAGGAATATCTGTTTCTCAGGGTGATGTCTCTTTATTTTGGAGCTATATCTCTTTAATACATCAGCTTGATATGCCTCTTTACTTTAGTGAGAAATCCCTTTACCTTATCGATATCTCTTTACCTTTGATCCATATCCTCTTAGATAAGACCAATATATCTTTACCTTAAAGTGATGTCTCTTTAATTTTTAACTATAAGACTGATGTCCTTTTACCTTAAAGCAATATTTCTTATACCTCTTTATTACATGTTTACCTTAGTGAGGTATCTTAATTGACCTTTTACATTTCTAGAGAGATATTTTTAAAAATGATATCTTGTAAGATAAAAAAAAAATCAAAGAAATCTATACAAAAAAAAGTACACTAGAATTTAACCTTTTCACGCACACTTCGATCGAGTAAATGAACAGAATTTGAAAAAGGAGATAATTAAAGTATTGCTACAATCATGCCTTTTCTACAACCCTTTATCTCGATTTTCCTTTAGTTTATAGGCGAAGATCATGGAAGAGAGCGCCCCTCACCTGGGTTGGATGTCCTTTTACATTTATTTATTGCAAATGAAAATAAAAAATGAAGGTTTTGATGTTGAATTACAGTAGACTGTATTAAGATTTAAAATACATATATTATACTTCACAGCTAGATCGCACTCCAGTTCTTAAATACAACTTGTATTTTGAACAAGTCAATGTAATCTTTATGTCATTGACTTGTGAATGTTTCAATGAAAGGGAAAACCCCGCTTGGCAACATCAATATACCGTTAACATCCATACCTCATGTCGACAGGATTGATACAAGAAAAATTGAAAATAATGCCTCAGAAAAGCAATGAAAAGATTTCAGGAAATCAAGAATTGAGATACGAGAATATAATGCGAACAAGAGTGTTTGGAATCTTTCAGCAGGAAATCAAAGAAGGATTAAGTATTGTATCAAAAGAACCGTAAAAAGATAAAGAGGAAATTTATAGATACAGTGTAATTAGAAATGTTTTGAGTGCATGTATCAAAATGATTTATCATAAATTTTTGCTATATGTTAAGGTCTAAAAAATAGATACTTTAAAGAGCACTAAATACATGTGAAAAGTTTTCTGGTATAAATACACACACAAATACACATGGTATTCTATCAAGTTCCTATTAAATGATACTAGTATTAAGGAGACTGGATGGTCAACAAATTAACCATCAGATCTGCCTAAAATTTTAAGATGTGATTTGTTTAGCTATAGACTATTATTTGGAAAAGAAAAAGTCCAAATGTTGAACCTTTCAAATTTGGGTATTTTCCTATATTTTTATATAGAGCTCTTCTTCTAGAGGAGATCAATACAATCTTAAAATGGCCACGACCATCGAGCCCTCTTAATATTAAACTAAGTGAGGTTTTAGATGTGTCACTTCAATGTTCCAAGTAAACTTGAAAAAAAAATATTGCATATTATTACTTCATTCAAGAAAATGGATTTCAAGATGGTAAATTTTTATAAACTCAACCAGAATGAAGACTAACATTTGCTTTGAACCCTATATATTTAGCAAATAATCAACATACGTTAATACCTATAGGTATACATTTTAAGGAGGCAGGACGGTCAACAAATTGTCCCTCAGATCTATCAAAAAGTTTTTTGACATGATATATTTAGCCTAAAATTGTCATTTATTAAAGAAAAAAAAATAGTTCAGCCTTAAAATTCGAATGCTTTCATATATTTTGATAGAGCTATTATTCTCAAGGAGATTAATTTAGTCTAAAAATGGCACGACCATCGAGCCCTCTCAATTAGTTCTAGATAAAGTTATTTCTCTTTACTCAATATAATGCATAATTTTGCAAGACATTTAATTGCGTCTTTTAGAATTAGATGATTTCTTTTATAGGTAATGAGTTAGAGAATTAAAAAAAGGAGAAAACTTTTAGAGGATTTCTTTTTTTTTTAACATGAAAGCTAATTTATATCCTAACATTGAGTTATTCCTCTTCTTCTAGAACAATCAGAAATTCTTGAATCGATACGAAGATAAAATTGTCTCCCAGAAATAAAAGTTTTTATTTGTACGAATGTTAATTAAAAGGCGCTAGTGTCTAATAGATGCACTTTAAGGTAGTACGAAACACCGAAAAATTAGGGTTTTTAAAAAAATAAATTCTCACGGTTTATACATTAGGATAGCTCTTTATAAATGTAAATTTCAATCTTTTTTCATATTAAAAAAAAATATAATCATACCTGTCTTGAAAGAGAAAACTAAAGTGGAGTAAGAAAAAACCCAATGCAAATACACTGTTTTGTTTACACTGAACAGAGACATATTTAATTTTCTTCAAATAAAATGAGCATCGATTCTTTGTAAAACTTCTTATCTATTACATGCAAACTTAAAGGGGCATGGTTACGATTTTGGTCAAGTTTTATTTTTCTATTTTTATTATTAACAATGCTTTAGTAATGCATTTCTAATAATCAACAAAAACTTTAGTGCCAGTCGTAGAGTAAAAAGCAAGATGCAGAGCTCACAGTTCTTTGTTATGTAAACTAGGCTCGTGCCATGTTTTTGTTTACATTAGTTCAATATACCGGTAAAAGTTCTTTTTCACGTTGATTTTTCTTATTCGCTTTACACATAATTGAACAGTTCCTAGCGTTTGTTACATTCATTTTAGATCCAAACCTGGAATCTTCTCAACATTCAAATTGTAAACAAAAACATTCCACGAGTTCTGTTTACATAACAAAGAATTATAAGCTTTGTATCTCGCTTATTACTCAACGACTGACTCTCAAATTTTGGTTTACTATAAGAAATACCTTACTGAAGCGTAAACAATAAAAACGGAAAAATAAAATTTAACCAAAATCGTGACCATGCCCCTTTAAATTATAATTACATGTATAATGAAAGAATATAGAGCAAACTCACATACCCCACGCTCCCCTATAACTTGACAATGATACACATAATGAATGGCAAAGTATGCATTGAATACACAAAATCATTTGATAAAGGGCATAACTAGCAAAAAAACTTCCTGCAAAAATGCACATCTTTTTCTTTGTCTTTAACAATTAAAAACAAATTAAAAAGGGCCGATATTTCACAAAAATTAATGGAATCAGAATTTCCTGGTAATATGCATATCTACACATTGTGTCCTTAATACCTACAAAGTTTAACTAAATTCCATGCAGCGGTTTAAGATAAGCTGCGCTTACAAACTGTTCTTTACTATATTCAACAAAGGCCAAACTTTTAAGTTCAAACAGGCCGAAATTCCCAGAAAAAAATTGGAACCGGAATTCATTGGTAAATTACATAAATGCACTTTGTGTCTTAAATGCCTACAAAGTTTCACTAAGTTCAAGCAGAGGTTAAAAAGGTGTTGCGCTTACAAAATGTTCATTACTATATTCAACAAAGGGCCAAAATTCCCCTCCCCCGCCCCCCCCCAAAAAAAATAATAGAATCGGAATTTCCTTGTATTATGCACATTGTGTCCTAAATGCCTACAAACTTTCACTAAATGCCTAAAGCGGTTTAAGAGGAGTTGCGCTTACAAGCTGTTCATTACTATATTCAATTTATGGCCAATATTATTCTAAATTCAAAAGGGCCGAAATTCCCAGAAAAATAATGGAATCGGAATATCCTGGTAATATGCATATCTACACATTGTGTCGTAAATACCTACAAAGTTACACGAATTCCATGCAGCGGTTTAAGCGGACTTGCGCTTACAAAAAAAACAGGACCGACGGACTGACTGGTCCAAAAACATTATACCCCTCGCAGCTTCGTGGGGTATAGAAATGTCTCTAGTTCTTGAAAACTACAAGGCCAATTGTTACCATTTTTAGTGTAAAGCATCTCTAGGAAAAGAAAAATCTAAATTGTGAAATATATGACCCTACCACCCTCGGCGCCACATGGGCGGGACCAAATATGCAAAAAAAGGGCTAAATTTTCAAAAATCTTTTTTTTTTACTTCCACACATGTGGGATAAAACCTAAATGCATGGTAATAAAGTCCGTGAAACCCTCTACCAAAAATGTTAAATTCATGGCCCCTGGGTCAGGGTTCAGACGCTAGGGTGGGGCCAATATGGCCATATAGTGAAAATGTATTAAATCTTAGAAAATCTTCTTCTCTTCTCCCATATATATTCGAGAAAAACTGATTGCATGGTTTTAATGTTCATTAAGCTCTCTACCAAAATTGTGAAATGCATGGCCCTGGGTCAGGGGTTCAGGCCTTAGGGCAGGGTCAATATGACCATATAGTAAAAATGTATTAAATCTTAGAAAATATTCTTCTTTACTCCCATATACAATTGAGAAAAACTAAATGCATGATTCAGATATAGTGAAAATGTATTAAATCTTAGAAAATCTTATTTTCCACTTTCACAATTGTAGGAGTTATACTGAATGCATGGTGATAATGTTCATGAATCCCTCTACGTAAATTATGAAATTCGTGACCCTCGGGACAGGGGTCAGGCCCTAGGGCGGGTCCATTATGGCCACATAGTGAACATGTATTGATTTAATAATATTTTCTTCTGTACTATCACAGTCGTGGGCGATAAATTAATTGCATTGTTGTTATTTCGTTTATAATGTCCTGTTCTTAAATTGTGAAATTCACTGCCTATGGAACAGAAGTTGGACTTCTTATTTTGGGAGGCGGGATGACAAATATGGCGGTCTACTTTAATATCCTGTGCATTGTATGCTTGTTGAAAAAAGCTGTTTGCATGTTGTTTGCATTATAAATGAAACTGAGTATTACAAAAGATTGACCGTTAAAGGCCTGCAGTTTTCTTTTTACCAAAGGTTTACAATTTTTGCAAGGGTTTAGATAATGTGAGATTTCTCCGCCTCTTGACCCCCCCCCCCCCCCCCCCCCCATTTTCATGAATAAATGTTTTCCATCATCATATAATAAAAGCGGGGGTAACAGTCAGAGGAGTCTCAGATTTGGGTTTAGACTTCAAAATGAAGCTTAAAGTGAAAACATGAGACTCTCTGTCATGTCAATCTAAGGGCTATGGTACTCAGGTGACCGTCAAGGCCTGTGGGCCTCTTGTTTATCTTTCACAAAAAATAAAATTGAGGTAACTGTAAAAGACAACTTATTTTAAGATAAAAAATTTATTGCTTTGTAACCCTGGGTTTGTTTTTCTTCACGTGTGCTCTCAGAAATCAAATAAAACACCATTTTCAATTCTTTAAGCCCCCCAAAAAATGAGATAAGCAAAGACCTTACTCTGCGATGTGCGCTATTATCAATTGGGAAAAGGTCATGTTCATTAAGCAAATTATGGAAGAAAAGTATTTCTGTATTCTTTAATGATACTAAATGTCACTAATGCATGTACCCAATTAACAACTGTAAATTAACCATCTGAGTGTGGTAATTTACAATTTTTACATCATTCTTTGCTATAGAGCAATCTATGTTCTTTGTGGCATATATGAACCTACCTGTTGGCGCAGAATGGTATCGCTTCATCACTTACATTTTATAGGCGAAACATCTCGACCACTTGTTTGCGGTAATATTCTAAAGAGTGCATATCACGGGAGATTACCCATAATTCAAAATATGGACGATTAACGTTATTATACCCCACGCAAACGAAGTTTGGGGGGGGGGGGGGGGTTATATAGGAATCACCTTGACGGTCCGTCCGTCTATCCGACTGTCTGTGCAAAAATTCGTGTCCGGTCCATATTTTTCTTATGGAGAAACATTGTAAGTTCATACTTCACACATAAATTGCTTAGGACCTGGGGGTGTGTCATTCGGACAAGGTCACGGTCACTGGCAGGAAAAGTGCAAAATTCGTGTCAGGCCCATATCTTTCTTATAGAGAAACATTGGAAGTTCTTACTTCACACAAAGATTGCTTATGACCTGAGAGTGTGTCATGACCTTGACCCAAGGTCATTTGGTCAAGGTCACTGACAGGAAAAGTGCAAAATTTGTGTCCGGTTTATATCTTTTTACGTAGAAACATTAAAAGTTCTTAATTCACACAAACATTGCTTATGACCTAAAGGTGTGTCATGACCTTTACCCAAGGTTATTTGGGCTAGGTCAAGGTCATTGTTTAGAAAATGCTTAATTCCTGTCTGTGTCATGTCTATTAATGGAAATGATTAGGTAAAAGGTAAAAATTGACACAAAGCTGTCTGAAAATGGCCCGCCCCGATGTATTTCATCTCTTTTTTGGAAAAAAAAATTGTGTGGAAAAAAGTTTTCGGAAAAAAAATCGGGCTCGGTATACCAAAAATTCAATACATTTAATGGCTGCTTGACATGTGGATTTTCGTTTTATTCCAATCATGTTTGTTATCATAAGGAAGCAAATGTCTTCATGCTTTAACAGTTAAGTTGAAATAAAATGGAATTTAAAGAATAGAAATTGGTTTGTGTACTCATATTAGCATTAACAATTTAAAAAAAAACAGAGCAGTTATTGATAGAACATGGACGGTTAAATAGATAGCATCCATCATTTTCTATAATAGAAAAATACTTAAAGCTGAACACCCCTCGTAAATAGGCACCATCACACAGGTACCTGGTATATAAACCCTTCGATTTCGTTACACCCGATTGCACACCTGAAAGTCGTGGTTGACATGTTGTATTCCTTTCGTGGTCTTTGGATTTTATGCATTTATTTCTTATTCTATCTGCATATTCTGTTTGTAAATAATCCATTGACCAATTTATTTGATGTTAGTATTCTCCTGGCTTGAAAAAAGTGTGTAAAATTTGATAATTTCATCGCGACCGAGTAACACGGAGAGGCAAGATGTACGTCCACACAGGTGAGACGTCTACAGCGAAGTCATTTGAACTGTTTAGAGGTCTGTCCCTTATATAAGGGTTGTAAGGACATCAGTGATGAAAGAGAAATATGGCGGACAGTGCCTATTTACGAGCGGTGTTCAGCTTTAAGTTATGATTTTTTCTTAGCGGGGGGTATCATTTGTGAGCTTGCTCACAGTACCTCTAGTTTACACGCCCGTAATCTTTGTTAAAGTTATTTTGTGGAAATGACAAATTTTAGTCAATCAGCCCCATTTACAATTAAAGATAATCAAAACTTTTAAATTTTGAAAATAGAAAAAGCCACGTATGTTTTCTCCAAATTATTAAAAATCATATCGTTATTTATCATACCATACAGAGTTCTCTTTATTATCGTCCAAAGAGGCGTTGTCCTAATACTTATGCGCATACAGAAACAATAATAACGACAATCCGTTTACCACGTTTATCTCTGGAATTTTCCATCAACTACACGCATAATAAATAGCCAGGACTCTTGACTGGCCAGATCAGCTACGGTACGCTAAGAATAGCACTTTTCTAAAACACTCTCAAACTCTTTCCTTTTAAAAGTCAAAACCATTCGTTGTCATATCTGAAACTAAACAGTAAGAATGGTGATATCTCAAATGGCCACGCTATTCGAAGGATGACGTTATGATGTAACGTGGTTCTTAAGGGCTGATGTAACGTGGTTCTAAAGGGCTAATTTTGAAAAGGAATATTTAGAACTACATGTATGTTTCAGGATAAAAAATGTATTTCCTTTTTCTTTCATTAATAATTACTAAGATACAAAAAATTGTCTTTGGTCAATGTACACCCTCTACACATGTGCAATCTGCCGTTAAAGTTCAAGAGGACTGGAAGGACGTCGTGGCCATTTTTAGATTTCATCGATTTTCTTGAGACTAAGAACTCTGTATAAAGATACAGATAAAAATTCAAATTTCTAACCTAAAATATTTGGATTTTTTCTTAAAAAAGCTTAAATTCAGTGGCGTGTCTGATGGGTGCATTGTTGATGTTTATTTGGTCATTTAATATCAGCAAAAGTCCACTGACCGTGGTATTAATATAAAACAAATCACTTAAAAAAAATAATAAACTATCAAATATTTTTTTTCATAATATTTATTGCGACAATCAAACATATAAAAATTTGTGAAAAAGAAACGATGACCTTATAATATCAAAACTTAAGACAGTATAGATGTTCTTGAGATACCGTTGAGCTACAGAGCTACATCTTAAGATGCGTTTTAAGTTGAACGGAAGACCGATATACAAGGTAAAATTTGCTTTACAAATCACAAAACTTTCAGTTTGCATTGTACATTTACTTTATGCATTGAAATATTTAACTCATTTGCAGTTTGATGTTTTAATATCTAACCATTATGATTGGCTATTTATCTATCGAACTAGCTTTGATTAAAGACAAACTAAGTAGTACCGATGTATCATCAAGCAACAATGGGTGTCGTCAAGTTATTGAAGTGTTATAATCCTTAGACAGACAGTGTTCTTTTATTCTAGCTTTAGATGGCGTCTACTAAATGTAGATGTCTGAAAATCTATTTTGGTTGAATTTATCTCAGCACTCAGCTGCTTAACACCACGAACGATAGGGATATCTGCCAGACTCTTGTGTTATTACTTAGTAGGAAACATATTAAATAAATGATGATTCATTATTTTAAAAAAAACCAAAAAAATGAAATTCTTCAGATTTCATTCATATAAAAATAAATACCTTAAGCTACCTATTATTTTAAGATTTTTTTTCCTCCCTCACGTTTATGAACGTATGAGAATTTTATTTGTGATCACAATTTTGTATGTGAAATAACATGTGATAATCTATATATATAGCTATATTATGTGTGCTACTTGAACGATTTTTCTAGAGAAAAAAATGTTAAAAACGCACGCGTAACTTATATTAATTCATCCATACAACGGTTTCGGGCAAGGCCCTGAACATAACATACCTTTAAGGGGTGCAAAAAGGTACCAAGGGTTTATGATATGATTATGGTTGTTGAGCAGTATATTGCACAACTGAGGGAAGATCACTGTTTAGTTTTAGAACATCAGAAGAAACCAAACGGCTAGCCAACTCCACTCCGTATCCACACCACTGAAGCTTAGTATAGACTAAAGTGAGAGGGAACCTTTCTTTTAGGTGAATGCGTTCTAAAAAGTGGCTTAAATACAAAATCGTATGCCCCTTTTACACAGTTGTCTCCACTAGTGGATGGGATTTTTTGGCATATCAAAATACGAATGTTTGAGTTAAGGGCAGGAGTGCTGTTAATAGAAATAAAGTTTTTCATTTCTATGTGACTGGCTATGGCGCTCTGTGCATCTCTGCTATGTGTTGTAGTCAGTGCTAGGAATTTTACATTCTCAAAATATGTGAGAAGCTCCGCAATTAATTAAAAATTTAGGAGGAAAGCCATCCCCCTATTAAAGCACATAATGGGCTTCATCCACAAATATAAATGTTTCTGCTACATTTCTGGTGGCTTGAAAAATTTTAAAATATCTCCTGGGTGTCCAATGTAAAAGGTTTTTTGAGGTAGGCGAGTGATATTCTTCTTGACATGGAAATTTTATCTCCTAGTTTTTCAACATCTTGTTGTACAATAGAATTGAATGGCACAGCTACAATCACTGTACAAGATATGTTTTTTGACAAACTTACAGTAAAAGGGCAAAATTCATAACCAAGAGATTTGTTTTATCCAGTGGGTAAAATTGCTATCAAATCCTTTTCAACAACTTCACGGAGGCACTTCAATTGCATTGGACGTACATAACTAAATTCTGTGTTCATAGAAAGGTTGTATGAAGCTAAAGAAAATAGGTTTTCACAATCGTCATGCAACACTCACTCACTCCCACAGCCTTATATTCACCAATAAATGTTGATAGAAATGTATAATGTAGTAAATAAGGAGTCACTGTGACCACATCACTTTACCTCAAAACAACCACAGTTTGAATTTTATTTCTCACGATTAAAATGAAACATAATAGTTCGCCATGAGCGCCGCCATTCATGGCGCCAAATTATTTTGTAGTCAGTAACAAACCTAATAAGTGTTTTGTTTTTCCGAGGACTATCAAATGAGACATTAATTACCGATGATCTTCAAAAATTCATGTAAAAGTGGCCTTACATCTCGTCCAATTTAACACTGTCGAACTCTTCAAAATTCTCATTCTCACCTTTCAAATACATGTAGTCTTTGAAAATCTTCGCTGCACCCTTTTTCACTTACAATGTTTTGTTGCTATATAATTTTAAACGTTTTCCCCATCTCCTCCGCAAAGTCGACGCTGCCATTTTATTCTGCTCCAGACAAATTAACGGGACATCAATGTCAAAGGGTAACTTCTGTAATTTAAAAAGTAATTTCAGAGGACAACTACTCCAAATATTTACGGAACGCGGTTTCTGTATAAAATATTATGAATTGTCGATATGAGTAGGCGAAGTGTGACATTTCAGTCCGAGGGAAAACAAAACCGAAAATAGCCAGTCTCATTATTATAAAAAAAAAATGCTTACCATGACATAGACTAAGCTGAAGTCACTTAATGTGAAATCATGTTGTTTCGTATGAGATATTATGTGAAACAATTTATTGAAGAGCTTCATATGGTCACTTTCATTTTTTTGTCATCTTGATGCTGAAGTCTTCTCATTTTTATTAAGGAGACTGGGTGGTCACCAAATAACCCATCAAATCTATTTAAAAAATTTTACCGATGTTTTCTTTAGATAAAAACTAGTATTTAATAAAGAAAGAATCCAAATATTTTACCTTTGAAATTTGATTTTTTTTCTCCTTTATACAGAGCTATTCTTCTCAGGGAGATTTATATATAGTTAAATTAAATAGTTGGAGGCGGCGAATTTCCAGTTTTCGTAATGGCGCCGGTTCTGATGTTTTCCTGGCATATAAAATATTAAAATCGTTAAAAAAAAAGCCAGGAAAACGTCAGGTATTTCGGACTACTCTAGGAGTTAAATGTTTTTGTCTCCGTTTGCCAAACACATGTCAGTAGTAAAGATTCTGTTTCTATCTTGAACTATTAATGCGTATTAAAATTTGATTGAATTTTTAACCAAAAAATAATAAGATGAACACAAATTGAGTTTTTTAATGCATGAGCAACACATTCATTTTCATAAAAAGCTTGCAGCAAAATGTTCATGATATTGAGATTAATACATGTATATAAAGGAAGACGCAATATTACATGCAATACTATGGTTAAAGTTGGTTGGTCCGAATTAATATTTAATCCTATAAACGCTCTAAAACGGCGGTTTAATTTAGTACTAGATGATATCCCGCGCAAGCGCGGGAATTAACACTTTACACATTAATTTGATACAGTGCTTAATATGTTGAACCATATTTTTGGTTCATTTTCGTATATACTGTATCTGAAAATAATGAAATTTTTCTTAATTGCTTTTTTAACCTATTCTCTAAAATTGAAATAAAAACCAACTGCATGGCTGGATATTTAGAGCAGCGGGAAGGGAAGAAAAATCTAAACTGAAGTGGATGATATATACATGTATACGTGGCCTTAATTCTTTTTGTTGCAGCTGACTGGAAAATAATAACAAACTTTTTTTCAAATCAGTGAGTGGGTATTTAGTGCGTCATATCTCTAAATTTTGTTTTTTAGGTCAAGTTTCAATCTAATTTTTATCACTGCCCCAAATAAGAATTTCAGATAAAAGACTGTTTTGAAAAAAAAAACTATTGGGGAGAGGGAACACCCCCATTTAACTTCCCCGTTTTATGCATACATCATTTATTCATATAGATGTAGAACACAATATGTTCATTGTTTACAAACTATTGTATGAGGTTTTATACCAATTTGTCGTGGTATAAAAGTGTATGAAATTAAAAAACGCTCATGTATGCACATTTATTTGCGTATTTTAAACCAAAGTTGTCAGATCCAAAGTATCTGCCCGATGGTTAACTCGCCCTACACTTTCGGCCGTGATGTTAATTCGTCGATCCGCGTTCCTGGGCACCCCGTTCTGGAAAGTTCTTTCCATTAAAACCTGAACACTAAAATCGCATCAAATTGTTCCATTTTATTTATAAACTTTTTAGTATTGACCAAAGATGTCCGATCCAAGGTATGTGCCCGAGATGCATGATGAACCCGTCCTACAGTTTTTGCCATGACGTTAATTAGTCAACCCACGTTCTTGGTTACCCCGTTCTGCAAAGTTCTATTCCATTCTCTCACCAGAGGTCGCGCTTCGCAAGCGAATGAGTTCTACCCATCAAAACTAAAATCGCGCATTCAAGAAACGAATTGCCTTATTTTATTTATTCAACATTTGTCAAATCTTAACTTCTATGTATACTCTAAATAAGTTCCCAGTAAATATATTCAAACTTTACGTAATCATTCAATATAATTTCATTGGAAGTGTATATTTTGATGCTAATTTCCACCGACTTGGATCAGCCAAATCGTGTCCACCACCTTACTCTCATTTTTGCTATTTCGGGCTGATTTATCGAAAATGAAAGTAGGTTTTTAATTAATTTTACAATTATTACTTATCAGGTAAAATTCAATTGTAGTTTACGGACATCATATCACACGAATTGAAATACCAAAGGTTTAAGCAGTCACTCTGGTGCATGCATTTTTTAGTTTATTGGCAAAATGTCTTAAGTTATAAATATAGATGTGTAAAATAATATGCATTAAAGTAGTTTTCCCGGTCATTTAAGCTATGTTCCTACGGAAAAATTATATATAAAGTTTGTTTATAAAAAAAAAACTTTACATAGATGGGTAACGCGTTATTTCGCCCCTTATTAAGATATACCCCCCGATTTCGAGGCGGGTAAGACTATTACGACTTTGGCATTCGCTTTTAATAATGGAAATTGGATTTTAAAATTAATGTTTTGGAAGATGATAAAAAAAACGTGTACATTTATGCACTAACCTTTTTGGTTTACAATCGATGCATAAAATGCGAGCTGAATAAACCCAATCAATCGGGAACAAAACCGAACGGTTCCCTTTTCAAACACGACCATGATGCGTTAGCTTTGTTTTAAATTTGTTTTTTGTGTGTGTTCCAATACAGAAATTATTTTTATTTACTTCGAGTATTTCTTTCTTTGAAAGAAGCCTGATGCTGCTGATATAAATAGGTGAAATCTTTTACTTAGTTTGTATGGAAAAATGATACTGTAATAGCAAAAAAAAAAATCGGACTGAGCAGCTTTAACACATCTATTAACTCATACAAAGGTTGCCCGTTTATTTCACCGCTTTCGTCAACCAAGCGCATGCCTAATTTACTACACCCCCTCCTCCTATTTAAATTTTAACAGTATATACAATTTATGTTCAATGTCGTTATAGTCATTACTATAAAGCCCACATGAAATTTAAATGATATACCTTGACAATGTATATCCGATTCGTTAATTGTGTAAACGAACATAAACGAATCAATAATTCTCGATTTATCAGTTTTATAAACTTTTAAAAAAGCAGTTGTATGACAATTACTTTCGAGATCAAACGCGCTCTAAGTAAGCTTTCTATCTAGCAGTTGACTTTACAAAGCAAACACTTCTTTAAACCCTAAGTACTCTTCATTCCGATAGAAGGTATTCAATGTACTATATCTATTAACAATCTTATTTTGTACCTAAAAATGACTGGTCCGATATTTTTAATCATGGTATCATTTTAAATGTGTTACCATATAAAAATACTCCACCTAAAGAAATTACAAAATTTTAATTGTTGTCCAAATTATTGCACTTGGAATTTTACATTGAAGACAATGGCAAGCGCATTTTTATTAAGATATTGTAAAAAGTAATTTGAACTTCATAGAAATATTTTGGTGAATAAAAGCATAAACTCTTTCTTTATCAAAATACGAAATAAAATAGATCATTTGCTGCAGACATTTTGACTAAATTAAAATTTCTTCTTTTCATCAAGGGGAGATAACTCTACAAAAAACAAGTTTAGGGGTAAAATGGCTGGCTTCTTACATTTTGTCATTCATGGGCATTTGGTTCATCTCAACTTCATTGTTATCTAGCAATATATGATTCAAAATAGTTCAACACCATTATACATTATAAACTTTAAATTTCACAATTTTTATTTTTTTCTCATTTTCATATTTTTAATAACTCTATATGATTAATGTAAAAGGGAAATATTACAGTTCTCTTTTGATAAGACATCTGATTTACCGGTCGTTTTGAACTGGATGCTCTCGCAGAGCAAACGTGACTTGATTTTAACCAAACATTTATATTGTATATTTTTTAACCGGGTTTTCCATAGAAAAAATCCGGTTATTGAAATGGAGAAAATGGCGGGCGGGCGGGGGGGGGGGGGGGGGGG
>WFKH01011581.1:39456250-39524554 GCA_016163765.1 Magallana hongkongensis | reverse complement strand
ACTGTTTTCAAGATAGGAAGTTGTTGTTTTGCAGATCAATTGGACATATATCAGAAATGTGCATATTACTTAGATTTTGATTTTTGATATTTTATGGTAAAATTACCAGCTGTTGAACTTAGTCATTTTCTTTTTCTCGCAGAATATTGCATAAAGGGTACCCCTATTGTACGGGTAACTCCTCCTACAGTTTTCAAGATAGGAAGTTGTTGTTTTGCAGATAAATTGTACATATATCAGAAATGTGCATATTACTTGGATTTTGGTTTTTGATAATTTATGGTAAAATTACCAGCTGTTGAACTTAGTCATTTTCTCGCAGAATATTGCATATACGGTACTCCACATCTCTGAATAGATAGTGTATATCAATTTAGGGTTGACAAATGGATTATGGATACAGTTCACATAAAAGAAAACCCGGTTTGCTGTCTCATTGACGCTTTTCACTTGTTCTAAACTTTTGTTCGTGTAAATGAAATGATGTGTTTTATATTATTGCACAACGTAAGACGTCAAAGGGAGGGGGTATTCATCCTATAATTACGTAATTACATAATCGATTATGACTAGAACTAAAAACAAAGGCCTCAGGGGAAGGAAACTTCCGATGTCTAGGAGATGGTCACGACCTGCTGAGAGACAAAAGCTCATCAACAGTATTGATGAAGTTCACAGCAAGCACTGACTTTCTATACTACATAATATGTTATTGAAGTAAAATGTGTCTCAATATGTTAAAGAATTTTCTACAAGGGGTCATTTAGAAAGAATTGATGGTGCTGCCATCTTTTGGTGGAATTTTAGTTGTAATGGGATTTCTCAAAATTTTATTTCATTTTTTTTATTTAACGTATTTTTATCTTAAACATTTTAAAACATATCTTAAACTTGCGTCAAGATATAAAAAGTCCTGGCTAGGTGGTTTATCTCTGAAATTTTTCATCGAAATTGTTTTTGTTAAGGCAGTTGTTTAACTACTTCAGAAGAGTATTGAACATCAACTTAATGAATATAAAACGTGAAATTGGACGATTTCCTGTAAATAATGCATAATTAAAGCATAAAGGGAAGGATTGGGTTCTAAAATTTCTAACCAACACAGCTTTCCTGCCATTTAGGGTCTAAAGATCGGACAGGGTAATACCACATTCTGTCAGGGATTGTCCAACAATATTGAAAAACGTTAATGTTCAATGACTAGTGACGTCATTAGGTAATTATTCATTGATTCCCACAAAATCAGGTGCTGTTGGATAATGAATGGTTGTGATCATTAAAGTCGGGACTCCTTGCAAAAACAGTAGATAAAATAACATTGATAACAGAGAAGAAAACAATAAGAAATGTTTTATTTAGGGGTTAAAAGGTATGATAGCCTTTAAACAAGTACTATTCTTCTTGAAAGGGTAATAAAATACCTGATTCATCAGCAATTATCCTATCGTAATATAGTTATGACTGCATCCCGAATATTGATTCAATCGTCAATATCTTTTCTCAACTGATTTGACACTGCGCGTCTGTTTTACTTGTTAGTTTTGTGAACTATTAATAGTTAACATAGTGTAGAGTCCTCATCAATAGTCAATAAGGATTGGTATTTATTTTTAAAATAAAAAAGTTCACCATCTGCTAATAAAAAAGTATTCTTTTCATGACAAAATTTCATTTTCGTATTAATTTTGTCTATATTCTATCGACATTTAACTTAAGTGTTATCAATTTTTTGAACAAATGGCATAACATGACCTTAACATCATTTAAAGACAAAAATGTATTTGTTTGCTCTGTTCTTATTTGTTTCTTTGATTTTGTTTTTTTTAAATATATGTACATTTTGTAAGAAATCAGGAAAACAACCTCGGCAACCACGAGTATAGGGCTTCTATGTTCGTTACAATTGACCATCTCTTTTGAATATGTTGTACTTGTACATATATTTCATTTACATGTCTACATATTTAAAGTTTCTTCACACCCTGTGACTTTTTTCTTTTATGCCAGAACGTCACAAAATGGGGGTTTTAACCTGTTGCAAAACTGTTTATATTGTCGAAATTACATTTTTATCTATGTAGCGCAGTAGGTATAGCTTTGGTCTACTGACACGCAGGTCTCGAGTTCGAATCAAGCAGGGTCTTTTGTTTTATTGAAAAGCAATACAATTTTAAAAGTTGATTTTTTTCTCCAGAATTGAACATTTTATATCATTTCTAAGTCAAACGTATGTTAGAATTCCTTATACATGTATTTAAGGTAAATAAATATTTGGGCTGGTATGCCAAACTTTTTCCAGATTGTAGACCCTTAAGAAGTTTTGCCTACAATTACTCTGGAAAGGGAAAAGGAAAGCAGGGTTCAAATAACTTTATATGATGATATATCCGTGGACTTGTGAGGAATCGATCACCATTTTACAAAAGTTCGTTTCCAAAGGAGAAAACAATGTCCCTGAGTAAAGCTTTAGTTATTTGAAGTGAATGTTGCTGGTCATTCAGATAAGACATGAAAACCTCAATGGGGCTTGTCAAATGCAGAAATTGAGAGCTTAAACGAGATATAACTCCGTAATAGATTTAGAGAGCGGATCACGAGTTCGAATCTGCTTTCTTTGGACTTTTTGTTCATATTAACTGAATTAGATTTTTGAAAATTAATTTTTTTAAAAATAACATATTTTTTCGCCAATTTGACCTACTAGTATATACTTCTTATGCATCATGCTATCTATTATAATCAAGTATGTTTTTGCTGATTTGGAAAACTATTTCAAGGTGTAGTTTTACATACATATACTTAAATTTGAACGAAGTTATTTGCAAAACTTGGGAGTTTTTTCCGTGTCTGCGGAATAAAATTTATTTAGAATGCCTGCAGTTTTTGTAAAAACGGCATTTAATGTGTACTTTTCTTAAAAATGATATTAATTGGAACATAGGTATCCGGATTACTTATCATGTGATTTCAAATTAAATGTCATGAAAATGTTTTATTTTCTATTATACGACATCCGTGTTCAGAAATTTATATTTATAAAGAAATTATCATTTACTTCTGATATAATTAGATACTTGTTTTTCTTTATATACAATACTGTTTTTATTTCAATATAACACAGGTTGACATAAATAAATCAAAGCAAACAACCTTTATAAATTACACTGTAAATACTATTATCGACCAGGCGAACTGACCTAGCGACAGTATGATTGCTTCCCTACCACAGAAGCTCAACAACTGTAGTCTTGCAAACTGCCTCAACACAAATTCTGGAAGACCGCTCAGATTGCCTGTCGCTTTAACCAGTAATCTTTAACTATGAAATAAATCAGATTGAGAAAGAAGCTCTGGAGACACAGGGTATCTGAAATAAAATAATGGCACTATATTTTCTCTAAAGCCACAAAATCGATAAATGACATAATCTGATATTTTTGTGGTTTGTGCGTTTATTGTTGAATCGTTGAAAGCAATACATCGTGATACAAAAATAAGACTGCTTCACCTGAAGAATCGATAAATCATAGAAATGATGGAAATAAAATATGGTGAATGGATACCGTTGTTGGTTTTATTAGCTAATAATTTTGTTCGTTTGTACCAGACAGTACAAAATTCAAACATGTTAGTTATGTACGCTGCCACTATCAATACTTGTGGAATAGGTCTTGGATCGAAAGCAGTGTATCAACCATTAGTATATATATTTTTGCTTTCAACATTGTAAGCACAAATCATCATGCATTTATTGCTGCTTCTCAGATTCAAGTTGAATAAGTCACGGCGTTAAAACTGTCTCAAATTAGAAAACATTCGATATTGTAACTACGTCGCTTTCTTCCTTCATAAACGAAACATGTGAAAACATCACGAATATCAGTAACATATATTTAACATATCATAAAACTTGCAAAAATGGGGTAAATGTGTCATTTTTTTTAAATTTTGTAAGTCTCTTTTTTGCGATTTGTTGTTCTTTTAAGTTTTCAGTACCGCCCATATCTTCTGCTTATTGTATTGTTGTGATCGCAAGGGAGAAAATTTGATCATCGCAAAACTAGCGGGATAGAAATTACCGTAAATGCAGAAGTAAAGAATGGAAGGGGTCTGAAACTGTTTAAAACAAGAGACCCACAGGTCTTCACGGTCACCTGAGTACCATAGCCCTTAGATGGACCAGTCAGGGAGTCTCATGTTTGCATATATTAGGCTTTAATTTTTAGTCTAAACCCTAATCCAAGAATGCTCTGACAAGTACCCCCCTCTTTTATTATTTGACGTTTGCAAACATCAATTCATAAATGGGGGGGGGGGGGGGGGGGGGGGGGGAAGAGTAAGAAAAAATATCTATACCCTAGCTCCAAGGGCCAAAAATTGTGAACGTTTGGAAAAAGAGAACTGCAGGCCTTTAATAGTTAATCTTTTATAATATTCAGTTTCATTTAAAATGCACACAAGCATACAATGCACAGAAAATTAAAGTAGATTTCCTTAAATAGAACACATATTTAATTTATATGGCCAAGTGACAATTTACCTTGAAGTTTTCAAGTTACAAATGTAAAATTGTTTACAGACAACTTACGACCATTGGCAAAAGGTTACCCGAGTGTCTCAAGTGACCTAAAAAAAAATACATTTTCACTATATAGCCTTTTTTTTCCCCCCCCCCCCCCCAAATATAAACCCTAAACCCTTGGCCGATGGGAAGTGAATTTCAATATTTCAAAAGAGGACGTAATGGACATAGTAACTAACAATGCATTTAGTTTACCTCCAACAACAGTGAAAGTAAAGAAAAAACAAGAGATGTTTGTAAAACACTTATGCCCCACTCCTTTGGAAACCTCTGCAAAGAAAATGAACCAAAACTGCAAATAATTGGAATTTTTCTAAGTCCAAGGCACATAACTCTGTCAAAAAATGCTCGATCGTACCCAAAATCAAACTTGGCCTAGATATTATTATGATAAATCTGTATACCAATCTTCATTTCAATATGTGCATCGTCTGCGAAGAAAATGAACGGAAACTGTTGGTGAACCGACCGACCGACAGACAGACAGCAGCAAAGCAATATAAATATTGAAAATTTTAATAATTTCCACTATGTTGCCATATTGGCCCTACCCAAAGGGCCTAAACCCCTGACCCAGTGGTCACAAAATTTTACAATTGAGGTAGAGGGCTTTATGGATATAATAACCATGCATTCAGTTTTTCTCAAATATATATAGAAGTAGAGAAGAAGATTTTTTAAGATTTAAATTATAATAAATTTTCACTATATATCCATATTGGCTCCACCCTAGGACCTGAACCCTGATCCAGGGGCTATGAATTTCACAATTTTGGTAGAGGGATTCATGGATTATATAACCATGATTTAGTTTTTTTACCACATGTGTGGGAGTAGAGAAGAAGATTTTCGAAAATTTGGCTATTTAGCCCCGGGGGTGGTAAAGTCATAAATTTCAAAATTTAGATTCCTTTTATCATAGAGATGCTTCAAACCAAAAATAGTAACAATTGGCTTTTTAGTTTTCAAGAAGTTTAAAATGTAAAATTGTTGACGGACGACAGACGACGCACGACGACGGACAATGACAGATAGCAATAGGTCACCTGAGAGACTCAGGTGACCTTAAAATTTAAAGTGCAAGCTGTTAGTACGCGTTTCGGAGACTGCAACAAATGGAAAGTTAAAGAGTTTTTAATACCGAATTTCTATTTGAATGAAGGCGTATGGAAACCCTTCAGCACAAAATTTACGAAAGTGTTGGGGGGGGGGTTGATTTTTTGTTGTTTTGTTTTTGTTTTTGTTTTTTTTTTGGTTGAAACGTGTCAAGGAGGTTTTGGACCTCGTTTGAAACCTTAAGGTATACGAGAGGTATTCACAACCCGACACATACACATAGTGGAATATCATACTTGACAAAATGTATTGTAGGATTAAATAAATTTAAAAAAAAACCCAATGATTTACCATCAAAACGTTGAAACTCCTCAGGGCTTTTTGTACAAGATGCAGTCATGCATACTGCTCTTGATTTTTGTAGACTTAAATGAAAGCTACTTGTGTAGAGTATCTCAGTTTTAAAATATTTGAAAATCAGTCAAGTACTTGTTGATGTCAAAATCCTATAAATCAGGGAAAATTTCAGAAAAACCCATTAAGAAAGCCGTTAGAGGTTACCCAGGACTGGATCACTTGTGATTGCCTTCAATTTCGTCTTTCAAGTTGATGAAAGGATGTTTGGGATGTTTATTATTGAAAGATGACCTACATAGAAACAGTTTAGTTCTGGGGGATTTCTCTATTGATTGGAGATCTCTGATGATAGACACCAAGGCAAGCATTGATAATTTACACAGTTTCCTGTCTTACTAGTCTGCTGGCACATTGTATTCCAAAGTGAGTTTCACTGAAGGTGAAATGTCCTGTTGCGACTTCAAAGAGATATGTTGGACCCTTTGAAGAATGCGATAGAATTCCGCTGGAAAATTAGACTTTCAGCTATTTAGATGTTAGATATCGGGGATGATTTTAGTAGGAAATAGTCCTTGTTTGCGGAAAGGCGTTTTCATTTCGCATTCAAGATAACGTTTACAGAAAAGTATAAGCAATATCAAAAGGGATTAAATTTTGGCAAGGCTGACGTGAATTAATGTTGAAAAAGCCTATGTGCCCCAATATCTGTTTTAAATCGGGGCATATATCATGCTTCATTTTAGCCAAATCTGTTACAATAAATTAAAATTTCAATCTTTTGATATTTTTATATTCTAGTAATAGATAACATTAGCATTAAAAAATCTTTTTATCAGTGTTGGTTGGCTACATATTTTTGTAAATGCCGTTGTTAAGTCGATCCTTGATTATTGAAGTACTTTATCTAATAACATATTGCGCTGATAGGACAATTGTCCACGAATTAACTAAACAATTCCTTGAAACTGAATTTGACTTAATGCACAAAAATTGACAAGAATGACAATATGTATCTATATTGCAAATTATCAAATCTTCAAAAAATATTTAAAATCAGATTTTCCAAAGCACACTTCTAACAACATTACAAATAGTCACGTCAGTGTGGCTATCCGATTAGTTGATGTAATCGCCGCTTTCAAATTCTTCCCTGGTATTGTGGGGAAAAAGGACGACCCTACTGTGTCAATTGTATGTTTAATATTTTTTTTCTATGTTTCGTATTTAAAAAATTAAACATCACTTAACAACGCAAAACAAAAACTGCACACTGTTCTGAAATAAGTAAACTATACATCGTTGAGATTGTGACCATCTCAAAGGGCCTCGCTTTAGCATAGGACATTGAGATGTTAATTAAAGGTAGTTATAAAAGAATCATAAAATATTGTAAAGGATCAATTTGTACTAATAAAATTTCATCTCCGGGTAAATGAATATTAAATTATATTAGACTTTTTTCTTTTCCCTTTTTTATACCAAAAATACCATTAAACACACTCTGTGGGCTGAAGTTTAAGCCTGCCTTAGCCAAAGGGAGAGAAATTATGATCATAAAAAGGATTTTACACAGAATTTTTTTTCCTTGACCTCTGATTCAGAAATTGGTTCAAGGTCAATACTTTCCTTCATTTCATGGGCACTCTATTTAGAATGTTTCAGCTTGACAGGGCCAAATGAATAGAAAATAGGCTCCAAACATAGATTTTACACAAAATTATCGAACTTGGCCTTTGATCAAGAAAACTGATCGCTGGCCACTGCACACCCTTTACCCACAGACACACTATGGGTGAAGAGTGATCTCAACTGGGTCAAAGGGAAAGTAAATATGCTCCTGACAAAGGAAATTGGATGAACAGACAGACGGATGGACATACTGATCATTACTTGGCACCCGCAGAGCGAGGTCCTAATTTATTATAATATGTATATTATAGGAATAAATAAATAATTGTTTCATGTAATTGTGTTGCAAAATTCAGTTGCATTCAGTAACGTTTTTCGTACAATTTCGTTAAATTAATTAAATTAACAGATAAGGTTGAACATCTTTAGGACTAAATAAGAAAAATCACACTCCCGGTAGAAAAAAAAAAAATATTGCTTTAACTTTTTAGCTAAATAATGGAATTAAAAAAAAGGGGTTACATGTAATGATACAGTGAAGAGAACGCTTCTTAAAATTTATGATAAACATTCCTATTACGTATTTGGTGCTCCTTCAATGACCTTTCCTTAATCTAACGAAAAAAGGTGTAAAAGCTTCAGTAATTAAGCTTAGGAGTAATATTCTCTCTGACTCAATTAATGCTGCCGAGTAGAAATTTCATCCACAGTTGGTAGTTATTTGAAATGATTTTTTCTAAATTCCACCCTTACAGTTACGTCACTTGGCCAAGTTTTTCGACATTTTTTCTCTCTCGGGACAACTACTGCTCAGAACACATTGATAACCAGTAAGCTTGTAGGAAGTGTTGACGCATTTAGATATCCCGGGTTCTAATAAAAGATCCTGATTTATTGGATTTGTGAGCATTACACTACGCATTCACTTTTGAGAAAAAAAGTTCGAAGGGTTTTTCCCAGCGCCCCTGTGGTTCGACTGACAACTAGGAGAGTTCTGTAAAAGAAAAACATGTATCGAATGCCTTGCTCCTACGTTGCTTTTCACGAGCAGTAATTAATTTCAAATTTGAAATAGGATAACAGTGACAGAAGATGTTCATATTTCGAAAGTGAATTTTGTTAATTGCAATATGGGTAGGTCTAAGACTGTAGTTTATTTTAAGCCAACATTGGCACATAGTTACGTTTTTCAAAGTTTGGGAGGGGGCAGACAATCAAGAACTTTACACAAGCCTTTAGATTTTCTTCGACACAACCTATTTTCATATAACTTGGGGAGAGGATACTCCTGTCTAGAAATGGACGAAAAAAATGCACTTACTTGCCAATTAATTATGTGCGTTAAATTTTCACTTGATATGTGAATTTAGTTGAAGCTGATGTGAATTCATAATACAGTTGTACACTGAATTCTCCTTTCATCTCCGACTACCGCCATAGTAGATTAAGATTTCGACGATTACGCATATAGCTACACACATCCTATATAATGTATATAAGGGTAAGAGCATGCATATGCTTCAACGCAATAAGTTATTAATACCCCCCATGCAAACAAAGTTTTGGGGGGTATATAAGAATGACCTTTTCCCCCGGTCTGTACGTCTATCTGTCTGTGCAATCATGTCCGGTCCATATCTTTCTTATGGAGAAACATTGGAAGTTTCTACTTCAAACATAGATTGTTTGTGGCCTGAGGGTGTTTCATGATTTTGACCCAAGGTCATTTGGGCAAGTTCATGGTCACTGGAAGGAAAAGTGCATAATTCGTGTCTGGTCTATAACTTTCTTATATGGAGAAACACTGGAAGTTCCTACTTAACACAAACTCAAGATTGCTTATAACATGAGGTTGTGTCATGATCTTGACCTAAGGTCATTTGTGCAAGATCTAGGTTTAAAAAATGCGTAGTTCCTGAATAGGCCCTATTTTGTAATAGAAAATGATTAGTAGCGAAAACTTGACACAAATACTGCCCTTGACCTGAAAATATATCCTGACCGTGAGCTTTCGTCATTTTTGCAAGTTCAAGGTCACTGGAAGAAAAATGGTATATCCATTACTTTAAAATAGAGAAATACTTGAGTTACTATATTTTCTTAGCGGGGGTATCATTTGTGAGATTGCTCACAGTACCTCTAGTTTGTTCATCTGAACATGTTACATTAGACGCAAAAAATTGTAGAAACGCGTTTTGAAGAAAACATGACTACCACTGCACTGGTAAGGAATATCCGATGAAAGACTAAACAAAACGAACTGGAGTCAAGGCACAATATTCCAAAACTTTCCGATCATTGTCGAACGTTTCATTGTGTCCTACTAGTACTGTTTTATCACCGCTTATGCGCAAACCATTCACAGAAAATTGTGCGGTGACCTTCAGAAAACGGTGTGTTTATTTGTAGAAACTAATTAAACTAGCAACATGTTGTTACTTTCTTGGATTTATTATTGTTTTTACTATGTTGGATTCAGTTCCGAGATCTACAATATGGTGCAGACATAATGCAATCTGTATGAGAGACACACGTGTTCGATGTGCAACATTAGCAGTTATTTTTAGAAAACAAATACCCTTTTATTTTCTAACGATTTTATTTTCTTGTTTATCATTTTTCAAACATATTAATACAAAGTATAGTATAGTTCATGTTGCCAAAATCAGAAAGCAACCGACCGTAACTTTAACAACGGGTTTATATACATGTATTGCCAAAATCAGAAAGCAACCGACCGTAACTTTAACAACGGGTTTATATACATGTACACCAATGGCGATCAAAATTATAAGGCAAACATTTGTTTATGAATTCATGTCGTCTTTAAGGAAAATAATCGGTTTATATTTTTATTTACACGATTATTTTGATTTCTTAAAATTTATTATTTTTTGTTTGTTCAGAGGTTTAAATACTGACGAGTCAGGATCTTAATATATATCATGAAAAAGATTTTCCAAGAAAACCAATCGTTATGTCGTAGATCGTGTTTACATTTTCATTAATCAGTAACGACAAACATTGGGCATCTTCATTATAACTGTCCATGATGATATTTTTACACGCAAATAGGAAATACTAGGAAATCAGTTGATGTGGTGGTGTACTCATAGATAGTTAATTCAAATGGATCTTAAAATTAGATGCTTTTGTGTTAGAAATTGAAGGAAAAACCCAGAATGATACATTTTGTGAGGTTCAGAGAAAAAAATCATAAGAAACAAAATAAACCTCATATGCTTTGACTATTACATACAGTAGAGCTGATATATCAAGTGATTGAGGATGAACAATATATTGCCAGGATGATAATATGTTCAGTTCCGATAAACAAAAGAGATAATTATCGATAGCAACCAACAACAATCAACAAATTCAATGCAAATCAGAACAAAGGTTTATTATTAAAATCAAATAAATAAAAAGTAGTTAATCGAAATCAATTTCATTACTTGTGAGATGGAGTTAGGGAAAAAAAGTCTATTCATTTGCTGATTGCCTTCTCTTACCGAGAACCACAACGAGGAAGTACTCCATACAAATAGCATAAATTGTTACAAATTTTGCACATGGATACCATTTCTCTCGGTGACAATCTCTAAATAAGCCATAATCACGGTATTTTATCAGAGAATCATTAACGACTGAACCTGTTACAATGCCTTTGTAGAAATATCGACACACCGCCGAGTATTGCCCATCTGAAGGCTTTGTGTGGACTGTTGTACACGGCCGCTGTATTCCACGTGGTTCATGATATTGAATTTATTTTCCCTACGCAACACATGTGCGGCTCACTTATAAATACGGAATGAATTCACTAGTCTGTTCTTTTCCAGGAGGAGGTCTTTTTTACAAAAGATTCTGATTTTAATAGTTGACTTTTGGAAAAGTATTCAGTTAAATGTATTCAATAGGGATATAGTGCAATTGCTAATACGTTGGAGGTTTCATAGTCTATCTCGTGTAACATTTCGTACTTTGAATTATTTGTTTTCATGAGTAGTGCAATCATTGCAAGCATGAATCGCCCCAAGGTACGCCATGAAATCAAAAGTTCAAGTTTTGACGGCATTCCCCGTCAACATTCTTCGTCCAGCTTGCTCATGCGGTAAGTACATTTAACATCCGTTTTAATGTACTTTAGAAAAATACATATATAAAAAGGAAGCTGTTCCCACATAAAGCAGTATCGGATAAATTTAGTTACAGGAATTGAATCACAAATTCTACTAGATCGTTTTTACTTTTATATACAGTACATGAACATGTACGTAAATGTATTATCATCGTAAGAAACTGATGAATATTAACTTTCTAGAGCTTTCACGCACTTAGTTTAAGAGTATATAAACCACTTTAAAAAGAATGTCACTTAAACATGTACTTGTGATTTGAGCGTAAATAGGAACTGAAACTCCGTTCTACAAAAGGAGTTGTTTAGGGAGCATTTCTACGTACATGTATAAACTGTAAATATGAAAATAAATTATACATGACTGTAACATTGTACACAAGAGTCGCTGTATGTTCTACTAAAAAGGGCTAGCGTAAATTACCCCCCACGCATAGATAACAACTCGTCAAACACCATCAGATTGCGGGTGCCTAAATTATTCCGACCGACATTCCATGACAACCATTTCTTGCGTCATCACCAGTGTTCTTAATGATTGCTCTTTCGATTTGTCATTTATATGTTGGCGGTAGCCATTGACTCAATAATGCCTTCAAAGCCATTGTCACCTCTATATATTCTCGCTGTACTCTTTTTGCTCGGAAGCATTGTATATGTATGGTGAAATGACCAGTTAATAGTACAATAATGTAGAATGTTTGTAGCTATAACCAAATTTTAGAGATATTTAGATATTCTTTAAAATACCAAAGTGTTGAATTTTTTCTTTTATTGCAAACTATTTCCATCAGTAAGAAAACGATGAATCTCTCTCTCTCATGGGGTAAACTGAAATTTTATAAGCATGATCTGCAGCTTTTGTAATTCATCATGGGCGACCAAGTTTATAATATAAATTTATGAATATCACTTTACATGTAATTTGTATTGTGTATATGGTATTCGCGCATTGATTTTTGGGTGAAATGAGGCAAGTATAATACAGCATCACTTTATTTGCCAGATAATTATAAAGTCTCTCTTGATACAAATGTAAATCCGTTCACTGATCAAAATGTAAATTGACGTGCGAGCAAGACATAAAACATACACTGACACCGGAAACTGTGTTTCTCATTTCCAACCAATGCAGAATTAATTTCCTTTCTCATAAGTTGCAAACAAACAACTCATAATTGTGTTGTTTGCAAAAGTCCGAGAACAAATGTTATTAACTTGTACGTGAAACCTGTTGTATAATATTTACGTTTCAACCACAGTTATCGTTAATCACCCGGCTTTGTAATGTATGCTTTGGTTATGAACTAAAACGCGATACTTACGATATTATGTCCATTATCTAGTAGATTGTTTATTTCGTTCATTTCTATTTTCCTGCCATAATAATGAATCCTGCCATAATGATGAATCAAACAAGTTAATTCACCCTTTTCGAAAGACATTTTAATATCTTCGCGATAATGCAAAACAGGGTTATGATCCTCTTTTAGAATAGCCACAAATTCAAAATATTTATTTACCCGGTCATCTTTGGGAATTTATTCATAGGTCATGTGTTAAATCTTTCATTCATTTAATTCATCAAAAAAAGGACTTGATTTAATATGATAAATAAAGTAAGCATAGAAAGACACATCTGAGCTAAGGAATAAAAGAGTCTCACTTTTTGCAGATTTTTCATCTTTCTAATTTTACATAACTATTAACTGATCGTGAGTTTTTTTTAAGGTGGCGTTGTTAGAAATTACATGTACTTTTGTAGAAATGCTTGTATCCTCGTCAAAACCATGGAGATATAATCACTGTTTCATATTTCAATCCAGTAGATATGTTAGTATTTCAAATTTATATATTCTGTTAGAAAGTACATGTAATTCAAATCATAAACAGACTTAAAACACAATGTCTAAATAAATGAAAAATGTGATATTCATCTGAATTCAATACTAGTAGTATTTCGAAGGTTAATGTTTATTGTTTCTTCATTTACTACCTTACATGCATTTACTTTTATTAAAAGTTATGTCTGCAATTTAGACGATGCAACAAAGATTTTTCTTGCAGAGATCGAAATCATTCGTTCTGGAAGTATTTGAAAAATTGCAAATAAATGTTATCCACTTCTGATATATTTACATTCAGCTGTTATTTATCAATTGAACATGTTTGTACCATGAAAAATGCAACAAAAATCTACTTTGAATATTTTATTAGGTAATTATTATTCTACATATAATGGACAAAAACAATAGTGCTGTTGATATCAATTGGATTTTAATAATGTCCATTCCTTCCTCCTACCCAACCCACATCAGCTTAAAGGCTTACGATGCGTTTTGTTTGATCATACCGTCATGTGTCTTTCAAGATATCACTCGTTCATTTTACAGTCATGCTCGAGTATTATGGCTAGTCTATGTGCGAGGAAAATCCATAATTTACTTTCACGGCTCGAAATCTAATATGGTTTTTCCATTTGCTTATGGTAAAATATCTGGAACTTACTCTGAGCAATGTACGGAAATACTCCTAGCAAAATAAAGATTTTGTTGATTCTTGGATAAATATCTTCAAAAATATTATAAGGAAAATGCTGAACACACCTTATAAATATGCAATCGCCATATTAGTTTTCTTATCATCGATATGAGCATGGGTCTACTCACTTTGCGCCTGATTGATCTCCTCTGTACAAAACTAACAAAAGAAATTATGATTTACCAATCGCTCTAAAATTAAAACAACCCCTCTCCCAGAAATCATGTACATTTGAAACATCTTCTCGCAGAACTAAGTCCTCTTAAAAAACAGTTTTGTGGTTTGAAAGATAGTTTAACACAATGTTAAAAGGAACAAGCATTCTGAGAGTATTGCATATTAAGCAATACACGTCCACTACCGGTTTGTATTATTTTATGAAAACTTCGTAGCATACAACTATTTAATAACTAAACGAGATGTTATAATACTTTAATAAGAGATAAAAGAACATAGAAAATTCAAATTATACATTCTACGCTAGATTGAAAACAAACTTTTCTATTTTCTTTGGGATATTTTTAGTTTAATGATAATATTTGACATGTTATACTTTAATAAGAGATAAAAGAACAGAGAAAATTCAAACTATACAGTTGATATCGAAATTAAATACAAAGTGGGTAAAATAATACTCTTTATTTTATCTCGTATAATTTCGCGAAGTCCATTAAGTATTCGCTGGTAGAAATTTGTGAAAACAATGCACTGTTATGCACAATATCATTACTAACCGTCTTCTGTACCCCGAATCAAACCAAACACTAAATATTAAATATTTAACAGCCCAAACCCGATAACGAACCCGATTGTAATAATACAAAAAACTGCCGAAAAAATGTACAACACAATACTTGACACTATTTTATAGAACTTATTTGTTTGTTAGAAATGATAAAAGTAATGCACAATATTATTACTGACCACATACTTGCCTCGTTTATTCAGTACACACCGAACCCGATTATATAAAAATTTGGAATGTAAACAATTTAATTTTCTCGAAAATATGTCGACCAGACGCTACAAAAGTGTAAACTTGATCTGTTGTTCGACATTTTGAAGCTGGTCAGCAAGTTTCATATCATTCCTCAAACGCATAAAGAAAAGAAGTGTGGAAAACTTAAGTGGGACAGACTGACGGACGCAGAGGAAAGCTATAGTCCCCTCCAGTGAAACCGGTAGGGGACTAATAATTACAACAGCTATTAAAGCTGCGGCATTTAGGTACAATTTTATATTATACTTTATGAACGTTGTACATAAATCTTTTTATTCAAAATGAATAAATGTATATTTCTGAGCTATGGTGTAAATTTCATCATTTATGATATATTTTCTATCAATAAAATGACGTATGTTTTAAAAATAAAAAAAATAATTTATATAATTTCTTATAAGGACAATGCAGATGGTTAACAAACACATGAAATGAGTCCGAATCTTGTTGATCCTTCATTATATATTACCCAAACTAATGAGTGACATATTATTGACTTTCTCGTAACTTTATAATTAATGACGAGCTCAGGCTCTGCAGACGACACTTTGTGAAGACCTCTCAGGAGCGGAAGTAAGATAGCAGTGCCTTATGGCCTCCATTATTAGTTTATTGCTTGCGGTTTTTTCTGACATAGATTTCTGATCGCTGATTATCTTTATTGACCTACATTGTAGTTCCTACTTTGTGAAGAAAAATATATTGTTTCTTTTGGATAAATATAGATTCATTTGATTTGTTATATTTCCCGTCGTCTGAACTAAACCGATCTAAACAGTACAATACAAGTTGTCATGTTTTATTGAATCCAAGGTTCACTTGCTAAAACTACAGTGCATTAGACTTGCGTTATTGATCGGCTTTTAACGCAAATCTCTGCTTAGGATTCAAAAGTAAAAACGAACAATTAGATTTTGCTTAAAAATGCATCAAGATAACCGAATAAAACATTTCACATGATTAAAGCTTCACTAGTTTTGCTATGTAAATGCCCATTTACATCAATGTTTATGTAAACATATTAATCAAGAGTTTGAAGAAATTGCTGGTGTATAAAGCTTCCATTACGGCAAACAGAGACATCCTGTCGAAAGCCATAACAAGCCTCAAAGTTACACTGTAGTTTTAATCTGATGATGCATAAATCACTTTGGATTTAATATTTTCAGCGTCGAAAAAAACATTTTAGAACTACTTTAAGGTCAAGATCTAGTAAATGAAAGGTGCCTACAGGTTTATAAAATTCAATATATAAATTCTTTTAATGATGCTTCATAACAATAGCTTTGTTTAGTAGGGTGTATCGGGGCTTAATTTGTGGTAAATACAATGAAAAATCATGTTTTTAAGTGCCATTTTCAATGAAATATGAAGGAAATAAGTAAAACATTTCGGAGTTTTGTCGATTTTTTACTATTGAAATATACCTAGAATGCCTACAGTCTCTAAAACCGACATTAAACAAGCTCTTGGCGTTCTCTTTAAAATGATGTCAAATTGAATACAGGTATGGGGCTACTTTTCCCATGATTTAAGATAGAATGTAAAGAAATTGTTTCATTTTCTACATAATTCCTTTAAAGCCGTAAAGTACGGGAAAAATATTCATCAAATCAATTATGACGTCATAATAGTATAAGCACCAAAAAGACACTCTGGAATCATTTACTAGATCTTGACCTTAAACACAATCTTTCATTCGTAGTTGATGTGTGAAGAATGATGCCATATTATCTTTTTGCATGGTTAAAATCACGCTACTTTTGCTGTCTATCACTAGCAAAAGAAACTTACAGATATGATTGGCTAAAGAGGCTAAAGCTGAGCTATGCAAAACATAGTAGAGTTCAAAGCTTTGGGCCGTCAGAAAATCGACAAATCCGATAATGAAAATGTCTAAAAAGATATGACAAGTTTTAAGAACAGGTTATGACCATTTCTTGACCATTTCCTGCATAAAGATTTATATCACAGCTTGTTGCATGGTGTCTTTAAGATAGAGCTGAATATAGAATATTCAGTAGATATGGACAAAAACAAATCATGTATAAATTGTGAATAAAATAAAATGACTAGAGTAACTTTAGGCTATTTTCTGTGTCTAGTACAACAAAGAAACTCATTGGAATATCATTGAAGTTCTGTGTAATTGTTATAATTTTGGAGAAAAAAACGTAGATGACCTTGACGTATATGAATGAGTTAATAAAAGTAATGATTATTTTTTCTATTAAAAACTTTTTAATAAGCAAAACGGTTTTACGATTTATGCTTCAAATAAACAACGCGCATCGAATAGTTCGATTTATGTTATTTTCTTACATGTATATTTAATAGAAAGGCAGTAAAACGTGTATTTTGCAGGAGAACAATAAAATAATGACACATATATTAACCTGTTTAATGATTGATTTTCATTTAAAACTTTGCACTGTTATGGATCTATGCAATGTTATTGGTCGTCATCAATTATTCACATATGAAGATATAAAGCTAATTAAAACAAATAAGCTCGTCTGTAATTAAGTAATATAAGCTCCCTGAAAAATTTAATTACCCTGGAATCTGATCGGATTTAGTGATTCTGTAAGAGATCTGAAAATAGAATATTGGCTCACTGTACATGGAAGTACCTTTGGTATGCAATATAACGAAGCACAAATCTGATAGTGTGCTAAGCATGGACGGAACTATCGCGGTGAGGAGAGGCAAATTATCCAAACGGAGTTATACAATCAATACGAGGTGAGTTTGTCATTAACTATTTTAGCAATAGGAACCGGCAAAAGTAAACAAATGTTGTAGAGGATATCTTAATTGCAACCTGAATTCATGGTAACCGATTTTATTTTACTCGTTAGTTATATTTTGTTTCAGACGTAATCATGTTTCTCTAACCACTGTGTTATTTTCACCAAAGAATTCATCAATTCTCCTTGTTATTGGACCAAATGTCTTGTTTGATCTTTCCCGTGAGTAGAGTTTGTCTTGGCGAAAAACCCCAATCTCATTTTAAATCTAAATAAATATATTTCTGCTGCATATTTCCAAAAAACAAATGATAAGCGCAACTGCACAGCAATAAAACTAGTGTACAGTTGGGTCATATAGTTAAAAGATTGGGCCTGTATACACTGTAGAATGAATAAAGCATAAGTTGCATCTCGCCACAATATAGCATGAGTTCATTGATGTTTGGATGTATCTTTCAATGATAGTAGGTGTGTTGCTATTATTAATAGTTCCATTAATTATCCGATATTTGTTAGGCATGTTTGTCCAACAGGAGTGATTTGGTCGTGAGTCAGCCAGTTGATTTCGAAAAGTACGGTTTGGTAAACAAGTAGAAGACATTTAGGAAAAAAGTTTTTTATTGTATAAAACATGCAGCTATTTCAAACAAGCACTGATTAGTTACAGCCTCTGTATGGTAGTGTTCTACCGCAGGAAAGATCGATTACTACCATTACAGTTTATTGCTTTTATATATTCCGTTTAAGCACAATGCAAATCTCTTCTTTGTGGTTTTGTATTTTATTGAAAAACTAGACACATTATGTCATGAAAGACAAAATTGCATTTCTATCTTAGTATCTTAGTGCAAAATTGTGACATGAACGTCTTACTTCCTAAGCAATATATAAATCAAGCAGATCCTGAACTATACTTATTCTTTCATACTAGATTTAATCTACATGTATGCAAGAACAGGTTGATCGGGCTAGATGAACAGAATATAAAAAAGGGGTAATTTTAATGTCCTTCCTACCACCCATTCGATTCTCTGCAAAGGTTTTTTTTATTCCATTTTACTTTAAAGGCGAAGATAATGGAAGAGAGTGTCCGTCCCTGAGTTGGATGGTCTTTCCCCCACTGTCCATCCCTAAGTTGAATGGTCTTTCCCCCCTCCCCCTTCCACACATTCTGATATTCTTTTGATATACTCTACAATAGTAATTTTTGTGCGTATATAGGATATTTTCTCCTTTTTCGCCGCTTTTCGTCACAGTTCTAGACACCATTTTTTTAAACCAAACACTTTTCATGGGTGTGACTACGTATGTGCGTCACTGCAAATAATATTTTAGAAAAAAGAATTGGGTGTGAAGAGATTCATATGTTTGGAATGTTTATTTCACTATTTGTTTTAAATTTAATGAAAAAAATGTTCCATTAAATATTATGACTCTAACTAAACTCATCCCCACCCGCGAATCCAAAGCTTATGCGTGAATTTAAAGAAGGTGTTGCGTTATCCTAGCTATACTCTTAGTCTTAATGCATTTTAAATGTGTATAAAAATTCTTTTTCTCTCAATACATTGATGGATAGCATGATCATTTAAAGAACTTGTGAAATTTTTTTAAACCGTAAAACGTGGGTCCGCTCCATTTACTAAATTGCATGGGAAGCGGAAGTTCTGGTGTTGTCGTTTACAAAATTCAAATTTATTCCGGTTTAAATTCCGGATTTTTTAAAACTTGTTTTTGCTGAAAATTTATTAATTAATGCTAATAGAAAAAAGTAAGTCCCGATTGGCATAATTAAGTTTGGTACAATGTTTATAATATTTTACATTTCTCAGCCGATTTACCGGTGTTAAAGCACAAAAAATCGAGCCCATTTTTTTAGTAGTATAGGAGTACCTCTGGGAATAGTGATCAGCGCTCATTTTAGAAATGTCTCAAAATTCAAAAAAGGTTTTAAATATTACTATGTGTGTGTCTGATTTATATATATAAATGTACGTCTTATCTTGTGTGATACAATGCTATTTCATGTATAAAAATAAGATCAGTACTCCGGCTACATATACTCTGAACTGACGCCCATATAAAGCGATTATTGTTCGGCACAAATCGTCTTTAAAACAAACCTTTGCGAATAAAAGCGTCTTAACACATCGATCTATCACTTGATTACATACTAGTATCTGGATCGTTAACTTCGAATTCTTTCTAGGATTCTTGCTGCTGTAAATTTAGCCACTGTTCATAATTAAGGGTCAGTAATGTTGGGCCCCTATAAGCTTTAAAAATTATAGTATGTTTAAAGTTAGTAAAAAAAAATTTTTTCCGTTCATTGGGTAACACAAAAGAAATTCTTTATTTGGTTTAGTCACCGAATTTATTTTCCGACATAATAATATTATCCTTGTACAAACTTCGAAGTAATTAGATATTGTATAAATAGTTTTATTTTAAGAGAGCTCGATGGTTATACAGATACAGATAAAGCTGCATTGATCTCTTTCAGAAGAAGAGCTTTATATAAATATATTGGAAAATGCCCAAATTTAAAAGGTGAAATATTTGGATTTTTTTTTCTGAATAATAGTTTATCGCTAAACAAATCATATCTTAAAATTTTCGGTAGGTCCGATGGTTAATTTGTTGATCATCCAGCCTCCTCAATGCCAAAATTCAAACATCTTCAAATTTTCTTCACTTACATGTACCACAAATGACACCTTGGCATTCCATTAGAGTATTGATTCAACCTAAAATAAAGTAAAAAATTATTCATATTTATTAAATTCTTCTTGGCATTATTTGATTCAACATCAAATAAAGTAGAAATTTATTCGAATTTATCAAATTCTTTTTTTTTAAAGTCATGTTTATAAATGAATATGATATTGATCATGTTATATTCCATCCTAAGTCGAGCTGGTTGTGTTCAATTAATACTTTACTGGAGCTACATATACTTATACTTTCATATGCTTTTATATTTCTTTCATTGATGTTATAAACAGCTTTACATTTAATTAAATACTCTTTGAAAGTTATTACCGTACGATAAATACACTTCGTGCAACGATACATATATATAAGAATGTATACGTAACTATACGTATTGCATTCACTTGATCGGTAGTGAAGCACACGTCTAATTATCGATGACACTTTAGTACTAGTAGTACTTTTCATCCTATATAAAATGAAAATGCAAAACTGTGGCCAAAAAAAGAGTGGTTTCAATTAAGTGCAAACAAAATGTCTCTAAAAATGCTAGACGATTGCCCCCCCCCCCCCTTCCCCTTCCAATTTATTTGGTGATAATTTTACCGGTAATAATTTAAAAATTTAATAAAAATTTTAATTCAATATAATAAGCGGTACTTTCAGTGATGATGTCAATTTAACTCAAAATCAAGAAATAATAACATTACGATTTACGGTGCGATAGTTGAGGCGAGCGCAGCACAAATTGAACACACCCAGGAACAAATGTATCAATATCATAATGATAAATTAAAAATTACCAAATGGATGCATCAACGTGAAAAATATGAAAATAAAATCAAAATTGAAATGCTTTTTTTCGTCCGTGTCTTTTTAAATATTAAATCGTAATTTGTACGCTCCAGTATATAAGTATTACCACAATGTTTCGATTGATTAATAAGTTGCATCTCAGGTACGATTTATTTCAAGTTTGTTTATTTTAATGCAGAGTTCTTTCCTCTTATTAGAAAGTAATTGTAACGTCAGAGTTGATTTCAGTATTATTGTCGTCTGTTTTTGTTTTTTTTAAGCTCCTGAGACTTAACTACGAGCAGCAGAAGTTTATTTAATTACCTTTTTAATGCATGAAGTTCTTAACATTCATTTTTACCTCTTACGGCGAGAACGTGACATTGGTAGTCATATGCAATTTTAACGGAATTGTGGGTACGATTCTGACGACAGAAAATTCAGTACGTCAAAGGGAGCAGTAGTCAGAATTTTCTCTTCCCCAGGCATTGTCGTTAAAGCTCGCAGTGCTTGCTAAAATATCAATATAGTTATCACCGAAATGTAATATATCTTCAATGATTTTTTTTGGTCTTTATTATATATGCTATAACTTTAGTCGTATCTTATACAATTGGTTCATAGGATAATGTAAAGATATTTTGTAAATGCTTTTAGTAGATCATGATTTGATTTATCAAATGTAAGGACAAGAAAGATAACTTTTACGTGAATTGCACACATTTGTCGAGGTTTTTTTTTTTTTTTTTTTGATCCTTATTCTGAATGCATGAAGTACGAAAGAGAACTCTTGTATTTCCAAAGAGTGTTTGAGTATAATACCTTTGTCTATAATAACTCAAACGTAGCTAAGATGAATCACACAAACATATTTAAATTTTCTGTACAATATACAGAATCTTGAATATGTTATTTTCAAATATAAAACACACCAGCGTTCATTATTTTTGGATAAAACATTGTATTTTAATCTTAAGATACATGTAGAATAAGTGAAAAGAAACTTCTGAAAACTGTTCCTTTTGGGGAATTTTGAGTAATTTCAAAATTATTAATTGATATGGAAATTCGGAATAATGATATTCTGCTAAAAAAAATTATTAATTTTAGGATTTTGTTTTAAACTTCTATTTCAAGTTCTGAAAGAGAATGCGTTTATATTTTATCATGCAAGTGCGAATTTATAAATTTCAGTGTAAAGCAATTTATTTTTTCAGTCAATTAATATAATTGTCATCACCTCTTAAAACTGTGGGAGTCACAGATTGTCGTTTGTTTGTTTTTTGTTTTTGTTTTGGGGTTGTTGTTTTTTTTTATTTTTTTTGTTGGGTTTTTTTTTTTTTTTTTGTGTTTTTTTTTCTTTTACTTTTCGACGAGTTATTAAAATATACACACATTTTATGTGTAAAGACCGATTAAAATCAAGAATTCTTCATTGGGTCCCCTATTTTCAACCGAAAAAATTAACAGACACTAAAACAAATTTCCTATGGGATTTATAAAGATTTACAAATTTATAAAGGGAACATCTGACATCTTTGATCGATTTGGAACCTTTCAGATTACATTACACGATCTTTGAACATTTTCATACGGGTACTTTTATGTCGTTTGCTATGCAGTATTCCCATAGAACTTTAAATTTGTAGCCGTGTCCGTAACTTGGCGAGATAGAGGAGGTGTTTTAAACTATTTAATTTTAAAATGGATATCGAAATATTTTAGAAAAAACCGACAGAAACGACACTCTTAAACAGTATAAATTTACATTTTAATTTGAATCCGGAGTCCTGAGCCACCGTACACTATTGATTGTTCTGAAACATTCTAAACTCGAGTTTTATACTAAAGCTACATGTACATGTAGTTTGGACGCGTTTTATTAAAAGAATTGAAATAAAAGCTGTCGTTTGCAGTTGAAAGCATTCAACTTATCCTTTAAACTTCAGCTTTATAAAAGAATGTCTCTGTACAATTAAATTTTTATTTTCAAATCAAACGGACCATAATCACTTTACAAATCAACAATTTCATCAGTTCATGCATCATGACTCGATAGAAAGTGAAATTGGAGGCCGCCACACACTTTGTCGCTTCCAATTAAATCGCCCTGCAGTCATGTGGTATACACTTTCATTGTTCGTGGCAATCTGGGGAAATTACGGTCTCTTTGTATCGATTTCTGTGGTAAAGCACAACATCTAGAAAGGCTCACATTGTCTTGTTTTCTTCTTCCTTCTTCGATTTTTATCGTCCAATTCTTGCCTTTGTCAGTACCGTTTTCCACTGATTAAATCATTGGGGGTCAATCACACATAAGGATGGAACTGTTGAACCGTAATTACGTTTTGTTAACGCAAAAAAAATAAGTTTTGCTCCTCGGGGTTAAATTAATATTTTTGGTAGGTACATGTAGTTCATTGTCACTGAACACGCATTTGGAACTTATAATTTGCATCAGTTGGACCACTAATTGTATTACTTGCCCTTATTTTTAGTGGCGGCTTCAGTCTGTGTTTTATCTTCGGAAGGCCGTGAATCTCAACTCAGTACACAGACAAGGCATCATATATCATACATGTAAACAGGTCAACCCGATCAGTGTAGTAAATGCATATTTCCATTTGCATAGGATATGAATTATAAATGTAGTTAAATTATGTAAAACGTAATTAGATTAGCTAGAGAGCAAGCATTGTCATTGCCTAATAAAAGGTTGATGAACTTTAAAGATTAATGTTTAGAAACACGACAAACTTGAGTATAATATTCATTTGTAATTTATATATTCAACATTTAAAAAACTTAATTTCACAGTAATTTATACCCTAGAAGATAAGCCTTTTCCAGACTGAATCATTATTAAAATTTAAGTTAAACAAAAATAATAAAATTTTTAATCTAGAAACGATCTCGATTCAAGCAATGATAAGGTCTTCCCTATCCCTTGTTTGATATGCCATATCATGCATAGAAAGACAGTTTCGAACTACTTCCAATTTGAAAGGAAAACTTAATACTATTTTTTGATTGACTAGCCTGAAAGTACTTTTTTTTCAATATGTTTTGAGCTATTTCAGTTAGACCCAAAATGAAAAACAAAACTAGGCTTGTTTTGTACGGTTTGTACATGTAACCAATATTTGTAACTATTGTAAAAATTACTAGTAATCATATATTCAACATTTTTGTGACCTCATCTTTTGTTAAACCAAGTCCAATCAATCTGTTATTATATATTGTGCACTCAGTCCAAAAGTTACCTGTCGCTATCCAATATGTTTCTACTTTTTGGACAGCTACAGGTGACATACTAGGGAGCTGCAGATGCTTGGGGTAAAGCAAAAACACAGAATCACAATAAAAGAGAAAAAACTACTACATGATGCTTTCTCCGATTTCACGGAAATGTTTTAGAATTTCGCGTGCAACCTGCGTAAAATTTCCACGAAAATTAAAATTTTCAGATCCCAACACGAAAAGAAAACTCTGGCAAAATTAAAAATAATCCGTGACACGACTTTTTTAACATGTATAATCCAGTTACTCGGAGATGCTCAATTAACGTCGTCCTTTTTGTATCAAATTGGGTCGGAACAGGAGATTCCTAAATCCAATCGAACAGTCATAATTTCATGTACATGTATAAACAACTTTATCCTACATAATCACACCATTCTTTACGGTTGTACAAAAATGATGGATGTGTGAGGTTTCGAACCATACTTACCTTTGCACTTGCTTATTTCATGACGCAATGCGGACTGATACTAGAATGATCAATGCAAAAAACGTTGTGTGTATCTAAACATGTCTTTATTGAATTGACAAGTGTTCGAATTCTTTTCTTCAATATTTACAAACAAACGCAGAATGATCTATCTTGGCCTAATTGTTAAGATTTTGGATTACAAGTAATTATAATAAGGTAAATGAAATAAAGCCGATCCCGCGAACGGTCGTAAAAAATGTTTAGAGGCTATGAAAAGACAACATGTTTTAAGTAATTTATGGACCATTTTCGGTTTATAACCACAACATATGATACATTATATAGAATCATCCTTTTTATAGATATAATTAGATTGATATTTATCATTCTAACACTCTGATTTTGTTCCCTATCTTTAACCAAATACATGTAGGCTCATTCATAACTTCTCCGAGCTAAACACTGCAAGTATATCGCATTTTTAACATGGAATATTATACCTGTATGCGTATAGCAATTAATCCTTATGTGAAATCATACCTGTAAATATCCCTGTAAATGTTCGCCCTACGCAAACTATGTCTATTTCTTCCATCGATTGTCAATAACCTAATAGGATGATACTTCTCCAGGTTATTCACTCTGCATGTAAGTGACAATCCATGTTGATAAATGTTCTCACTGCAATTCGTTTAGGAGAAGATTTTGAACATGTCAACTTCCCTTGAAAATGACATATTTTAAAACTGGTACATTGCCATTAATCTCGCCTCACTTTCGATCTCAAACTTGGTCTGGCCCTAAAAAAATGACCGACCTGAAATTTCTACAAATGTTTTTGTTTAGTTTGCAACTTCGTGTTTATGGGACGAAAATCAATTGTAAGCGTACATATTATATAAAGAATTTCAGGGCCAAACATTTTTGTAAACGCCAAGTTTTATTTGATGTCATTTTAATATTTTAGGAAGAATTCTTTATACAAATTTATATTATTTCAAATTAAATATGTACAGTAGTGTACATGATAATTTGTTATGTTTAATTTTTATTTTAAAGAATCTAGTCAATTTTTGTAAACGACACCAGGTCAAAATTTAAGAAAAAGCAGACTAACTATATGCATAGGCCACATCAGGTACAAAAGTATGCTATTTCACATCAAAATAGGATCAATAATATTTTCTTTGACAAATAATTTCTTGCATTTCTAAAAAATAGTTTTATATATATATATATATATGAGAAAGTTTAACCACTGAAAGCAAAGACCTAACACTATAATTTTTTTGCACAATTAAAGAGTAGGTTTATGTGTACTGAAGAGCTTCATACCTCGTGTACCGTACCTTGAGCTGTATTAGGATTGACCGACATTATTTCCAGGCGGTTACAATATGGGTTCCTCCTGGTAAAGTCAATTAGTCACTATGAAAGCCATCTTATTAATATTTTTATAAACATGTATCTGCTAAGTCTAGACTTTTTAAAATTGATAATTTGAATGACCAGACAAATTTTCAATTGAAATTGTTTATGTTTGTCCCGGAGGACTTAAAATGCATGCAATATTGCGAGTTGGAAGGTACATTTCACAATATATCTAAGGCATTTGTCAATAATATCATTACGGTGATGGGATGTAATAAGAAATTCTGTACTTTTTATGTTAATCATTGCCTTAAACACGAAACTTTTCTATACATTTCCGTGTGCATATCTATTAAAATTGCATAAGGCTTGGTTTTCAACCAATAGACTCCATTTGTTAGTATATATCAAAAGTACGTTTTATATTCAAAATAAATTACAAGATGAACGAGTCAAAAAAGCGGACTTAAGTTTTTTCATAATAAAAAGATATATCAGCTTTTTGGTTAGAAACTATATTCTATTGTATTAAACAAATGTTTAATATAATTTGAATGATTCAATGACATATGTCTCATTAATTAATTCTAAACTTCAGTGACCGACTATTCTGGCTTATTCTTGGGGTTTTTTTTTATTTTTTGGGAGGGAAGGGGTAATTATTTTGTTTATTATAACAACTTTTTTAAGAACAACAATATTCATTTGATAGCCAGTTTAATGTCATAATGTCTACATGTAGCTTTCTATAATGACCTCTTGTAGCCTATAAATACGTTGCAATTGTACTTTTTCTTACATGTAGTTATACGTGTTTTCTTGATACAATTTAAAATGGAAGCATTTACTAATCGAAACACTTTCAAGTTCAAGAAGCTTCGTGTACCTTATGTACTTTAAAAGAAAAACCTTGCTTGTTGCCAAAATATGTAATCCTTTTATGTCTGCCGAAAACCAGTTCAGCAGATGTATGGTGGCGCCTTCTGTGCACTAATTATGGTAGCTATGGGAGTTTTCATTTGTGCCAAACGCAAATAGACTTTATTCACGTAAATTAATTAAGTTACATTCTGATATTGTACCCTAGCAGAGTAAGAAGATACTATACAAACAAAACCCTGTTCATTTATTTGTGTACTAATTAGAACATCTACATGCACACGTTTCCTTCTTTTTTGACAAAAGGCAGATTAGAAGTCTGAGCTACAATACTAAGTATTTGAAAATTGAATAATCTGTAAAACAAACATAATAAATTTCATCTTAGTTAACGATTACACACTTTGAAAGTAAAATAAAAAACAACACATATACGTTATTATTCTAAGGTACCTCTCCATGTACAAAACAAATTTACATGATAGTAAAATTGGGGGGAAAATACGTTACATTATTAAATTAAGGTTACTTTTCATGATTAATTAAGTTTCATATATGGACATCACTAAGACCTACAGATCTTGACAGATATTCCTTCTTAACGATCGCCTGAGCTCGTTTTATTGTCTTTGGAACCTCCAACTTGTAGCCGGTATCGTTGTTTCATCGAAGAAGGATCAGATCATGCGAATATAGTGTAAGACCGGCAATTAATGTCATTCTTTGATACAGTGACCACAAGTGTTTGGAATAATTAGACATTGAAATACAGGCTCTAACAAATCAATACCAATTTGATACAGTGAATTTAACGCTTTGACACAATGGCATGTATGGTGAAAGGCTGCAAAACCGTTTCCAAAGTCCTTGGCTCAATGACCAAAGATGGGTGGTTCTTTAGAGGAATTGGTATGTTCAAATGCTCTCAAGTGGATAATTATATATAGTTCCTGTATACTGTCCCTGTAACTCTTATGTATTCTTGTCGCAACGTCAGCAACAGAAATGTTGTTTGATTCATTGAGATTGAAGAGTTAAAATCAGTAGTAGTATACCGAAAGGGTCTTTTTATTCCCAATTTTGGCATTGTACGCATGCAATGAATATGTTAAATAAATATTTTTATTTCATTTAATATATATACATGATACTGATAACATTTCTTAAGCATTTTACGTAATACAATAGAAAAGAAAGTTGTGTCTTATATTACATCATGCTTTGTTGATTGAACCATATTCATAATTCAATTATGCTCATTTTTTTTAATAGACACTCTTTCACCTGCATAGTACAAATGATAAACAATCATACCCAGTCTTGATCATTACTTACAAGACAATCTTTATTTTCAAAATAGCGAAAAAAAAGTATTAAAACATCTTATGCCTCTGATAAAAGCAATCTACTTGAAATCCACAAATACTGCTCCTTTGAAGAGATTTGAACACTTGCCAATGGCTACAATATATGTTCTACAATTTCTAGTTGTGTTTGTTTGATGTCTCTGTTTTTAAAAGCTCGTGTTACTGATTAATAGACAAAAAGGACATAAAGAAACCCTTTAATAGAGAAGACTATTCGTATGGCAAACAGTACTAAGAGACGAGTTTCATGAAAATCACGATTTAACAGAAACTATAAAACAAGTATGACAAGAGGAATGTTTTTATGTGTCTATTTGTATCACAAACCAATTGTCAATTCTGTATTCAATAAAATTTGATTATATTTCATACAATGTCAAGTTCACAAGATTACAAATTGAAGAATCATGATGACTGTTTAATGTCACTGAAAGAATCTTCAGTGAAGTTTATCAAAACGTTTTGCACTATTTTAAATTTCGAACATTGTTTTGTACTCTAGATCTCAACCATTTACATTGTACATACATAACTGTGATAAATCTAGTATGACTGTGATATATACATGTATATACAAATGTGTATAATAGTTACATACCACGATACAGGTATGTCAGTCTGATGCATTTGACACGATTACCGTTTCATTCTGCTTGTTAAAAGGTAAATTAAGGTATCTATACTACTTCTATACTACTATATTAAAATAATAGACTCGAATTTTTGGTCTTTAATACCGAGAAATCGGAAGAGTACTGTCTTTTGTTTTATATATTTTAAACATCATTGGTACTTGAAGATTGCCAATATGTTTTTATTTTTTCTCAATCAAGCTTCACTAATTAATAATCAACGAAAATTCCTTTTAAAAATCCGGAAATCATCTGGATTTTTTGGATTTTACAATCTTGCGCATGCGCATTACATTCACGCTAAATCACGGGAGGCTCTTTAGTTTATGTTTCCACAATATCACATTTGCATGGATAAACTGAGAAACGATAATACAAATACGTGTAAATTTTCATTGAAAGTTTGCTACAGGTATATATTCTGTTCATCAAAGAAAATACGGGAGATAACTCTAACTCAGTGCATTTGATTTGAAAAATCCCGAGAGTTCCGAATGTCAACATGGTGTGTAAATTTGAAGCGAGTAAAAAACGTTGGGGAAAAAGTGTTGAATTCTTCATTAATATGAATTAAATTTTTAGATGAAATGTATTTACAGCCTCAAAATGATTTGTTATGAATAATTTGACTGTTATTTTCAATAAAGCTTCATTAATTTTCTCAAAATTGTATCGGAGCGATTCTGCAGTTTTTTGCTACATTACGGGTATATGGGAGGCATTTTAACTTTGGTGAAGGCCTGTCCCGAGACACAGATTATTCTATTAGAATAAAATTAGATTAATCCGATATCATATGCAATGTCAACCGTGCACGCACGGGTCAAAGTCTAGTATGTACTAAATATATTCACACAAAAATCAAATACATGTAGAATGGCCAATGTCTTTTTTTTTCAATTTTTAGACAAAAAACCTAGAAAAGAAGACCTTGGTACAGAAACACAGGAAAATATTCAAAGCTGGTTCTTTTCTTCTTTACACTTGTCTTTGTGTAATTTATTTCTAATGGAATAGTCGTTTATGGCAAGAAAATCATATTTTCGATTTTATGTAGATCTGAATGTTTTGGAGACGTTCCCTTAAGACGAGAGTCAGTTAAATGTAATCTTACTGGAGTTTAAAAGAAAATTAAATTAAAGTGTTTAATAAGCGGATATTATTAAGAGAAAATCTGATATTTTTTTTTAGTAGCTTAGATTCTCGTTAAATGATTGATAGATCTGCTGTTCAACGCATAAAAAGTTAAAAGCTTTCTGAAAAGAGCTAGACAGAAACAAATGCGTCTAGCGACAGTTACTAACGTTAATGTTTTGCGTTGTTTAGATGTTTCTGTAACACTGTAATTCTACGAACAATTCCAAAATATCACATTTACACAGAGATAAATGGAAACGTGTATCATCAAGTAATGAGAAAGCAAATATTAGATTGCGTTGTTTTGTTAGATAGTTTAGGTTTACCAGATTAAAACGTAAACCGATATAGAGTGTGACAATGTATCATAATAGATGTTTATCTAGTTGAATCAGATTCTTTGTATAGTTTTGTCATATTGTGACGTCAAATGTGTTGGTGGCCATCTCTTGATAATTCGGTTTGAGAGTTCTAAGGAATTCTTAACAATATTTAGTCACAGCCGTTTAGCATTACTATTTTTTAACATTTCTCCTTAAAATTGTACATTATATTTTGTTAGGTTGAAGGAGACGACTAAAAATAATGTATAGTGGAATTCTGCATCAAAACACCTGTATTGTGCAAGGTGTTTCTTTTAGATATTATGTAATTACATATTATTTATTTTAAATTATCGATGGTAAGAGAGGTAAAGTATCAATTAAATTTGAAATATTTTCCTTCAAACCAATTTCAATAATTCTTCAGAGGTAGGATTTTATACCAATTTATTTTCTTTAAAATTCGTCTAAAATAGATGATTATTAGTTAATAAACGATCTGTTTAGTCAATGAATAAAGAATTTATTGACAATGTTATAATTTTAAAAATTAAAAATACTGCACTATAAATACATTATTGTATTGTAGTTTGTGTTTTGATAATGCTTGTAAGTTTAGTAGCCTGTAAGATATCGAACCTCTTTTCAGAGCTGTTTAATCTTCTGTAGTGCTTTTATTCACTTGCAGTTTTATAACGTTCCTACCTCTTATAGTCTTGTATAGTATAGTTTGGGATATACATCACTCTAGATCTCTGATCAAAGTTCATGGCGACCGATCATACGCACTACATGTAGCTAGAGTGTCGCTCTATTTGACTTATCTTAATGTTGTATAATATATATTGAACATTCCAACTGGAAAAGAGATACCATTTAAGCAGCAATGATGTTCCTGTTAAATACATGTCGTCTTATCTGCAACAAAGATTTTATTGATTTTAATATTCATACGCTCCAACTCTCAATTACTGTCTTCTAAGAGCTAATGATTTTGATAAAGTAATGACAGAATATGTTTTCTACAATTTCCGATATCTTTTGCTCCTCATCTAAATGAAACGGTTAAAGATATCACAGTCAATGTGTTCGGGATATAAAGCTCCGACAATATGACAGTTTTTGTTATATTTTGATCTGGTTGAGATAACACAGCACATATCTGAGCAAATACTAGTAGTCCAAGGACGAAACTTAAATAGAATTTCGATATAAGATAAGTGTGATAATGACGATAAAATCTTCCCAAATTTAAAGTTATCTATGATAGAAATAAGTGTCATTGAAGATATATATATTATACATCTACATGCACGAATCTATAAAGGTCACACGGACTAATATTCCTTTTTTCGGTTTGGAAAAAAATCCCAGAATCCCATTTCTCTGCTAAGAAAACATATTAACCTCGCTCTTGATTTAACGATTCGGTCTCGTTCTAAGTTAGTGTACAAACTTAAAATACATAATAGGTTAAGAAACAATTTAAACGTAAAATAATTCCTCTTTAAAAACAGTTGACTTTTAAAATAGGGCATTTCTTTCTTTCTTTCTTTCAAGTTAAATATGACAAAAACATTTTCATTCAAAAAAGATTTTATACCCTGATTGAAAGTTATCTGTCCACAGATTTTGCGACACGTGAGATTTATAGCTCTGTCGAAATGCAACATATGCTGTGATGCAATAAAAATGTAACCAGTCAAGAATAAGAAAATATTCATAATATATCATATCGGCGAAATGTGACTTACAGTTATAGTCTCATAATATATCATATCGGCGAAATGTGACTTACAGTTATAGTCTGTCCCAAGTTATTGCTTCCATCCCGTTTTGATGATTTTTAATTAAAATACACATACCTGTGAAAGAAATACAGTTGAAAACGATGAAAGGGAAAATATCCAATATATCTTCATTGACACATTATCATTTTTCACTCATAAAAGTTCACAGGAACAAGAACAAATTTCTTACGGAGATTTATAATGGGAAATTTTACATATTGTTGCCATTCGGAACTCACTCGGAATACCTCGCACAATTTTTCAACGTTATCATCCGGGCTTAATTATGGCTGATGCAATGCAAAATCCCCGTAGACTTTCTATTTTGGGTTGTGTATTGAAACCTGCAGCGGTAGAGGGGCGTTTCAAAACAGATAATCTGGACATTTTTCATATTAGTGCATGAACGTAGTTTGAGCGCAAAGGTATTTATGATTATCGAAATATCAAGCGAAAAGTGGTGGACGCAAAAACTCGGGACAGAGTATAAGTTATTTTTGTCCAAATCAAAAATACTTATTTTGTAACATGCAACTTATTTATCTGTACATGCAACTATTTTGGTAGCATGTCAACATATGTTGTTTTTCGACAAAAAAGTTGTATATTCATTCATGTAAAATTAGGTTGTGTGTCAACTTATTTGCAAGTCACACGTAATTTAGTTCCATGTCGACAAAAGTTGTAAGTCATCGTAATGTAAGTTGCATGCTGGATGACACAAAGCAAAACTCGATTTTGTAGAAAAAGTTATTTATTCTTCTTTTATGAAATTAATATTCTATATAGACTGTTGACAGTTCTGTCGCATGTCAACATAATGTTGCAAATTTACATACATGTAAGATAATCTATAGAAAATTTGTGTGTAGATACAGGGAAGTATACATCTAGGAAACTTAAGATTCTTTTTATTTTTGTTGCAGATTTTAATAAAATGTTCACGAAATCCTAGACAATATTTCGTACAGCTGTTGAATCAAGCAAATTAATTGTGACCATTTTTGTCGAAGCAGGGTCAGATCGACGTCAATATCCAATCCCTCAACATTAACGATAAAATCTAGACATAGCCAGTCATTCGATACCAATATTTACACTTTTAAGTAACAGGCAGATGCTTTTACATAATACATGAATATCTTCTGGTTTGGATCCCCCTTTGCAGCAAATCTCATGCGACTTGCAGAGGATATGAATGACCATAAACACGATCTGGTGTGTTTCGTCATGGTAGGGACTATCACGATAATAACCATGACGTTAGACATTTTGGCGCGGAAACGACCCTCAACTGCTTTTGACCCTTTGCTTCTATCATTTCTTATAGTATCATTTCTTATAGTTTATTCTTGAATCAATTAACCTTAAATGGTATTTTAATGTGTAATATACACTGTTCATCTTACATTCAATACTTACTTCCTTTATTATGCAAGACAGATTTTGTAGATATTTTTTTTTAAGTTTTCAATGTAAATACAAATACCTGTAGGCGTCAGATGTGCGAAAATACTAATCGAATATTTATTTTCCGTACAGGCTAATTGCCAAGAAGTTGTGAATAGAACATTATCAATGGCATATTGTCAAAAGGTTACCAACTAGATCAACAATTAGCGCACGAATCCATATTGAAAAAAAAACTCAACATCAATACTCACTGGTTGTGTTACGTTGCATGTATTTTAAAAGGAGGCACTTCCGGACCACTGTAAAAATCAAACAAATCTCCCCTCAAAAATGCCTTAAAATCACATTTTTCAAAACTTGAATGAATATGAATAATCATTTACAAAGTATAACTTGGGTTACATTTTTCTCATCGGATATGGTTAGCTATTGACGAATTAAGCCCAAACAAATCAGCTCCACCATTATCTGATCCGCGTCTCCCAACAACTAAGCTAGACAATGCACAACAGTTATTATTGATGAAGATTCATTCTTCATTAATAATTTAATAGGATTTGGTGTTTTGGATTGGAATGTGATACCATGCAGTCACTCATATTGAACAATATTTACGCATACCGTCATATCTGAACAGGGAGTTCTGTGGAATGTGGGCATGTTTCATTTGAAGATGTCCATTTATTTATAAGCGAAAGAAGGATTAAATCAATGTCGATATTTGATTCAGTCGATTGTTGTGATATTTGATACTGTGTCATCTTTTTTTCATTATTTCGACCTAAAATTGATGTTATTACAAAGGAAATACATACTGTGTCAGAAGGTTACCTAGTCTTTTTATTTTTAAATTTTGAATTGAATCAGCGTGTAAACAGTTTTAAAAATTCAAATCTATTGAGTGAACTTCCTTATGGCCAAGGGGTATCGCTTTGCGCTTACGTATTGATTTAATGTAACAAGGAAATGGAGACATTTAATTACTTCGACCTAAGAGTGTTGACTGTATGGTTTCTTTAAAAGAATTAATTTAAATGTGAGAATTCGAGCGATCTTTAGATAAGCACTTCTTGTTTTGTGGATAAACTCACCCATCCCCATCCTACTTATGTTTCTGAAGAGAGCCACTTGGTTGTAAGAGAGCAGATCAATACACTACCTGGAATATACTGATCCTTTATATGTGGAATTCTCGTAGACAGTGGCATATAAGTGAGCTTCCACACGGAATAACCAATGCTTTTTATTGTAAAAGAAAGAACGGTCGGAATCTGTCAGTAATATAAAGACTGATGATGTCTACGGTGACGCATTGTAATATCCGATGTTCAGCGGAAACATCTGCGGAAAAAACTGTTACACGAGAGCGATAAAATATTGTTTATACAATAGTTATTACAAAGCAAAGGAATATTTGTCTTTGAACTTGAACAAGTGTCAGGAGAATTTATTCAGCGTTTGAATAAAGGCAGACGAGACCGCGACGATGCTTTTGACTCCGTTTGACAAAACCTTGTCGAGCTCTCTTCAGAATCTTCGAACTCAGGATGAGGAGGATATCTCTTTTAAGGATAAGCTCAAGAGATCTTTCTCCTCGATTAAGAGGCGTAAAAAGAAAGAAAGTCTGATGCCAACCATTACGGCAAAGGAGACATTAAAAGTACCGCAGGTGACGCACGGACATCGACCGTTAAGTGCTACAAAATCAAACCCCCTGTCATATTACGGGTAAGTTTATGTTCCAAGATAGTGTTGGTTATCCAGGTTCAATCAAGGTTGGACCTGGATAACGAATTTATTTCCTATGTAAACCGAATAAATTAAATCTGTTTCCCATGTCCTATCAATGGTGATATACTCTTTCAAGATATACCTTTTACGCATTTAATGCATTGTGACGTCACGTTTTTATACCTCAGGCTCAAGTCGGGTGTACGGATATTTACACCCGGCTTGTTGGCCAATCAAATCTCGTGTTACAAGCTACACAGGAAATAAAAGTTTTTATCCAAGTGTTTGGCTTATTTCTGTTTTCTGATTACATGGCTAAGAATGGTTGTATGATTTGATACACGAAACCATTAAAAGAAAGTAATCGAAAAAAGATTTCTTTTTCTCCCCTTAAATCAGAAAATGCATGTAGATATTTTGTTTTCCCTCGTAACCAATTTTATCGTTGAAAATCGCTTCTCTTATGTAACCAGAGTCAGTTACAGCAATATCTGCCCGTATTTTCACAGCCCCTATCTAATATGCCTATCAATTGAAGCGTCGCCTGAACAGTAATTTGATAATCGGCGTGCTTTTAATTTAGATATAGTTAGATTAAATCAAGATTCACTAATCGAGCAATAAAATTACTTTCGTAAATTCAGTAAAATAAAAATGATAATTTTACTGTATGAGGAAACTGCAAGAGTTTCCCGTGGCTTCAAAGTTCATGTTATTTGATGCTCTTTTGCATGAGTTTTAACATATTTTATTTAAATACAGCTAACGCCAAACACCAAATGCCCTTTCCAGAAATAACTATTGTAAATACATTTTGTACAATGAAACTTGTATGGGGATAATTTGTACAATGAAACTTGTATGGGGATAATTTAATATATCACGTAATACTTACACTTTGTATCGATTCCCCAAAACTGTGGTCTCCATCGGGAAATAAAAAAGAAAAACGAAAAGAATGCATTTGATTTATATAATCTTGGTCGTCATTTTGACAAAAAGGTTATCAATGTTGACTGCCAAATATATGCCACTGAATAAAAGATAACTGCATTGGGTAGAATGATGTTAATTGCACTATTTCGTGGTACCTAACAATTATAGTATGCGAACGAAGTGTTGCGTTTTGCTACTCCAATGGTATACTCATCTTGTGATGGATATCAATTTCCGTTTTATAATGAACATGAGCATTTAACGCCGGATTTCTTCGGGTTGCATAAAATCAAGTCAAAGTAGATCTAATGAAAAGCATCAGAAGGGATTCGTTTCTGAGCTTTAAAGTTTTCAAACACGGAAAACTGTCCAAAACATTTTCAATCTACATGTATGATGTAGAGTGTGTTTTTCTCCTTTTTTATAATAAAAAGTGAGTTATTACTGGGATTCGATTAAATTTAATGCAATAAATGTGCGTGAATCAGAGCTCTGGTTATTTTTGTGATTTGTTTCTTTATTTGCATTGCAAGTCAAGTGAAAATCAATTCTATAATGTCTGTAGTTAAGTTGTTTGATTGTTGCAAGAACTGTAAAACTAATGATTGAGACTGGCAATTTACAGGTGCTGTCATGTATCTAAATTACACTCTTTTCTCTCTCTCTCTCTCTCTCTCTCTCTCTCTCTCTCTCTCTCTCTCAGATGACAGTTTCTGGGACCCTTTCTTGAAGTTTCTGGCACCTTTTAGCGCCATTTAATAAAACTCTTTTTTAAATATAATATTCGTGCATTTACGTGTATTTTTTATGCACTTAACAATATTTTGTATGACTTTAGAAATCACAACGATACTTTGATTAGTTACAAGTAAATCAACGTTTGATCTTCATCTTTTATCTTGTACATGTAGTGGCTTTCCTTTTTTTCCTTAACGTTATTTAAGCTTCAGCTTTTATATAAATGTATATAATTTATTGCAAAACTTTAGTCATTAATTAGAAACTTTAAAAAAACCATCCACGTTGACATTTTCTTTCTTTGTCAAGAATGCTATTAAGTTAGCATTGATCGATTGAAACATAAGTGGTTTGAACTAAATGATTATTTATTAATGCATCCTTTTTTTTACGGCTTTGCGGAATGTGGTCGAAAAGAAAACTACGTTCAAAGTGTTCATTGATTGTATTGTTCTTGTTTAGTGACGATGGACCGTTTCACAATTTATAGCAGTTCTGCTGGTCACAGATTGCATAGTTTACTAAATCTCTTAAATGTTTGTTTCAAGTTCAACTGTTTAAGCAATGTGAGGTCTTTAAAGACTATGAAAATCATGTAGAAAAGTACTTTTATTGAGAGGTTTTTTTTCTGAACTGAAACACCGAACATAAAGTTTACTTGTGTGTTATTCCAATACATTACTCATTCCTCTCATTCATCCGTTTTTGGACGACTAATATCCGAGTTTCTATCAGAACAACGGTTATATAATGACAAAAACTTCCACTCTAACGTATCTTGGTCTCGGTTTACATAGACAATGTATATCCTGATGAAAGGTTAACGATATAAATCAGAAGTGAAAATACTATCTATCCGTGAGATGTTGACGTGAGGAAGGCGAGTAAATCGCCGTGAGTAAATCGTAGCATTATTCCCCTCCATATACATGTACATGTATATTGATCGGTTCCGTCAAGGCAGCGCCGCCATAACTAGCGCATCCCTCCGCCCAAATTGTCACGTTCCTTCCTAGGATTAACTATCACTGTTCACTGGCTATCTTATAATACACTATCTGAACACCATAAGTACCAATAATTGAATTCGTAGAGGCCAAACGTTGCTTATTATGATCAAACTAGACGCAATGCATAGTAAACGAGGGCTTACGAACCTTATATGTCATCAAATGATGGCGTTATTGAATATTATTCGGAGGTTATGGCCAGATTGATCGAGTTATTTAGGTATTTTCTTTTCTTAGAGGGATCTGCGCAAGAATTCTGTTTTGGTCATATAATTGTATCTATTTCAGATATTCGATTCTTGAATTTGATGTAGGTTCTTTATACGTTTATGTAAGCAATGAATGTACACACATTCTAAAAACGTCTTAGTAGTGTAAACTAATTCGCGGGTTTGCGCAACACAACTCATTTCAATTAACTTATATTGCTGCAGAGACATTTTGATATTGTTAGTGTCGAAGAAAATAGTATACTTTAATGGTGTACTGTTTCTGATAATTGTGCATCCTGGTTTTGGTACGATTTTACATCATCATCGCTATCTTCGTACCCAACACAATATAAAATACATTTTATCTTGCCATTCTTGGCTAAAATTCGAAAAAAAAGATACACAAAAGTCAAAAACTTTCAATTTCTCATTTTTTTTAAGTATTTTTCTATATGTGTGAGTGTGAAATTCCCCCTTTCGGTTTTTCAGTCCTATATTTTGATAGCTGGAAGGGAAATCTTTGCAGTTAAAAGTGTCAACACTGTTAAACTATCCAATAAAAAGAGTTGCTTCATGTACTATTAACATTGGATTTGAGTTTGTTTTCTGTGTTATTTAAAAGATAAAGGACTTGAGTACCGAGAGGAAATTATAAAATGTCGAAACAAAATTAGCTATCCTTCATTTCAAATGTGTTTTGAAAAAAAATGTGGAAAAATCGATGAAAGATGCAGGCATTTTAAACCCCCTAGTCAAATAAACTGCAGTAGAATCCATAGTTTTTATAAGAACATGTATTTAGGAAAAAATGTAATTTAAACGAACTGATCTATTCACAGTATTTATATACCACCAGTCATGTTCCTGTTACTAAGCGTTTGCTATATGTACAGTTGTTTAGTACGGATTTAATTTCAATTTATACCATCAATATAGCAGTGAAAAAAAAATATGTTGTCCTCTGACCAGATTTTATCTCCATTTTCTTGAATTGATATTATCTCCTTTGCTTTTATCTTTTTTAGCTCACCTGAGCTAAAAGCTCAAGTGAGCGTTTCTGATCACTTTTTGTCCGTCTCTGTCTGTCCGTCCGTCTGTAAACTTTTTACATTTTCGACTTCTTCTCTAGAACCACTGTGGCAATTTCAACCAAACTTGGCACAAAGCATCCTTAGGTGAAGGGGATTCAAATTTAATATAAAAATGAAGGGCCACACCTTCTTTCAAAGGGAGATATTAAGAATTATTAAAAATTTGTTGGTTTCTTTAAAAATCTTCTTCTTAAAAACCAATCGGCCAGAAAAGCTGTAATTTGCATGGAAGCATCCTCAAGTAGTGAAGATTCAAGTTTGTTCAAATCATGATCCCCGGGGGTACGGTGGGGCTACATTTGGGGGTCGAATTTTAACATAGGAATATATAGCGAAAAATCTTTAAAAATCTTCTTCTCAAGAACCAATTGGCCAGAAAAGCTGTAACTTGTGTGGAAGCATCCTCAGGTAGTGTTGATTCAAGTTTGTTAAAGCCATCCCCGAGGGTAGGGTGGGGCCACTATGGGGGGCGAATTTTACATAGGAATGTAAAGAGAAATATCATCTTTTTGAAAATCAATTAAGCAGAAAAGCTGTTACTTGAGTGGAAGCATCCTCAGGTAGTGTAATATATATAGAGAAAAATCTTTAAAAATCAAATAAAAAAGGATGAAACTATAATTGGGGGGGGGTCGAATTTTTACATAGGAAATAAATTTGATCATTTTCAAATATACTTAGTATATAGTATTACTAATATGCAAACATATTGACGTTTGTTGATTCTCAGTTGTTCAGACTGTGGACCTGGATAATTTTTGGGCCACATAAAAGGTTCAAAGTTTGATGTAGGTTTATATTTAGCTGATTTTATTATGTCTAGTGTTGCTCAGGTGAGCGATGTGGCCCATGGGCCTCTTGTTACCTTTAGCAAACGGAATCTAAGAATGTGTTCATTATCTTTTATGTTTGATTGGTTTAACGTTTAATATTCTTGAATCGATCTTCACTGCAGGAGTATCAGAGTATTTATATCTGTTTTAGAAAAAAAAATGACTAGGCCGTAAATCCATTTTCCCTTAAGAGTTTGCGTTCTCCGTTTATTTCATCTCGATTTTATCTCTATATAATGATGGCACTGTATGATACTCTATAGCATTGGCATTCCATCAGATGAAATCAAAAAAAGCAATATTTGGAAAAATTAAACATCGATGGATAAAAATTTTCCTCGAGATATTAATTTATTGTGATAATTAAGAAAGGTTTCTACCATTATTGTTCAGCAATGATATTTTAAACCATGATCGAAGATTAGGGGAGGATTTTTTTGTTTTTACCTTGTTTGACCTTTGTCTGTCTGTCATAAACATTGATCTGCTCTATAATTCTTGAAGTCAAAAACTTTATGTTTGGAGAAGTTATAAACATACGAGTATATATCATTATAAGAGCTTAGAGGTTTTTTTATCGCCATAAACGTTCGCTCGTTTGTTATAGAAAATTTGTTTACTCATTTAATTGTATCGAGGTCGATAAATTTGTTGCAATGAAGCATCTTTTGAAGGCCGTGTAAAAAGTCACTCTCATTTAGTTGCCAAAGGGAATACGAAAAGAAGGATAACTCTTATCAAAGTTATCTAAAAAGTTAGCTTTAATAATTTGTTAATTGGTCCATGAAATTTTTGATGCACACTCACTGACAGTTACATGTATATTTTTATGGATAAACAGCTTGGTTCATATATTAAGTTAATTCAATTAAATTGTCATATTAAATTTGATTACTTTGTGGGGTTTTTGTGGTGCCTTGTATTCATATTTCATAACATAATGTTACGGGTTAATGTTAGCTGCCAACACTTTTTTTTTATGTGATCCCTAGATCAATGACACAAAAACAAAAACACACAGACACAGTTGTCTGTTAGGTTTTTTAAAGGGACCTAGACACGATTTGAAATGAAAATTTTATTTTTAATTTTTTGTTATAAAATGGTTTACTTGTGTATTTTAAATGATTCACCAAAATTTGAATGTTAGAAGTCAAGTTACAAGCGAGATACGGAGAAAAGAAGTCATTGTTATGAAAACAAAGCCCGAGTCTTATATTTGTTTACAAATAATGTAAAGTAGAGAAATAACCATTTCTTTGACAAAATAACCTGTGGAAAACAAGATAAATTGATTCACTTTGTTCATATAAATAATTTTATCAAAAAGCAACATTAGATTGAAACTTATACCAATACCATACATATGTAAACAATAACAGGACTCGAGCTTTGTTTACAAAACAAAGTATTCTAACCTCTGTAACTCGCTTGTAACTCAATATTTGACTTTTAAAGTTTGACAAAACATTAAAAGCATCCATATTGACCATTCTAGACAGCATTTAAAATAAAAAAAAATAAATTTTGAAAAATGTGAGCTCAAATCGTGTCTTAGTCCCTTTAAATATCCAAAAGTCTGTCCCTCTTTCTGCAGTTTCAGCTAAACTTGTCACAACGCGTCCTTGGGTAATGGATTCTCACTGCTATAGTACATGTACAATGTAATATACAATGTAACCCAACTCCTCTTCCCCAAGTGTAATAAAAGGACTTGACAAAAATTTAGCGCTGTGGTTTAAGAATGTTCTTCTGGCTATTATTATACCCCACGCAACGAAGTTGCGAGAGGTATAATGTTTCTGACTGGTCTGTCTGTTCGTCAGTCAGTCAGTCAGTCCGTCAGGCCTGTTTTTTGTAAATGCAACTCCTCTTAAGGTGGTATGGGACACCTCCATATTGTGACGTACTATTTATCGAACTAAACAATAAAATCAAGTGTAATTTTATAAATAGTTTCTTTCCCAAAATTGTCACCTAATAGCGTAGCGCAGTGGGTTATAGGGTTCACTACGAATCCGTAAGTCATGAGTTCGAGTCTCGACGGGGATTTTAATATTTTTACCTTTCCAACAATTTTTAAAACGTATTTTTTTGTTAACTATAATATTGTAAAATTTGAAAATTCTAAACCGGTGAAAGTATTTTAATTATTATGTACTTTGATCCACATTGATATCGACAGATCTCCCATACCACCTTAAACTGCTGCACGGAATTTTGTAAAACTTTGTAGGCATTTAGAACACAATGTGCAGATGTGCATATTACCAGGAAATTCCGATTCCATTATTTTTCTGGGAACTTCAGCCCGTTTGAGCTTAGAACTTTGGCCCTATGTTAAATATAGTAATAAACAGTTTGTAAGCGCAACTCTTCTTAAACCGCTCTATGTAATTTAGTGAAACTTTGTAGGCATTTCGGACACAATGTGCAGATGTGTATATTACCAGGAAATTCTGATTACATTATTTTTCTAGGAAGTTTGGCTCTTTTGAACTTAGAATTTTTTTTTTAGTTGTTAAAGACAAAGGAATAGAAGTGCATATTTGCAGGAAGTTTTTTGCGAGTTATGCCGTTTATCAAATTATTTTGTGTATTTAATGCATACCCTGCAATTCATTATGTGTATCTTTGTCAAGTTTTGGGGAGCGTGGGGGATGTGAGCTTGCTAGCCTTTTCCTTCATTATAACCGTATAGAGATGTCCTATCCGGAGCAATGTCCGAAAAGGCTTTGTCACACCAGGTTGTGTTCCGACATAGTTATAAAGGCGTTGTAAAATTTCTGGAATCGCCGTTGGATCGCTGGGATATTTTAAACCGTCGGAGAACCTTATTGATTAGGATTTTACACATTCAATCAAAGTTGTCGCTCTTTGCAAGGAATAATCCAAATGTCAAGGCATTTTATGTGAATTAATAATTAGTCGACTCGTAATTTAGATTGCTTATGATAATTATATAATCAAATTGGAAATTGCTTAACTAATATTGCAATTATTTGGATGTTATGGCGATGGAGATAGCTTAAGAAGTAAATATAATATATGGCACTATTTATTATTTTTATCAATTATGATTGCGATTTTTTGTGCTTAAGCCTATAAATCAGAAGAAATATTCGTAATTATATTGTACATTGAACTCTGAAGTTTATTCTCATGTGTTAGCATTAATGAATTAAGAATATTTGCCGAAACCGAACTCCAAAAATTATCACTAATTCGAATTGTGTAATCTCTCCAAAATTCCGTAATGAAGTGGGCCCTCAAGCACAATGTCATAATTATACGTACATAATTTGCAAAGGGCTCTTAGACTAGCTATTCACCAATACATTGGCAGTAAAAAGAACTTCCTGAAATATACATGTAAACAGATTTCTAGTAAAGCTGACACCGAATGCGAACACTATTGGACGGAAGGGAAAGGAGGGAGGTGTTTTTGTAATAAATAACAAAACGGCGTGATTAGTCCGTACAATTATGAGTGCATGTACATGGTGCATTTACAATAACAGTAAAGCAATGATATATTATAACTGGCCATGGACACTAAAATGTACTTGCATGTACATTGGAACTTGTTCTTTAAGTAAATACTTTCAGTAGTTACATTCGCTAAAGATGGGGAATAGAAGGCGCGCATATTTAGCAAAGAAATCCACATTTTATGTGAAAATTGAAAATATATGGTCTGTTACAATAAACTTCCACAGAAGGAACAACAATTTTTATTTATTTTTGGCATCTGTTTCTAAATAATCTTACAATTGTTTTGGCAATTAAAGCCGAAGTTCTTTTCTAAATTCGTGTACTTTTTTGGTGAACCCGTACGTTGACAGATAAATGTCCTTCCTTCAGAAAATGTACACTTAAGAAGGCAAGTTACATACAAAACAATTGATGCATATTCAGTAAAATTGACTGAATTTTAAAACAAATGACTGATATTATATCAGTTCCTTAAATACATTTATACATAATCATAGAATCTGTTTGATTTTCCAAAATGCGCCTGTCTTCTATTTCCAATGATTCAGAAATAAAACCGCAATACAAATTTTAAAATTTCCTACACTAGGACTGTAAAACATATCTTATTTATATAAACTGTAAAAAAAAAAATCTACCTTATAATATGTTGATTTTTTTAATATTTAAAAAATTATCTTTAACGATTAAGCGATTTTAAGGAAGTTATAGAAAAAACTGATTTTCAGAAAATGTAGCGCAGTATTTGCATGACACAGGGGTAAAAGCCCGAATATTTAACTACGCACGATACTTAGCTTTGGTTGTGACTATAGAAGGCATACATGAGAGAATGAGAGAAGTGGTAAACTCGGGTTATTTCGCTTTTCAGATGTCTTTAATGTAAATTTAATATTTATTCAATCTCTTTCTCAGCAAAGCGCACTCTTATCTTAATGAGTAAAGCGTTCGGTTTCGTCTGATATCAAATGATACTCCATTCGATTTGCAATGTACAGTAATGGAAAAAGATAAAACGCCTGTGTTTATTAGGCAAAATAAGATAAGCATTATTTCACATATGGTCAATAGTCAATCATTAAACTGCAAGTAATCTATTCATGAAAGAAAGGGCAATAACCACCATACCCATTGGGATTCTTCATAGTTCAAAAAGTTAATCCGTGAATCAAAAATCTAATACTCATAAATTAACTAAATCAAGTGAATCACAGATAAAAAATGCGAATAGTTTGAAGAAATGAAAGGATTACTCATGTTGTAAATTTTGACAAAAGTTTTGTATTTACTGCCATCAGGTATTCAAAATTTACAACATGGCAGATTGTCAAAACCCAGAAATGTTGAAGTTTTTAAATTTTCATTATATATTTGGTCATGCATATTGGCATATCTTTCTGCCCCTTACATGCAAGTAATATCTCTACAGGTTGTGCAAGATAATTTCGTCAACATGAAAACGGAAATTTATTATGTTAACATGTGTTACATTAAAAGTTTAAAATTTATCAATTTAAACTTAACTATAAGTTTGAATTGATAATTTTTAAATTATGATGTAACACATGCACGTTTAATGACACATGCACGTTAAAGTTATCTGATAAGAATAAATAAAATTATTTACTTAATCGATTACAGTCCCTATGTGACGCCCCACATGCATGCAATATGCAACTTATTTATGTCAACATGCAACATATTTATGTCAACATATGCATCTTATTATATTTATATTGTCATGTAATTTGCGCGCTTTTTAATCGGCAAAGGGAGGCGTGAATAATCCGTAGTTTGTCAATTTGAAAAGTTGCATGTTGACATAAAGAAGATGCATGCCAACATATAATTAATATATAACAATATTTTGGATATCGACTTGAATTAGCTGCCTGATGTAAGTCACGTTTTTGACAATATTCGATATTTAATGTAATCTTTCCTATAATCTGATCACACTTCCTTTTTTTCTTATTTTTTGTATGTCAACATATTCCTGTTGCATTTCTATACATGTATATCTACATGTATGCTCCATGTTGACAAAATCATCTTGCACAATGCACAATGTCATAAGCTGTGAAAAAAAATAACTTGCATTGGCAAGTTGGCAGAGATATGTCACCTGATTCATGAACAGCTTTAGTGTATCTATTCTGCATGTAAAAGCTTATCTCTCATAATGACAAAATCTGTGGAGAAGTACCTTGCATTCATTGGACAGAAAATGTCCGCATAGTCAGGAATACTATGCACTCTTATTTCAGGTTTCAGTGTGCATTATGCAAACACTTTTGTAAGTGTGTACAGTGTGTTATCGTTTTCCTGGAAATCTTAAACTATAAAATGTTGTAATTGCGCTTCCTTGAAAAAAGGATGTTTACATTTTTTTTAATATATAATAAAAACTTGTCATTGTGTGCATTTTTTGTTCAAGTTTTTTATTTCAATTGACAATTCTAAGGTAAACGCTTTTTGATAGTCCAATTAGCGACAGAGCATGTATTTGTTCTTATGCTTAATTTTCTGCTTCCCATTTGGCCAGATGTTTAAAAGGTTTCTTCTTAACAGAACCAGATGCTTATAAAATTCATCTTCACTTACAAGTGTTGATGCATAAGTTGTACTTAAAAATGACTTATATGAACCCGTTAAAATACACTTAGTATATATATATATATATATATATATATATATATATATAGTTTTCTAAAAATGTTTTTGTTGTAGGCAATAAAAATGAAAGATGGCTGCTTAACTCAATCACGATAATCCTATAAATTATTAAATTAAAATTGAAAAGGGTCTCTATCGCATTACAGTGTACATACATTGTAAATGTACCATTAAATTGTCCAAGATACGCCCAAACTTACTCGTCTTTACATGATAAACGGACAAAGAGAAGTTCTTTACATACAAATTTTAACATTCTTTATGACTTGAAAGTTTCGCCTGTGAAATATTTGGGTATATTGAATATTAACTTCCCATACCCTTAAACATTTTCAAAAATATATATACTTTTGCCAATCTTTTAATCTTGAATAAATGACGAATTAAACAAAAATTCATTCTATCGTTTCTATGACTCGTGGAATTGAGGTATTATATATTTCAATTCTGGTTAGATGTATCTTTAAAATAAACGACTTGGGAAGTATCGTGGTGAAATTAATCATAATGCATAAATTGTGGCTTTTTTTCCCTTTTTTTTTTGGAATAAAAATCAGACAAACAGAGGATGTATTCATGAAAAACACGTACGCTTACATTATAGTTCCAAAAAATGAACCTATATTTTGGCAGCATCGGAAACTGCTATGTCTGAATATCGAGTAGGAAGGAAAAGATATTGGTCTCAAGTTTAAAAGGGGGAGATTATAGTAAAAGAGAACATGATCTTTGTCGTTCTTGTCTGTTTGACCTAATTTTTTTGCATCTGTCAAGTAGATTATAAACAATGAGTGTTTTAAAAAGAGTGAAAAGATTTCTAAAAGGAAACTTTTATAAAAACCTTCCGGAAATTATTCATAATTGTGAGTATCTAGACTGTTAATAACTTACTTAATTTGAGTGGTGAGTTAGCAGAAAAAAACAAGAGGCCAATAAAATGCCCAAACGTAACCCAAACAGCTTACTGAAATAATCACATTGACTTTTGTTCCAGTACTTTTCTCCCTTACCCCCAAATGAATAAATAAATAGATACTTAAACACAAAAACATCATATCCCTTAGGCTATCAATTTCACACATATAATTTTATTGCTCGTGAGGAAGAATTCTTAAACAACTATATTTGTACTCTGAACATGTTTTAGGATATATATGCCCTTAAGAGGGCTGGATGGTTGTGGCCATATTTAGACCATATAAATCTCCTTAAAAAGAAGAGCTCTGTAAAAAGATATAGGAAAAAATTTAAACTTTAAAGTAAAAATTTTTGGATTTTTTCTTTTTTCTAGATACTAAGCGGTTTTCGAACCGGTTTCTTCTTTTTACGACCGGTAGTTTTCGGTTCGAACTCGGACGGCCATCAACATTAACGTTTGAGTACAGGAAAAAGAATCGCTAGAGTTCCGTACAAAACTACTAATACAAACGTCTACTTAAGGAGAAATATTCTCAATTAAATTTTTTTGCTATTGTAATGCAATCATAAACTTCGCTCAACTTCACCTCCGGTTTTTCTAAAAGGTTATTTATTTCCCGCAGGGTTTCTCGTTAAAGGTTCAGATAGAAACTTGATATATTCTGTGAATATTTTGATTTGTGATCTTAGTATAGACATAACGCTGAAAATTACCAAAATTACCAAACGTTACCTCCTGTCTAAACCGGAAGCGATTCTGAGTTTCCAAAATTATTAATTTTTCTTATATTATTTCAAGAATCTCAGTCATAGGTAGGGTTATTCCTATTGAGTACGAACATGAAATTCGGTTTCAAATCGAACCATGCATTGTAGAGATATCACTGTTTAAAATTGGACTTTTCTGGAAATTTTGATTCCGCTGTCGTGGTTAATTTAAATAGTAAAATGTTAAACTAACTCGTATCGGAAACAATTCGAAAAAATTCTAAAGTCCTATCTGTAATCATTTGAATATTTGTAAGGCCGTTCATTTGATAATTCGGTTTATTTGTTAGGTCGTAAATGGATTTTTGTTACATCGTTCTTGAATAATTCGTATTTTGGTTCAGTTCTTGAAATAGTTGGTTTTTGAATAAACCATGCCTTTTTATGATATGGTCAAGTTTCTGTTTCACTTTGCCTTTAAAAAATAATGTTTTATGTGCAACGACGAATGACATTTTTTTGTTCGAATTATAGTTTTTAATCAAAGAATTTATTTTAAAACGTTCAACAATCATGGGAGACCTACTCGTTGCTATGCAACGAGCTTTAATTTGATATAGTTCTTAAAAAATTGTGTTACATACATGCAGACATAGCAGTTCTAAATGTAACTTTGAACAAGTTTTTATAACAAATTCGTTTTAAGATTTATTACGAAATCGTTATCATTGAAATTCGTTTTAAGTTATAACCGAATTTTGCTGTAATATTCAATTATATAGGAAATCGTGTTGCGAGTAGGACGAAATGAGGGATCTTTTTTCATATGGATCACAATTTAGACAAGATAACTGCAGTCCGCCACAGTGTACCACCCACAGATTAATTAAATCAAGTAGAATTAGTACTTCATTTTCCTAATTCGGTCTAAATAAGTCTTCAGTTGTATAACTATATTCTTCTATTAATAGAAGAAAGCTTATAGTTTGTTCGGCGTGTGTCTGACACGTATGTATTCATAAACAGTCTATCTTTAAACAATATCGAATCAATTTCGGTTCCTCTATACTTTTTGCGTTTTCAACAGAGCTTAAACCCTCTCGTTTATGACAATGCATGTACGATGTATATAAGTTTAAGTTCATTTTCAATTTTGAGTTATCTGCCTTTCAAACAGTGCCAACAAAGATCTGCAATATGTAGACCTCTTGCTTTTCACGAAAATTCCGTCTTGTTACACGTGTCGGGACCTTGAAGGAGTTTCGGCTCTAGAAGTTGAGGATCGTCACTTTAACTGAATAATGCACGAGTTTCCTTTCTTTGCTACATTATATTGGGTTTTTTTAAAAAACTTTTATTTAGTCAAAATATCTACAGGTGCTAATGCCCCCCCCCCTTTGCATAGACAACAAAAAAGCTTATCGAAAATTACGTACGGCCATTGACCGTATATCGACTATGAAACAACTGAAATGAAATATTCAGGTATATATGGAATGTCGTTACAATAGAGGTGATAATGCAAGAACGCTTCGTATTCGTGGTTTGCGATAGAAATCGATGTGTGATACAAGCCTGTATATGTAATCACGGTAGATTATACATCATTTTATTGCTTACATCAAACAGAGTACAAAATACTGTGGGATTTATTGGAAGTTTAATGCTTAATTCTGTTACTGTACTCTACCTGCAGGGTTGTTTTGCTGTAGCATAGCAAAAGATAATTTCATGGATTATATTATCATCATTAACACTAACAGTCTTTGCATTTAGTTTCATTTTAGCTGCATCATCTGACGTGCATAGAACATTGTAATTCCTGTATGTTTATGACCACATGTGATGTGAATGTTTGCTGTGATGCGTCTCATTGAACGTCATGGTTATCACAATGAACGTGCACTTAGAACAATGATTTTGAAAAAAGTAGTCCTGCATTATCCATTAATTATTAAGTATTTGATTATAGTAAATAATTGATGTGATAGCTTGATATATCTGTCAATTTCAAAGTTAAAACAATTTTGTCACCTGTTTCATTACACGTAATTCAAAAAAGGGCGTTTTCTCTGCATACCATTCAAATATTATTTGTGATACATCCATCGCGTAACTTAGTTAGAGAGCTTGCCCCTTTGAAGTAAGACCCTACCTTAAGTGCTCAATTATAGATTACTCATCCCCAAACATATATTTTGTGCAACGCTACCATGTTGGACAGTACTGTGTACGTTGATGTATTCATGTAAGTATGTATAACTGGGTTGGGTGTCATACATATGTTTTTTATTAAATCGGAACGTCCGTATCAAATAGACGAACAGTTGCGTATGGTTATGCGTGTTCTTAGATTATTAGTTTTCTGGTAAAGTTACACGGCTTACCGAATATAATTCTCAAAATGAAAACTGTATCTTCAGTGTCTGTCTTTATGTAAATATTGGAGATTTAAAATACTCAAATTACGGTACATCAAGTAGGCAATGTGCATTGAAAATTAAAGAGATCTTTTCCATTCTGAGAAAGATCAGAACAAGCAAATGGCATGATTGGTATAATAAGTAGTAGCATACATGGACATATTGCAATCCGTTGCTTTGGTCAAATTTGACTATCTTGGAAGTTTATGAGATGTCATAATGTTTCATTGTCAGTTGATATCAAAGATCGGTACCTGTGTTTTCAGAATTCATTTTCTAAATCATTATGAATTTTATCATGAGGTGACACTATATGTCATTAATGATGATATTCTTGTAATTGCAATGTATGAGTAGCAGTTTGTACATTTACATGGCTATTGTGCTCTGCACATAAGTGTACATTTACAGTTTGTTTCAATGACAATAAAAGCTTTTTATTTGCTTTTCTTGTTGGTCTTGGTTTTTCTTCTTAATTTCTCTCCCTATGTAAAATCAATGAACAAACTATTTGTTCCTTTTTTGTCATTTTTAGAAAAAACTAAAATGTTTCAATGAAATTAATTACACTGACATTAAAACATGATATACAAAAACTCAAAAACGACTTTATGGAAAAAATTTGGTAGTCATGACAACAACCAAACTGTAAATTGTCGACACTGAAAAAATAGGATAAAAATAAACATTTGGTCTGAAAATGGATGTTACATGACTCCTAAAACCTTTTACATCCGTGATATTTATGAGAGTTTTCTCGGAGTGATATTATTTCTGTTTTTACCTGTAATAGTAATACCTGTTGTATGCCCCACAAGACCCAAGAATCATTTCCTACTTGTCAAAAAATTCATTGAGATTTTGAAATTTATCCTCCGGATGAATTTGGATCACATTGCTTAGAAAATAAATTATCATGGATTTAATTTTACAAGATTAATGGGTTTTTTTAACTTTTAAATTTATTATTATGGGTGGGGGGGGGGGGTTCCCGTTGTTTCCGCGTGTCTTTGTGAAATACTTAATCGATCTCGGTGTTTGAAAGAAGGAAACATTTTTATTTCAATAAAACATTTTTAACATTGTCTTAAGCCTTTATTTCCTAAACAATGTCTTGAAAATTTGTTGTGCGGTCTCAAATTTACCCGTTTTAATGAAGGAATTTAGTAATTATGTATGCGCCTGCTTTTTGGAAAATATTCTATGCTCTAAAAATACCAGGAAAACGCAAAAAGCGTTACTGGTTGTCCTATCTCTTTACTAAATACTTCCCGTGCAGGGAAATTTTTCGGTCATGTTTAATGATAACATGTAGCTATGGAATGCAAGTACGTCATTGAAACAGTGAAAAACAACAAAAGAGAAAGGTTATACATATAACAGTTTGAGATCCACAGATGCATGTACTAATTATTCACACCTTTTACTTAATGCATGTGTACTAACACTACTTTTTCACACAGTTTTTAGAGCATGATGTTCATATGCTCATGCAGCTATCCAAAAATTGTTATCACAATTTTCTTAACATTTGCATACATTAACATAAGCCCCTTTATATCTGCATACGTATCACAAATCTTATCGTTTATTCTTCCCTATGTACCTGCCATCAAGCAAAGAAAACATCTTTTTTAATTAATTTTACTTGTTTGACATATATATTTTTTCTGCATACAACTGTATACAACTGTTCAATCTCATTTCCTCCAATGACATAATAACAGTTTGGTACGTTATTGACCTATGTCTGATATTATTTCACACGATGGCCTTTGATCGACTTATTTTCTCACTCCTTCATCTTCGTTTATGAATGGGAAAAGGTAGGCTGTTGTAATGTCGACCTTATGTGGCGGAAGGAGACAGCATATCGATTGAGATTCATCCGCCGCCGCATGCCTATATGTTTGACAGAAGAAAACAACGTGTTTAGAGTGAAATCGGCTCACGATGGGAGAGGATAGACAAGGCTAATTTGATTTGTTAGTATTTTATCAGATATTGCTCAATTGCATACTTGTGAGAGAAAAAAACGGTGTATATGAATTTGTGTAATCCGTCTTTCCTTAAGAACTTTTGAATTACGTGCGCATGTTGTGATGTAATTTATTGATGCTACAAACGTCTGTTTAGTAGCATCTAATGCCTTGCGCAATGGAGGACTTTTTGTTCCGATTTCGTTCGAAATCTGTCTCAACACAAAAAAAGAGATGCAGCCAAAGTCCCATCAAAGAGCAGAAACGGGTGACTTGGAAGGATGGTAGTGGAAATCAGTTTAGGCCTCGATGTTCCAGGTGCTCTCTCTCTCTCTCTCTCTCTCTCTCTCTCTCTCTCTCTCTCTCTCTCTCTCTCTCTCTCTCTGTTTGGGGGTTTGAAGCCATTCATAATTTTATTTTTTCAAATCATCTGCATTGCTGTCATATTTGGTTAAAACAAACTTGTTTCCATTATGTGTGTTTTTCTTAAAAGTATTCACTAATTGAAGCCAATGTGTCATTTCTAGTAAATTCAATTAAGTTATTCAGTTGGCAATGACCAATTGCCTAAAAAAATTCAAAATGGTTCTTCTTTACATAAAATCACGGTTTTCAGACATTTCTAATTTTTTTATTTTTTTGTTTCGCTTTAGTTTTTCTTCCTTAAAACTGTGCAAAGTAAGTTAAATAAACAAGAAATCCTTTAGAATATGAAGAAAAAAAACATTCAAGCGAGACGTTTATCTTTATTAAAAAGCAGGACTAGTTTAAAAATATAGTTTTATTTTTTTTAAATAAGAGCTGACAAATTTATCATGCCTGTATTCTTTAGATTGAGTAATTAAACCTACGAATATGTTCTATTTTATCTAAATTGCATTTAGTTAAGTTGTATGAATAAGTTTTGTCCTCGGAATTTTAATATAATTCAATATAAACACTAATATGCAAGTTTAAATCTAACTTGCTCTACTTGAGGAATTATGACGTGAACTTGACCATGCATGCTAAAAAAAACGGTCAAAGTGAAAAAAAAAAATTTTTACGGATAGCTGTTGTCGCCTTTAAAATTTGTCAGTTCCTTTTTTAAGTGATGATGATAAAAAGCACACAAGGAAAACAATTATAAGTGTTCCTTAACGTGATGATGTAATGATCAGCATGCTTAAAATGTTAATTAACAGCATCCGGGAGGAATAAAGACGCTTTTATTTCACTTCCTGTAAGGAAACAATACGGAACATTTCTTCCTTCATTAGTAGAAGGTGGTTCATTTTTAAAAATGAGGGTTCTTCAGTATAACTTCTACCGTCTGTATCATTTCTTAACATACATATTTGGTGGTTTATAAAACATTCACCAAAACTGCTTTTTTAAGTTTAATAACATTCCTAGTTTGGTACATATCCCAGTGTGGAAGTCATGTGTCAATTAGATCGAAAAATAAACAAATGATGCCACAATAGTCAGTTAAAAAAACAATAGAAGTCAATGTATTGTTCATTATTTTTTCTCTATATTTACACTCAACTAAATTGAAAACCCTTCAGCTGACATGGTGTCTCAAATAAGCACACACTTGTGCAGTATCCATATAACCCTTTTAATGTGGAGGGAAATACTACAATTTTAGTATTGCCATTTTAAAAAGATCTTGTCTTGAAGTTTCATGTTACGTAATGCATTTATTTATATTGCTTCCTTTTTGATAAAGAAAAAGTGTATGATGTTCCTTCCTTTACTTGACCTTGATATTTTATCCTATGATTGCCGGAATTAAACAAAAATACAACATTTTGAATCCTAATTTTTTTTTGGTCCTGGCTTTTGCACATAGTTTACATGTGTATAACTTGGCTAAATAGAGTAACTACATTGCATGTTTTAACCAATGGTAGGAAGGGTTTATGAGCAGAGTCATCAGACTGATTTACAGTTCTACTTTGCACAACATGTTGAGCCTCTTGTCGTTTAAAATATGGCTCTCTTGCAATAGTTAACGTCACAGCAACTTGTCATAAGTATTGACTTTATGCAGCCATATGGCTATTTCATCAGACCTCTCCTTCGCGTAATAATTCTTTATCTATATTGAGGGGGTGATTGAGTGAGTGAATAAATGAACTTTTATAAACTGCTTAGTGGATATGAGTTTTACGTGTAGTTGATTTACATTGTATATGTATTTTTTAACCAATTCATATAATTATACACGAAGGTGTCCAAAAAAGTTATGAAGTTTATGGACAGTTACATGTGTAAAAATATGTCAAATTTCATAGCTATATAGAGAAGGAAACATGAAATTAATTGTACAGTGATGTAAAAGAAATAGGGTTGAATCATCTTTGTCTTTTTGCGCTATCTGTCAAATAAATACCATATCATAGCTATGGTATTGGCAAGAAATATTGCTGTAACTTTAGGACAGGAACAATCCAATCTGCTAACATACAGTTAATAGACCAGATTTGTTTGCAATGATGTTGTATTAACATTTGTTTGCTTTGTTTCCCCCTCAGCAAAATTGTCATAATCATAAAGTGCATCTGTACATGTATTATTGCAATATTATTTATTGCTAATCAATAATTATATTTTAACAAGCTACAATGTATTAAAGAGGAAGGCGAATGTGAATGCGGCCTCATTTTTAGACCAGGCAATCCCTTTTCCGCATAAACTGAAAGTTAAATTGATAATGCTGAATATCATGCATTTTTACGTGACTTTTCCAAAGTTCAATTTGATTTCTTAAGCCAAAATAGGAACCGCTTTATTTTTTATTCAGCTGATTTTTTATTTAGGGTGCAATTTTCTCTACAGTTCTGTTAAAAGTCGTGAAAAAATTGCATAATTACAACGTTATGATTTTTTGTTTACGGAATTCAGAAAAACGTATGGAAACCATTTTTTCCAGTTTTTAAATTCCGTTAAAATCCAATTAAGTACAAAAATGAATATAATTTTTAAACGGCGTGATTCGGTACGTGGATGATCAAGCCATAATTATCAGGTTCATTTGACATCATTGTATAAAGTGGAAAGGGGGGGGGGGGGTATATATTTGTGCGTTATCGCGATTCACAATAAAAACTAACGTCATACAAACATTTACATGTACATACGCACTGATAATATGCCTGCCAATGTACATGTTTACTGTTGACCAAGCAGGAACTCCAAAAAGCCATCCTCTTTATTTAAGGAGGCTTCATGGGCAACAGATCTACATTAATATTTTAGTATGATTTTGCTTGCCATAAACTATTATTTAGTTAAGAAAAAACAATGTGTGCTTTAGTTACACAGCTCTTCTTTTCCAGACAATTAATCATTTCAATAGTCTAAAAAAATGATTTTGGCCATTTGAGACTAGCTCTTTTAACTCAATAATAGCATAGTTGAGGTACATGTATTTGCGCAATTTTCATTCATTGCACAAATACGACAAGTGTGTGACATAGCAACACTATTTTACTATATGATTGAAATAAAAAAAAAACCCACTCTTATTTGATATTCAGGCTCCAATGAGTGTTCGGATCATGAAGCATTTTGCTTACTAGATATTTGATCTAGATGTAGATATTTATATCAGAGTGAATCGATCACACATAAATGTTGGGTTTTTTTCTGAATTGTATAACATAAATGTTTTTCTGACTTGTATAACATATAATAAAAAAGTTATTTATGTCAGAAGTATACGTTAAGTAGATAGAAAAAAAAAGTTACATGGAATGTCATGCATCTAGCTAGATCGTTCATAACTACTTGCTTGCTGTGATATAGAACTGTGTGCAATAACTCAGGATCAGTCAGTTACATTGACTTGCACAGACTTCCGGTGCCCATGGTCGGTTCAAAGATAATGAGTTCGTTGATTTATTGAATTCTATTTGAATATTAGACTGACGTCGGAAATAACGTGCGACCAATGTCCTTGTGACTTTTAGAGACGTTTTGTTCCGTCAGACATTAGTCTCAAGAGCACAGTTCAATTTCATTGATGATTTCATGCAGTTTCAAGGTCTCTGTCATTATTCGCTAGAATTAATGCTTTTTTTTTGGTTTGTGCTTTTTTTTTGTATGATCAAAATGTAGATAATGAAGAAAAAATATGTCTTCCATGGTAATCAATTTTACAAAAATCGATTTATGTTTGCCTGTTGCGTGATTTGGGGAAGAGGAAATCAAATCGGGAGGGCAAAACAGATGTTTAGTCGATAAGACTGGCACAGGGACAAATGTATCCGTACATTGGAGTGGTTCTTAACGACAAATTTCCTTTCAATAGAACAAAAAACTAAAAATGAAGAGCTCGATTCAATACCAATCAGCCGCTTACTTGCAGGATCACCCTACTAAAGTTTTCAAGAAGCGAGCAGTAGGCGAGTTCGGCTTCGCTGATAATCCACCGTATCTGCGTGTTACGATCGCAGCGTACAACTAATTTAGACGGGGGCAATACTCATAAAAATAAATAAGATTCAAAATTCACAAATCTAACATGTGCAATCTGAAAGAGGTTTTAAGGTTCTTCAAAATATCGATAAGTTATTTTGGTTATTCCCGTGAGGGGAAACATGCTTGGAACTGTTGGGCGCGATTGCTTAGGGTAATCGTCGTAAATTGGACTAATGTCGTAAATTCATCCGATTAGATTATCAATTGCAGCGATAATTATCTGGAGATGAATTAAACGATTTTCTTTAATCATCGTTTTCCCTTTATTCTTTTCAGCACTCCTACAACCGATTTGACTGTGAGGCGAGATGCTTTCAGCAGACGACAATATGGCTCCGTGGAAACGGTAAGTCTAGATGTTCAGGTCTCCTGGTATCATCAGTAATGAGACAAAATGATTGCAAAAGGAGTCACACCTACTCATAAAATAGATATAAAGTTTAAATTGTTATCAGAATTTGTGTTCTCCTTATATATCTTTCCGATATTACGACGCTAGATGTACAGGTTACGTGAGAAGTCGCAATGATTTTTCGATGAATTGCTCGTAATCAACGCTTTAGAACTCCATGTTTTGTCTTGTTATACCGATTTGTCTACAGCTGTATTCTCGACCTTCTCTTGTTGCAAAAATATTACAAATCTTAGTTATTGCTTACGATAGCAGTATTATATAGGGAGGTTTTTTGGTTTAAATTTTTTGCCTGCGTTTTCGCTTGTTAGAACCTGGCATCTGAACGTTTGACGTTCTGGTTCTCGAAGCAGGAAAGTATTCCATCGGAGAAAGATATTTGATCTCGACAGAAAATATTAAAATTTACTTCATACATGACTTTGTTGAAACTAGAAGGGCAGTAATGGTTTTCCTGAAAATGATGCACGTCATTTCAATTTTAATGTAATAAAAATCAAATATTTTATTTTATAAGCAATAATGACATTATCATAATACTTTTTTACCATGAACTGCAATTGACCCCAAGCCCAATCAGCATAAATCGACCTTGTTTCGAGTAAGAATTATAAACGTCGCCATACATCTTTCTTGATATGAACAAGTTTCGGATGTATTCTGATTAAAGGTATGGTAATGCTTAAAGATAATGATTAAACATGGGAGTGTATTAATGATGAAAGATATAGATTGAAGCAGAGCAAAGCACCAAAAGCCTTTTATCTAATACCGTGATATCGTATATCTTTGGTATTAACCTTTCGTAATTATTGGCCGTTCGGACACCCAAGAGAAAACATCCTTATATTTCCTTCTTTTCTGTTATCAACTATTCATTCTTAACGTCGGATATCAAAACATACCTTTATGCGTAGAGACATAGGTTTATACTAGGTTTAATTAAACGTAAAATACCACAACGCTTGATGTATTTTATTCGAGTAGATTAATACATTGATCAAAACATGAACTTTCAAAACGAGTGTGTGGGGGGGGGGGGGGGGGGGGGGGGGGGGGTGTCAAGAATAGTCACTCGACCCCGTGACACCTCTTCACCCCTTGTCGGATCCGCTTATCTCGTTTCTCTAACACATATCCCCGCGCTGAAATGATTTTGAACCTGTTTTGTAAAATGTAGATGTGTGCAGATTATTTCGTTCATAGCCCCTGCATGCGTGTGTAAGAAATCAATGATACAAATTTATTGCAGCTGTTAGCTTGAGCGGCATGTAGAACATAAACTTCCTACTTTTATATTTTTATCACTTATTTATAAAAAAAAAAAAAAAGAAGAAGAAAACCTTTTAATTCTGACAGCCACTCTTTTTTTTGCAATGTTTGACATGTGTCTTTCTAAAGAAGCTTATTAGAATATACTAGTAGTATTATTGATATCCATGTATTACGAACAGTATTATCAATTTAAACTGATCTTATACTGTTATAGATGTGTGTAAATTGATTATAGTTTAAATGTAACAAATAAGCAATTGCTCTGCGCCCAGAAAACTAACAGGCACATTTTCATTTGGTATGTAACCCCCCTCCCCTCCCCTTTCATTATTTATTCCTAAAGTTGTGGGAGGGGGGGGGGTTGATTACAAAAATTTTCGGTAAACCCCCCCCCCCCCCCCCCCACACACACACTCACTTTAAAATCAATGCTGCTGCTTGCCTGTTCTGAGATATTTTGTTTCAAGTGTTCACCGAGTTTAACCCATGATAATTCATTAAGAGTCGTTCGAACTGTTGAAGGTGTTCTTGAATGACAACAGACTCATTTGTCCTACCAAATCAACTCCAAGTCAGCTTGGTTTTCTATAACAGAATGCCCCATTTCCCGTTAAAGTTTTCTCACTGGAATTCTTGTATTTCAGCACAATTTCTATTTTTCTTGCATCCATTGATCAGAACTTAAATCATGTATGATGGAATTCATGCCGGACGAGTGCTTTGCTTTTATACGGTTTAGTGTTACAATTAGCTTGCTTGTGATATTTTTTTACAAGTGCTTCGCGCGATACAAGGTTTGATTCGAAACCAAAAGTATCCTTGTATCCAAGTGCATCGTTTTCAGCATGAACAGGATTAAATTGTTGTAATTTGAAATCCCCATTGAAAATTCAACCATCACATTCTAACGTCAATGGATTGCTATGAATAATACATGAACCCCTTTTATTTGGTTCTGTTACAAATGAGTGACAATGGAAGAAATTAGATTACCATGATTCTGTTTTATAAACACCAAAGCATTGATTACTTGCCATTTATGAGGTACACAAGTGGTTACATCATCTGAATACTTGTATTTTCTAGCATACATATATATGGCTGATATATATATGCTTGCAACGTTGATTCTCTGTCAAAAATCACACTTTTCCCTAAATATGTTTGCTTCTGTGCAATTTTGCAGCATATACATTTAGAGATACTTTTTTTAAGTAGGGACAAAAGTTCTAAAGAACAACTTCATTTTACATTCCCTACTTACCCCAGGTCCTCACATGAAAACAAGTACCAGCCATTTGCAACGTACATGTTTGTGATGCCATAGCTGGTCTGACTATAAAGTAATCAATCGTATGTGCAATTACCAAAAACATTTTTGTAAGTATCGTGTTAAAGTCTCCCAGTGCAGAATCTGAAAAAAAAAAAAAAAAAAATACACACACACACACACACACACACACACTGAAATCTCTGAGCGAAGACAATAAAACGTGGTCCTATATACGATCCTACAAACTCAAACTTTAGCAGTAATTATGAATCGCTGTACTAAGTTTGCGGAATAAGAAAGGTACATGAATTCTAGAAAGTGATTTTAACAACAATTAGTAGTAGGAATAACAATGTGATTAATTATATGGTCTCTTGTCAGCTAACATTAATGGACGATGATTGCAAGAGCCATTCCGCTGGCAGGTTTCGAATAGAATCTGGAGATTTAGAAGGAAGTGAAGAGGTACGTATCTATTACAATGTGCAAAACAAACATACTTCAACTGGTATAGGTATAGATCGATCAGATTTGACATAAGAGTATTAATAAATAGAGCTAAAGAGACAAATAGGTAAATTTTATGACTTTATAAGATAGTTTATCATAGAAATATATGAATGGATCATAATGAAGGAAAACAGTTTGAAGCAAGAGTATATGTGATTAAAAATGAAGCACATGGCTTAGTGGTCATAGGTATTAGGCCACTAATCTAAAGGTTACTGGTTCGAGCCCTCCTATGGTCAACTGGTGTTGTGTAATGTGTCTTTAGACAAGACATTTTATGTACACTGTCTCAATGACTCATCCGCTAATCACTACGAAAACCGGGGATAAGCACCGGCCTCGGAGAAGGACTTAATGAGACATGGCCACGATTTAATCTGAAAAAGTTCAAATTTTATTTTTGCATTTTAGATGTATACAATGCTTCACTAAGGTTTTTCTAATTATCAACTTAAATTTGAGTGTCAATCATTTCGATGTATTATGCAAGATAAAGAGCTCACAATTTTTGTAAACAAAGCTCAGGTTATATTTTTGTTTACATATTGAGTGCTAAATAGAAAATACGGGGTTAAAAACAGAATTAGATATAATGTACATACACTAGTAACTGTATATTTGTGTATGCAACAAACTAGTAAATAATAGAAAAAAACCAAACCCGACCATTAACCAATCACAATAAAAGCAAAAATATGGCACGAGCCTTGTGTACATAACAAAGCATTGTGAGCTCTGTATCTTGCTTATAACTCGACAGTTTGGTTGACCATTAGAAATGAAATATTAAAATTTGAAAACATTCAGCTGAATTCGTGACCATTCCCCTTTATTTCTTAACGTGTAGTTCAAAACACAGTTTAAAAATACATGTATAAAGTGGTAAAATTTACAAGGAAGTTAAGGTAACAAGGATATGAAGTATTTTAACTTGGTGTAATGATTCAATTTAGGTGGTCCATTGTAACTACTGAGGAAGGATAAAGCTTACAACAAGTGGTAGAGATAATGATCACAAGCGTGAAATTGTGCATTGATTTTTATTTGTTATTAAAAACAAACAACATTAACAAACCCTACAGTTTTAAACTAAATTGAAGTCAAACCTTTGTGTAGTAATTTGTCAAATTGAAACAAAAATGTACTTGTCATAGAAGAAAGTGGAAGTAATTAGGCAAAATTGGGAGACGGGCGAGCATTTCTAGATGCAATGAGACTTGAAATTTAAAAAATCACGTGACGTTTTACGTAATTCAGGATCCTTATTCTTAGGGAAATTCTAGTACATTCTTATTTCCTTGTTTACAAACAACAAATTTTATTTCAAGCTAATCTGGGATTATATATTCGCATTTTTTTGCTGTATCTGATATGCTTAAATAATAATTGATTGAATATAGCCTATTGTTTTGTATGATAGAACTGTTACAGTATTGTTTATGTAAACAACTGACTGACCATGTTGATTAGCTTGTCATTCTCATGCAGCGATCTGACTTGATAAGCTATAATTGACCATTTAACACTGTGGACAACCAGATAAGCGTGAATAATTGTACGCAACGAACTAACAACTTGTTTTCCATTTTCATTACCTTTTGACTTTGGACAAGAATGAGTATAGCTTTTCTTTCTTGGAAGAGACATCATGTTGTGTGAACATCATTCAGTTAATAATTAAATAATTGAAATAATTCAAACTAGTTCATGTTACAAAAACCCAACCCATTTCTTTGCAAATATTTTGATTACTGCAAAAACGTGTAAACAAATTATAATTGAATTTCTTAAGTTGACATAGGGATGGGTAACTCACTAGGGTAGCCCAATATTCCAGATGGAAATCTACATTAAATATAATTTAAAAAAAAGGACAGGGTATTAATATATAGTATCTTTAAATTGAATACCGCGGGAGACACCTGATGAATTTTCTTTCAAATACTGTGGAACCATATCAATTATTGGGAGTCAAAATTTTCGTGAACTGACAAATTTTGAAATAATTTCGTGAATTGCTTGTACCTATAACGAATAAAGAATATGTTGGTGGTTATTATCCGTGGGCGGGGTTACATGTACGATCGTTATCCTCAAAAATTAAGTCTCCACGAATTCTAATGTTGCGATTGTAATCCACACGTCAGGTAGATCTTTTGTTATTATTAATATTTGGTTGTATTTTTTTTTTAAATGTTCAACAACCTATCGGTCGGTGACGGAACATAATTATCCCAGAAACTAAATATCTCCGCAGTAAGCTACCAAGATTCTAACATTAAATCTCTTTCTTCTAGTCATATTGCACCGATTAGATGACGGAACATACGTAATAAGCAATTCCTCGTTGATATAATTTCAAACGATAGTGTTGGTTTGGTTTTGCTTTGAAAGTTGTACAACATTAAAATTGGTAATTTGATATGCTTATCCTTTATTAAAGTGCGTATAATGATATTACTTTTGAAAGATTGGTTAGGATTACAAAACAGTTTGACGATCATCTTTATACAACTATATGTGCTAAATGTGCACTTCACGTGCTATATTCAATTCGTGTAAATGCTTTGTTTATTCAGGGTTCAAGTCCAGTTGCGAGTCCAATCCATTTAGAAAACCCAGAATTTCAAACCCGATGGTATTTCAAATATTTTCTTGGAAAACGTAAGTAGATTTTCATCTTTCAGAATGGGTTTCTGAACTATTAATGTCATGTGTTTTGATTTTTCTCTATTAACTTCCATTTCAAAAACTTCTGAAATCACACAAAGGCACTAAAGGGAGCTTAATGGTATGTCATCTTAATCTTCAAAGTAAATAAATATGCCTGATGTACTGGTAAATGTGATAACAGGAGTAATCTTCAGATGACACTAGTGCAAAATACAGTCATACTCTTTTACCCATAGAAAAAACAACAACAAAAAATTAGTAATCATGTTTCTTCCGAATTCTCTATTTATATGTTGTGGTAATCCCAGATAGGAAAATATATAAGGAAAACAATAAAAGCAAATTTTTATTAACGCTTATACATTTGATTAAACATTACCATGTAATCCTTACTCTCTACCTTTGTTTGATTTTCACTGGCTTTAAGGCATAAGTATGTGCGTTAGTGACGCCAAAATCCCTGTAGATCTCTTTAACAAAAGGAAGGGTATGACGTTCAAATCACTCTCAATCACCGGAAGTACAGGCCCTCCCATTGTGTTACCCTCTCGGGATCTATTTTAAAACAGCAATGCACTCTTGCAAAACGTATACAATGCAATGCCGTGATTAAAATCGTGCTGTTTTGTACTTTAGAATTTTTCGTAGTTTATTCACCAGTGGGAATGAAGTTTCGATACTTCTAATTTCTGCATTAATTCTTTTTATCATTAATTTTTTTATGTAGCCATGGTAACAAGATTTCAAGAATTTGTTTTAAATGGAAAATAGCAAAAACCATTATTGATTTAATAATATTCTAACAAAGTCTCAGACGCAACCTATAACCCCATCTCTTTGTTATCCATATAAGAATTGTATCCACTTCAAATCGACCATGTACATGTACCTTAAGGTCGTGCCTGATATTTGAGACTAATTTCATTTCCAGGAATTTCTAATCTTCTGGGTGTCATGTTCTATTTTTATATAGTTATTTTTGACATCTTCACAGATTTTGCATCAATCCGTAAAAATTAAGTTACGTATATACCTAAAATGATAATACATAATAACAAGTGGACACCAATATTCTATTGGTCTTGTGTCATGTTCAATTATTTGGAGATTAAGTTTAAAGGAAGCAAGGTACATAAATATAATCTTTTTAATTTCCGCTGTTATTATGGGTAATTGTGTTGTTTATATGAAGCCTATACCGACTATCCAATCGGTTCCTGCCTAATGATCTCTGAATCTGTGTTATCTGAAAAGTACAAACCAAAAGCAGGCCAGTGTAAATGCTATGCTTCCGTTGCGATTTTTAATATTTAGTTCAATGATTAGCGATTTATTTACGACGCTGTTCATTAGTCTATGAAACCCTTTAGTAATATAATGAAAGGCAACCTCTTTAGTATTGTTTACTTGATATTTATCATAAATATGAATTGTTTAGTAACAGCACTATAGACATGGTCAATTATTGTTGGGGTTTTTTTTTGGGGGGGGGGGGGGGGGGGGGGGGGCGGGGTCACCAGTACTGTTAAAAAAATTTAATGTTTCCTTTTCTTTGCTGGTTTTTCAATAAAATTGTCTACAATATTAACACTCATTATACCTTTTAGCGTCTTCAGATAACATGACATACTTTTATTTTAAGAATTTGGCCAACAACTAAATTGCACCATCACAATGTTTCTCTGTTTTTAGTGCACCAGAATTATGTTGGAATAGACACAGAGAAAGACCCGTTTATATTGTCTGTGGTAGTCACGGACGCTAACAACCACAATGTTCCACAGTACAGAGCTGTGCTATGGCGAAAAAACGTAAGTAAAACTGTGCTCACTTTATCAAATGATATTCATTATTGAAAAATGCCCATCGTTTTCGTCGGTTTGCGAGAACGGTATCGAGATCATCTCTCATTTCTTTGAATAATGAATTTTTTACGAGCATAAGTAATTATGCAACAGTATTATATTATTTACCTCTAGCTATATCGTGCCGTAGAAAGTTTGTATGTATTAGAACCCCCTGCCCCACCCACTCCCCACCCCAAATCACTCTGGTATTCTCACAGGAAAGAATTTCAGTCTCCACCCCACATGCGCGGATCCGGCAATTTTTTTAAGGGGGAGGGGGGTCCGAGGGATATTTAAAATTTTCCTCCAGATTTGCGCAAGACACCAAATTCCATCCGATGTCGATTTTTAACATCCATATCCCCCCCACCCCTATTAAATCCTTGCTACGTGCATGTGAAGCGCACCTGAGACCGATTACGTTAATCATTGTTTCCTGTAAAGAAGCGTTTGGAGAGGGTTAATTGTTTCATACTCTAGCATTTTTAAAAACAATGCATTTTATGAGTCATACCGACGCGCAGACAACAATGCTTCTATTGTTTTAGTTCCTCGTTTTTACGTACAGGATGTATTGGGTAAAGATGAAAATACCTCTTTAGTTTTCATTCATAACAAATTTTACATCTATATATTTGTGTTATAAACATGTATTGAGTTGGCTACAAAGTGTATAATTCAAAAGGTAACCACATTTACCACAAGGCAACGCGTTGTAGAGAGAGTGTCGACTTAACCTTGCGTTTCCGGCCACACTGCCGAAGTTTAATCATCGCCATTTCGTTATGAAATCGACCAATGAAATATGATATAGTTTTCCTGGTTAATATCGAGAAATCTTACCTTCTTAAATTGAACGTCGCCTATCGGTTTTCCTGAAATTTTTTATCCGCATTGAAAAACAATGAGAACTTGTTTTTACCAGAATGTTAACTACTTCTTTAGGAAATGAAATTTCATTCACTTTTTAAATCAAATGTTTTACACAAGAAAAATATGTATTATAAAACATATAGTAAATAGTAGTGTGGGGCATATTACAGCATATCATTACATCATATTAAGATAGTTTATTGTATTCCAACGTTTTTATGTACATGATAATTTATTGCAGGGAGCCAAACGAGTTTGCCTTCCATATAATCCACAAAAACCTCAGACAGTCAAGGGCATTTTAAGGTACGCAGATTGCTGATTGGTTGAATATTTTTTTAATAGGTTGATTGATTGATTGATTGATTGATTGATTTGTTGTTGTTGTTGTTGTTGTTGTTGTTGATTTTGATGTTCAGAATTGCGTTTTTCAGCATTCTTATTTAAGCTATTTTGAGACTCGACATACTGACTATATCGATCGCTGATGGACTTCAATTTAACTTTTGATAGACACTTTAATGCAGTACAGAGCCAGACATATATAAATCCCACATAAGATACAATTAGACGTTCAAATGAAATTCTATTTTGGATAAATTGTTGAAACTCGGAGCTTTATCCGATGGAGATTTCCGCATTGCAACAACTTGGTGCTTGTTTTGCAGACGTTCTTTTCGATCTCGTGTAACCTTATCATCAAAATACAGGGGTGCAATTCGTTGCATTATTCAAAAGTTCCGACTGCAAGAAAAGGGAAGCTGTTGACATCTGATAACTTAATCTGTACACAACTTCCTCTTTATGGTCATGAATGCCTGTCTAACAAAGCTAGAAATTTGAACCAATTGAATGATTAAATGGCGCATTGATCGTGTAGTCAATGTAATCAATAAAATTAATCGTTTTAAAACGAAAAGGACACATTAGCTCTAATGCTTAATGATTCCACTGACCTTTGCTTGTAACTAGGTTATGTATATACATGTACGTATGCATAATGGGCATCACTTGCACTTTTCGTACGATAATAATTAACGGTAAAGAATTTCAAACATAGAACTGCCATTGTATTCTTAAAAAAAATATTATTTGTTCGTCAATCAATAAAAACAATCACATTTTCTGACGACAAAAATTATCTCTTATAGTCATTTTGAGTTGGAGAAATTCGAAAAAGGACCCAAAGAGATATTTGACCCAGATATCCAGAAAGACATTCTGGTACTGGAGGAGCAAGAGGTAACTTAGAGGATTATGCAAATCCTTCTGTCTTTATTCATAAACTATAAAAACTTCATTTATGATTGTCTGGGGAAAATTCAGACAGATACATGTATATCAGACGTAATGGAAAAGACAGGGGAAACTTTTTTTTGCCTGGCCAGAAGCGCTAAAATATGAAGAAAAAAAGACGTACATTTATATAACTGGCGTACAGGTTCTATTTCTTTGCTCAAAACATTGCTCAAGAAGTTCATGGTAACGATGCCCTCCATCTATAGGCAGATTAGGCTCTGAATAACGCCCTCCACTTATCTTATGATCTATTCTATATATAATTAACGTGTTGCTTATATGCTTTACTCAGGGTTCGATCAACTTCAAGTTTGGTGTGGTCTATGCCAAAGACAACCAGATGTCAGATGAGGAGTTTTATAGTAACGGTACGTATTGATACTAAAAATATCAGTATGACGTCATTAGAATGATATGATTGCTTGCAGTCGATTATGGACAGTGTTAATACCATGTGATGACATCATGTTTTATTCTGGTCAATTAAGGAAATTGATGGCAGTCAGCTGCTTATGCATTCTTGAAATCACTGCTGACTTTCGATCAATATCGACAAGTGTTCTGAGATTTTGGTAAAAATAAATTACGCCAAAAGTAAAACACTGCAACGATTATGGTACAGGAATAAAACTGGAGATACTGAAATATTGATTTTTTCTCTTTGAAACAGGTATGAAATAGCCCTCAAGCAAATTTAACAATATTAAAAAAATAAATCGTTCGAGGATTTTTTTA
>WFKH01011581.1:39414170-39435819 GCA_016163765.1 Magallana hongkongensis | reverse complement strand
TATAATTTTTTATACTGTATGTTCAGCCTGCATTCGCGAGTTGGAGAAGATTTATTTAAACAATATTAAAATGCGTTCTATACAATGTCATAACCCGCGTTAGTGGGTTATGTAAAAAAAAAAAGTTCTACAATGCTAGCTACCTACATAACCCGAATAAAGCACCAAAGAATGCATTTTACAGTTAATTATTTAATCAATCAGCCATACAAAGTGAGTAAAAGCACGTAAATAAGAATTACACATCAAGAACAGCCAATTTTCCATATATGTGAAGGTTACCATGGTAACTACAGCTTCTTGTAAGTTTGAGGTCACTCCGTGAAATTTCGTGGAGTTCGTGCTCTTAATGAAAATTAGTTTCGATTAATCCACGAAAAGTCAACAGCAGTAGTACAGACAGGACATCAATGAACGATGTAGAAATTATTTTAGTTAAAAAAATATTTAAAAATATAAATTCAAAATTGTATTTCACGACTAAACCGAATGGACATTTGCGCTATCTTATCCCCCCATCTTCTTAATTTAAACAATAACATGCTTTCTTTGGTGCTTCATGGAAGCAAGCAATGCAGGAAATATACATAACCCTCATTAGTGGGTTATGTAAAAAATATATATCTGCAATGCTAGCTACCTTCATAGCCCGAATGAAGCAACAAATAAAGCATTTTACCCTTTAAATAAATCTACCTTTTAATCATTTAATCAATCATCAATATAAAGTTGAGTAATACATGACAAGCACTTTATATGTTGGTCTTCCTGATTTCAAAATTCAGTCAACTTCTGCTCAAGTTAATGAAGGATTTTCCGCTGGCTTACAATTTGACTCTTGAGCCGAACACACTTGGAATTCTGTTCGGATGATAATGGATCATTTCTAATCATTGCCTCTTATTGTTTAAGCTTTTAAATTAATAGACCTACTAAAAACAACACTGACGTGAATTTATTATATGGAAATCAACGTACCACAATTTTTTTTTAATTTTCTCTATTATAACTACTCAATCCCTATCTCTTTAAATCGCACTGTTCATAATGATGAATCCGTGTCCGTTCGATTCGTCGGGTTTCCATAAATATTTTGCCAGTTTAATATTTAAAATCATATGAAAAACAAGTACATGTTTATTATTTTGATTATATTACACATGTAATTGTGTTTCTCAAAGTTGTTATATATGTAATACTTAATATTATTTATTATTTTCGTTATTATGGGTATATATCTGTTTGTTATAAGGACAATGGGGTGGATCTGTGTGTTTTTTATGTCACGTGACATGGTCATACATGTATAAATAGTAAGTGCGCGCTTTTTAAAGTCCCTCTACCGCTCGTTGGAACGTAGCTATATCAAGTGAAAAATGGAATCAGTATTTATCAATTATAAGTAATTCTATATAAATATTACAGTATGAATTTAAAATTATAAATGTGTGTTTTTCGGTATTTTTTTCAGGTGTTGGTGATATGTTTGAAATTATAATTGGATGTGTGTTTTAGATAAACGTTCTAACGAGCAGCATTCCTTATCTGTGTTTTCGGGGGGGTCGATTTATGATAATACATATGTTAAGAATATAATTATTTTATATTCGGACGAATGGAGTGAAGGGAATATAATTAAAACCAGTCGCAATTAGCGAAGCGGGGTTTGGCAATTTGCGGTCGCGTTGACGTTTTTTAGGTTGACATAATACTTTTAAAATTACAGTAAAACACGGTTATAGCGAACACGCTTATAATGAATTGACGCTTACAGCGAAGTGATTTTCATTCCCCGTGTTTATATTAAATTTTGTAAACTTGACGGATATAACGAATTACGCTTATAACGAAGCAAAATCGCCCGTCCCTGGCACTTCGTTATAACCGTGTTTTACTGTAATTATTACTCTCTTCTAATGTTTGATTTATTACTGCTTTGTTGTTCTTGAACTTGATACTTTAATTTTTTTTATTCTCAACAAGACAAGAATATTTCAGTGCGTGATAATCACCAACATTCAAGAATGAAAACTATTATTACATGCATACATATCCAAGTTGATATTTAAAAACCCAAAGTTGTTTGGGATATACTTATACAATTTTAAATAGATTAAATAATCCTGTTATTAGTTTAATTTTAGCTATACGAATAATACATAGATCTACATGCATGTATATGAAATACTTTTCTTAAAATCGCTGTAAATACTTGTACACTGTCACTGTGGCAGTGATACATTGTCCCATATGGAGATTGTTCTCATCATCCACACACACACTGTCACTGTGGCAGTGATACATTGTCCCATATGGAGATTGTTCTCATCATCCTCACACACACACACTACGAGAATATACCTGTTGTGGGGTGAGTGATTTAGACAAGAACTGACCGTCTTGATCCAGAATATGAATTGAGTTACTGCTAAAATCAGACACCAGGATTTGACCGATGACATCAGTATGTATACCAAAGGGGGAAATGCCTCTGTAGGAGAACCTGAGTTGTCCTAATTTATTCACCACCACTACAGCTTGCTTTAAATAGTCTGATGTACAGATATCACCATTGATGTTTTCTGTGATGTAGTGTGGATACATATACAGTTCCTGTCCTTTGTTGTCCCTCTGTATGTTCTGTATTTCTTCTCCTTTCTTATTGTACCTGGTGACTTTAGCCTTTTCATTTTTTATCATCCCCACCAGTATGTCCCCATTGATGTGGGAGGAGTGTATGCTGATTGGTGTCCAGTCTCCTGTTTTAATGAATTCAGTGACTGTATTATCCAGTGATATCCTATTGATGACTTTGTGGTCTCTGTCTGTATAGATCAGATCCCCTTCCTGTGTGACTGTGTGGTAGCCTTCAAATCTACCACTGGTTTGCATCTTCTGTAGCTGATTCCCCTGTAGATCTGTTTGGACAAGGTTACCATCCCGATCACTGACCCAGAGTCTACCTGATTTACCTAGTGATATATGATATACATTGTCAACACCTGGTACTGTGTACTCCCTGACCTGGGTGACAGTGGAAGACAGAGATAGTATTGGTTTCACATCAGATTTCTCATTGTCTTTCTCCAATTGTTCCCTTGTATGGTTTTCAACATTTAGATCAGGTACTGATGATGATAGTAATAAAACTAGAAACAAAATGAATAAATGAAATAAATGTCTGCTTGTATTATTCTGTGTAAAAGCTGTCTCCGTGGGTTTTAGTTTTCTGTTCTCTGGTTTAGTGTCAGGAACAGTTACTTTACCCAGTAGTTTTGCGACATCCTCCTTGCTGTTTTGACCAGCAGTAAATACTGGAGGGACTTGTTTGGTGGTCTCTGGTATTGGTTTGGTTTTTAGCTGGCCTGAAAGAGAAGAAATAAGTGGATTATTATGAAGTTTAGTAGAAGACAGGTAGCCATTGAACTCTTTGACAAGGTCCCCAAGATATAGGATGTAATCATGATAAGTTTTGTCTTGACTCTGAAGATTTTCAATAATTGACTCTTCCATTTTGTTAACTTGTTCTATATTATCTGATAACACGGTATCCAGCAGACGTTTTATTGATTCGGTTTCAGTCTTCATTGATCCTCTTATATCATCTATGATTTCTTTCATATCTTTGGCATTTTCTTTTATATCTCTCTGCATATCTTGTGAGTTTGGGATGAAAAACTGATGTATTTCACAGATTTTTTCGCGACAAAGCGTGAATTTCTCTTAATAGATTGTCTCTAAATCTTTTAGTTTGTGTTTTTGGTGATCTTGCATTGCTGCATTGCACATTTGGAACATATTGGAACTTGACAGTCCTGACAGAGAATGTCTAAATCTTTATTTGGATGATCTCTGCATTTCTCCACAGGTAATTGTATTTTGCGTTGTCGGTAAGGAACCACTTCATGGTTCTTGGTTTCCGGACTCTTCTGATGTTCATCTCTGCATTGTTCACACAATTGTCGGTGACAAGGATTGCAGTAAAACTGGCAATTCTTCTTACAGTCCTCAGTACCACACACCAAATAGTGTTGGGCAACCACTGGTAGGTCTGGAACAGTATTTGGAACATCTGGCTTGGATAATCCCATCTGAAATCAATATTTTTATCATTTTGCTTAATCACCTTTGATTTACTTGTATCTATAATATAATTATATATGTGATTGAAAGTTAGTACATATCAAAATAATGCTCTATTTAATAGCTATGTGTGTACAAATGTATGACCATTTTTGACATGGAAGACATAATCATTAACTGTTTGAACGGATATATTTTATAACTCACCTTGTTTCGACAAGTTTTCACATAAAGTCTCGCTTTATCAAAGTCTTACTCGGCGTAAAGCGAGACTATACGAGATCTTTAGATACTTCCTAACTGTAGGTAAAAATAGTCATAAGGCCTATGATGAACGGCAGATCATTCAGATCGCACTAATTTTATCTGTCACATTTTATATCTATTTCAGATAATCAAAGGTGTATATGGCGTAGCTTGGATAAAAATTTTGATATGAATTTGAGTGCAGATACCTGTTGTGAATGTCAAAAAATTTACCGATTAGAACAGCAATTTAACTCATACGTAGTAAAATCAGTGCTGTTCTTGTTTATCATGTTTATATTTGAAAGCACGAGCACCTGACTTTATCTATTTTCTCGTAAAGAGAAAATACATCACTTACATGCATGAAATGTATCATTAGGTATCATTTTATGTATTATCAGGTAAGGGATATATTTTTCAGTACGAAAAAAAAAAGATAACGTTAGGTGCCTGCGTTTGAACGATACATGACGTTTTCAACACTACTGCGCACGAGTGAAATCACGTTACCAATTTTGTGTTTGAATTTTTATTTTAATTTTTGCAGAATAGAATCTCTTTACATAGTTACGTACATGTAGCTAACTGAAAAATAGGCAACATATCTTTGAAATGTTATATGTACGAGAAGCTGAACGAAATGTAAAAGTTTGGTGACTTATTCTTAATTTCTTTCAAGAAATTCTTTCATATCAAAATGTATATTATTGTTTAAATATTGTAACATTGCTATCAATTAACGCCACTGAGCGACTTTTACATTACCGTCGTCTATCACGGCTCTAGAGGAGAGTGCTTGAAGAAACGCATGCAGCATGAATCTGGGCGTGTTTGAATTACTGTAAAAATTTATGTTTTAAATCATATTTCAAATTTAGTTAGGTTTTAAATTGCTGAGAAATATTATGAAATGTTGCTAAAATGCGTCATTGCTATATACATGTAGATTTATGTAATAAAAAAAACATTGTTTACTCGTTTCCTGCTTCTTCGTTATATCTTTATATCTTAAAGTGAGGGCCGGGTGTAATGTACATCATCTTTATTATAATGTAACTACACTCTACTTTTAATATATACATGCCACTACTTAGTTACAATGTATTAGCTGCAGATCTATACATACGAGCGTAGACATATCATCCAAATTTTATTTATTTATTTATTTATTTTTGTTAGTTTGTAGATCTAAAGAGCTACATAGTTTACGTGAGTATAGACAAGGTTGCAAGAACAGCAAATCTTTTTGAAAGAAATGTCCAGAAATGTGTACAATTGAACTGAAAATCATTTTTTTTTAAACATCGAATATTGCAATTCAATCTTGGAAATGCCCGGTGTATGCAGACATGTGAAATATAAAATATAGTGAGATTATATCTGCACATATTAAAATTTTTTTATGGTAAGTCTATCTCAAACATGACACAAAATTGTTTAAATATAATACTTTTTAATAATTAGTACTGATTTATTATAAATAAACCCAATTTAAAACTCACATGGAGGTTTCAGCTTCGAAATAATTTATTATTCTCATCACAAGTATATTAGCACTACGTAGGTCTTGCGTCCAATAAACGGCAAGAAATTAAATAAAATAATATAATTATTTTTCAAAAAGAGTCAAAATACTAAAGAGTCAAAAGACGAGTTAAATAAACTGAGATTCAATGGGCAATATGTGTCGATTATCAGAATATTCTCTAATTTAAATCATTAGTAAGTTAATTTCTAAAAAATAAACTGATACAGATACAATATGTAACTATGTTTTTGGTCGAGACATCAAACCCCTAAGGCAAGAGAGTTGCGAGCTCAATAAAGAACGTTCGGGTTTAGAGGTAAGTACTGGCATTGTTTTAAATAAAAATACAACTGATCAATGCTTATTATGTTGTTCGAATACTAGTATAAAAGTTCCGAGTTGGTGGGAGTGTTTGCATGTTAGGTACTTGCACGGTAAAAGTCTTCGAAGTCTATAACAGCATGCGCGGATCTAAGACGGGGGGGGGGGGGGTCCGGACCCCCCACCCTTCTCTATTACCTTCCAGCTGGTGACATATCCATATATTAGTGAGATAATTTGAACGCCATTAAATCAATTAATCAACAGCCTGAAAGTTGCGGGGTTTTTTTTCTACATTAAAGCGATATTAAAAAAACAACACACCACCAAAATAGCTACTGTACATTTATAAACATGTACTTTCACAGATAACTTAAATTTCCAAATATTGAAAGCGCGTCTATTTTTTATTTAAATTACATAATCTAAACCTGTATATCTACAAGTTGATCGCTTTATAGAGAATCAATCTGTTTGCACTTCCTTGACTGTTAGGCAATCTTTCTGAACACTTACGATAGGGATGCACCAGTAACTCATACACGTGTTCGCGTGTTCTGTTACACAAATACACATACAGTACCCGCAACGTTATTTTTTACAAGATAAACGATAGGATAGGATTCACGCACGATAGGATAGGATTAACGCACGATAGAACAGTATACACGCACGATAGGATAGGATTAACGCACGATAGAACAGTATACACGCACGATACGATAGGATTGATACACGATAGGAAAGGATAAACGATGTTCATGATAAACGTATAATCGCTTTAAACGATCTTCAGGAAGAAACTGATAATGGCAGAATTTGAGAAAGAACACGTACGAATAAAGATTTACGTGGAATTTCTTTTTGGTAACAATTGCCGAGTTGTTAATCATCGCTGCATCATTTATAGAATGTATAAAAATGACCAGTAAAATTTTTTAAACTAAAATTATTAGCTTAAATGATCAATAAATTTTCTGTATTGTTAACATTGTTTTCATTACCGAACACCCTAGCCGATCGCCGCGAATATTTCAGCCCGAGATCAAATCACACGGAAAATAGCGGGTTCAATTATAAAAATAAATTTCTGTGTAAGAAAATGATGCATTAAAAACGAATTATATTACATACAAGTTAAATAAATATTTACGCAGATACACATTCCGCGTACGATTTGTTAACATTGTTTTCATTACCTTACCACATACCCTAGCCGATTGCTGAGAACATTTAACCCGAAATCAAATATCACACGGAAAATAACGGGTTTAATTAAAATGCAACTCTGGTTTTAATTAAATAAAAATTATATCATAACTTCTTTTGTTTCCGTAAAATATGATGCATAAAAAACGAATTATATTGCATAAAAGTTAATGTTTACGCAAGTATACACTCCGCGTACGATTTAATATATTCGATATACAGGTAAATATGTTACCTTGTTCTTAAGAACTTCGATAGTTTACATTAATTTTTCATTTCCAATGGTTTCAGATATGATTTACATGTAACATTGGTTAATTTTGTTCTAAAAATTAAGAAATTAGTATCATGATAGAATGCTGGATAGGATTTTACAATTCTTGTTTGATAAATTTTCGTATACGGCGCACTGATCAACTTGCAACTTTGAAATACATTTACTTGCTTATGAAAGGCACGAAACGATTATCACGATAGGATAAACGGAAAAACTGTTCAAATTGAACGATAAACCTGATAGGATTAACGCACGATAGGATATGATTAACGCACGATAGAACAGTATACACGCACGATAGGATAGGATTAACGCACGATAGAACAGTATACACGCACGATACGATAGGATTGATACACGATACGATAGGATAGGATTGTAAAAAATAACGTTGCGGGTACTGTATAATTTTTTATACTGTATGTTCAGCCTGCATTCGCGAGTTGGAGAAGATTTATTTAAACAATATTTAAAATGCGTTCTATACAATGTCATAACCCGCGTTAGTGGGTTATGTAAAAAAAAAAAGTTCTACAATGCTAGCTACCTACATAACCCGAATAAAGCACCAAAGAATGCATTTTACAGTTAATTATTTAATCAATCAGCCATACAAAGTGAGTAAAAGCACGTAAATAAGAATTACACATCAAGAACAGCCAATTTTCCATATATGTGAAGGTTACCATGGTAACTACAGCTTCTTGTAAGTTTGAGGTCACTCCGTGAAATTTCGTGGAGTTCGTGCTCTTAATGTAAATTAGTTTCGATTAATAAAAAATAATCCACGAAAAGTCAACAGCAGTAGTACAGACAGGACATCAATGAACGATGTAGAAATTATTTTAGTTAAAAAAATATTTAAAAATATAAATTCAAAATTGTATTTCACGACTAAACCGAATGGACATTTGCGCTATCTTATCCCCCCATCTTCTTAATTTAAACAATAACATGCTTTCTTTGGTGCTTCATGGAAGCAAGCAATGCAGGAAATATACATAACCCTCATTAGTGGGTTATGTAAAAAATATATCTGCAATGCTAGCTACCTTCATAGCCCGAATGAAGCAACAAATAAAGCATTTTACCGTTTATATAAATCTACCTTTTAATTATTGAATCAATCATCCATAAAAAGGTGAGTAATACATGACAAGCACTTTATAGGTTGCTCTTCCTGATTGCAGAATTCAGTCAACTCATGCTCAAGATAATAAAAGATTTTCCGCTGGCTTACAATTTGACTCTTGAGCCGAACACACTTGGAATTCTGTTCGGATGATAATGGATCGTTTCTAATCATTGCCTCTTGTTGTTTAAGCGTTGATAGATATTCTACTAAAAACAACACATGTCCATGTTAAATGACGTGACTTTATTTTAAGGAAATCAACGTACCACAATTTTTTAAATTTTCTCTATATAACTACTCAATCCCTATCTCTTTAAATCGCATGGTTCATAATGATGAATCCGTGTCCGTTCGATTCGTCGGGTTTCCATAAATATTTTGCCAGTTTAATATTTAAAATCATATGAAAAACAAGTACATGTTTATTATATTGATTATATTACATATGTAATTGTATTTCTTAAAGTTGTTATACATGTAATACTTAATATTATTTTCGTTATTATGGGTATATATTTGTTTGTTATAAGGACAGTGGGGTGGATCTGTGCGTTTTTTGATGTCACGTGACATGGTCATACATGTATAAATAGTAACTACAGCTTCTTGGAAGTTTGAGGTCACTCCGTGCAATGTCGGGGAGTTCGTGCTCTTAATGTAAATAAGTTTCGATCAATAAAAAATAATCCACGAAAAGTCAACAGCAGTAGTATACAGACAGTACATCAATGAACGATGTAGAAATTATTTTATTTAATCTGAATTTAATTAAATTTGAAGCTGTCATTTCATGAAAAAGCTAAACAAGGCACCTAAAAGCAGTTTAGAATGCGTATATTCTTACGCTGAAAGCTTAGGTCGTTTCACTGGATCGCGAAGATTTCTGTCTTGTCATGCATGTATGAATAACATCATTTATTATAGATATTTGAATAAACAATAATGCGTTTGAATGGTGGTTTTTTTTTTGGGGGGGGGAGGGGGGCAAATTAATTTTATCTTCTACCTCCGAGGTCATGATTGAAAAAAAAATTCTTTCATATTTATATAATTAATCATGGCTTTGCTGTTCTTAAGAACTTTTAAGATTTTCAATTTTTTAAACAATATTCCTTAGTGAAAGTTTGTTCTCCTATAATTTGAACAAACTTCGATGTACACTACCTGGGGATGGTTCCATATAAATACGACTAATCATGTCTTTGTTGTTCCTGGGAGAATTAAGATTTTTTCCTATTTTGACCGCACCCTATCCTTAAGGGGTCATGATTTGAAAAATGATTTTTTTAATAAACAGTGTGTATGTAAACGCATCATTATCTGGAAATGGAAGCTGTAAAGAGAGCAATTCGTGGAAGACTGTCAAATTAACTAGAAACACACAGCTGTTGTAATGAGATTGCTTTGTTATTAATAACAGGTTCTATAATCAGTTTGACAGAGCCCAACCTTACATAGTTGGGCATATTCAAAATCAGTAATAAACGTAGTATAATTTTATTTTTCTGAACCAGAGAAAAATAAGATTATTTCTGCACTTACTCATCCATTAGATGTTTAATCTCATATTTAATCAGATTCATAAAAAAATCACTACCAAACACTAAATGAATGGATACTGTACTCTGCAAAATAAAGATGAACTTTATGATAACTATGGGGTTTTTTTTTTCTATTTCAATACAGATTTACGAATCAGATACTAACTTCAGATTCTATCTTTATGTGACAAATATCTTGTGACAAAAAAATAAACAACATACGCAACATACTTTCATAATTTATTTTCATAATAACAATGATCAGAGATAATGATGAAAATATTTTCAAAGTTCAGATGAGTGAAAATAACAAAGCACTGATTGTTTGTGATAGCACATAATGGGCACTTTAATAATCCCAACGCGTAGTGTCATGAATTCAGTAAAATTCCATCATTTTGCGGAGAAAATGAATAAATGACTCATTGTTTCTTTCTCTTGCTCTGAATGGCCTTGAATCTCATCAATGAACTGGTTCGCTTGGACAGCATCATCAAACTAGTTCCCTGACCCATAGCCCATTTGATGACACATCAATTGTTTACAGTATATAACATTTCCTTTTTTCAGTATTTATCCTATAACAGCCTTGGAGTAAAACATAATGTGGTCTATGTAAAACCCATATAATCTTTGTTCAAACGGCCTGGACAAGTGAGGGGTCTTCTCTCAACAACTGAAGAAGGAAACTCCCAATGTCTTCATCCTAAGAAAAAATATAAAACCCCACTACTTTGGAGTACCATTAAATATTTTGATGCATACAGGACTCTTTAGACATGACAGTTTTATAGGAAATAATTATTGGTTTATTTCTTTTAAAAAATGAAAGATTCGGTTACATATTAGTGTTTGGAAAAATTTGAATTCTTACTAATTATTACAGGTACTATTAAACACAATACATGTACATGTAATATGCTAGTTATTTAATCACTATTATGGAAGAACATAGACTCACCTGGTGTGACCATGACACAAGGACAGATTTAGTCTCATCTTCATCTCCAGACACCTGAATCAGAAGAGAATCGGAAATGGATATGGAACCATCAGAGGAGTAGTGGATAGAAAAGTCCTTTAACTTCCTAACAAAAGAAAATCAAAGTAAAGTCAATACAGTTGAGAGCAAAGCATTTGTGAGTGATTCCATAAGTTTTCAGATCCTTGGCCCAATAAATTTTAAAGTTTTTATCATCCTAAAGATGAATATTCTTCATACTTTACATGTTAATTGATATATAAAAATAAATTTCACTATAATATCCAGGCATTTTACAAGATACATCATTTTTAATTATGCATCCACCAAAGACATTTATACATCTAAATATCACATGTAATGGAACTTCTTGGTAGCTTCTCAACTGAAGTTTGTCAAGCTTAATTTCCTTTAAATGTCAATTAATCCACACAATTTCAGTAGGAGTACCTTTTGACTAGTTGGTAGATTTTCTCGGCCACTTTGTTGGCGGGCCCCTCCTCCTCTATACTGATAGTGGAGGTGAACCTGAGGTGGTGCTCCTCTACGCCCATCTCCTTCAGGGCCTGGCTCGGGTCAATGATCTGGAGACGCTGGTACAAGTAACAATATAAATATAGATAGAGCACTACGGTAGAAACAAAGATATAGCACAACATGAAGAAACAAAGATATAGCACCAAGTGATTCCCTTATTTTCCTTTTAAATCATACTTTTCTACTTACATTTCCTCTCATAACCAAAGCTCCATGTAAAACTCTTGGTCTTTTGGCATCAGGGGGGAGTAATCCTGAAAATCAAATCATTCAATACAACTGACATTAATGAAACTTAATATAAGAGATTGTTTCCAAAAACTTTCAACTTATATTCAATTTATCCAAACCTGTTTTAGATGCTTCCCTCTTTAACAAAGAAAGTGGAATATCAACATGGATATTGTGGGTTGTTTCTATTGTAACAGATTCTCCATTGGCTGGTTTGTAACAATCAATGCCTACAAATATTGTACATAAGTTAAAACTGATATTCAATTACATGTAATAATTAACAAGTCACTAGCACTACCTTGATATTATTTACCAGAAATTTGCAAATAAACCGTTTACTGTATATTGTATAAACATAAGCAATTATTTTCCACTAAAATGGTATGAAGCTTTCCTCATGGATTCTAAAATCTTGCTATTATTTTTTCAATATGTATTTGCATAATATATGCCATTATTACAAAAATCAAATGCTTGAAATACCATGTTCTCGCAATTTGAATCATGTACAAAATATTAGGACTGCAGAATGAAATACTCCTGTCAAATTATTTTAATATAATAAATCAACAGAAATTTACCAAACTCCTGCTGGATTTTGTTTTTTAAGAAGTCCATCTTGGCTGCCTCCCCGTGGACCAGCATCACGTTCCTTGGTTCACACTGAGATATCAGCTGCATGATTCCTTTTGCATCAGCATGGGCACTGAAGGACATGTACTGCACAGAGAGCTTCACATCCAGCTGATACAATAATACATGACAAACTAGAGAGTATTCATCACAAAGGGTCTATGGCCTTAATCAAATAATTTCCCACTGGCTGTTCTAAAAAACTTGGGAAATATCCATATCACAAAATGTTACAAAGAATTTTTTTTTTTGAAGCCTTAAAAGGTACAGAAAGTCTTAACTTTGGAACTGATAAAAAAATACATGTACAAACTAGAGAATATTCATAACCAAAGGCCTATTGGCCTATATCAAATATTACCACTGGCTGTTTTAGGAAATAAGGGAAATAAGCCCAAAAGACATTTCTGTGGCCAATAAATGGATCAATTTTTTTCATGTATAGAACTGTAGCTCTAAAGTATGTCAATCCAAATTTTCCTATAGGGCTGCATTTCTGTAGCTAGGCTAGACTTACAAAGTCATCAAAGTCAAGTTCTACTTTCTTAAAGAGGTGGTGTGATACTAGTACATGTACTTACGATTTGTTTGTTTTCTAGTTCTAATTTCCGAGCTCCATTCAGAATTTTATGTCCCACAGTTCCTGCTACACAGTATCCAGGCATTATGACCTATAGAAAGATATACATGTACATGCATGATAATGATTGTGGAAATGATGCTGTATTGATTCAAATTAAAGGCAGAGAAAGTTCAACTTTGGTTCTGTGTAATGGAATTGAAGAAGTATGTTCTTATAAGACCCTGTGTATTAATAAAAATATTAGCAGAAATATAAGTTGTTAATTATAAGCAATAAACATACCATGTTGAGTTCATTAGGAGCCCATTTCTTGAAGATTTGAAGAGACAACCCAGCATGCAACATACCAGGAGTAGCAAACACCACCATTGGTCCTGGATTGTCTATAAAGGCTCTGTCGAACGGCTGATAAACCAAGCAAATAATTACATGAGAATATTAACAGTGAGTACCACAATGAATAAATCCTTGATTGATTACATTCAGTGGTAAACAGCAAACATTTAAGATTGTGCATTTTCATATTACCTGGTAATTTACCAAAAGGGTAATTTGTGTATAAAAATTCTACCTTGTGTTAAAGATTCATATAAATCAACATGGCATCATTTAAGCATTTGTCACATTTTTTAAAAACATCAAATAAGAGAATTTTATCCTGAACAGCTTTAAAGGTACACAATCCAAAAACTAGCTCAAATGTTGCTTCCTACCTTGATATGCTTGAATTCAAACATATTTCTCTGTACAAAGGTTTTCTTAATCTTCTGACTTGTCCATGTAATAAATAGCTTGTAGTAGTGGTTGGCCTGTAAACACACAATCGCAACTATTAGACAAGTACACTATAATGTCATACACAACACATATCAAGAGCACCACCTAGTATGGCATCTCCTCCAGAAAGAATTTATTTTTTGAAATGTGTTGTGAATCAATTTGACTTATTAGTTTATTGTGTTCCATCAATGATTTATTCATATAATTCAAGTTGCCATTTGGTAACACTCAACAATATATGATATCACGAGAAATAATTCACCAATAACTTTGGAAATAAATAGGGTTTGATTTATTACAATGTTCAAAAAGTACATTAAGTTTAAGGAATCTATTAAAGTGCTTAGGTTTTCTTTCAATCTTGCCCACAAGCTTTTGTACACTAACAAAATAACAAACTCACAAACACATCATCAGCAATGCTATATCTTCTCTCAATGGGATTATAAGCAGCTAAAACTCAGTCTATGTTAGATTCAATAAAGTAACCCTCCCCAAGTTATTTTCTTCTAAATAGGGAAGGACTACATTTTTTGCAGCAAGGTATATGCCATACTGTTGTACCTACCTTTTCAGTGAGACCCAGAGAGAAGTAGATGGGGACTTTGATGTTCATGCGGTCCCAGTAACTCTCCAGCAGAATACAGAGTTCTTGTGCTCGGCCCAGAGCAAACACTGGAATCAGTACCTAAAATTTGTTTTCAAGTTTTAAAGTCAAACATGATTAATTCTATATAACATGTACACTATCTACATTGATAAAAACTGACCAGTCACATTTAATACATATAACATTGGTATTTTTCGAGTATAATCTGATTATAAAATAAATATCTTCTTGTTCATTTAAAAATAACAACATTAAAAAAAACCCAATAAAAACAGATATCAGATCTAAAAAGTAAAAAAATAAATTTTATTTTGTTGGTTTATGAAATGTATAAACTGCCCTTTAAAATATACCAGGGAAGTACATGTATTTATTCACAGAGCATTTTCTACTATATACCATACCTTTCCACCTTTCTCCACACAGTCATGAACTTTTTTCAGGAAATCTCTCTCTCTGCATCGCTTGGAGTCGCGTATTGTTGTGGCATATGTAGATTCTGTGATAAGCAGGTCAGGTCGACATTTATCAATCCAAGCTGCACCCAAATGTCTGTCTGGAGTCATGTTATAATCCCCCTATCATCAGATTATAGTTGGTACAGTACCGCAACGTTATTTTTTACAATCCTATCCTATCGTATCGTGTATCAATCCTATCGTATCGTGCGTGTATACTGTTCTATCGTGCGTTAATCCTATCCTATCGTGCGTGTATACTGTTCTATCGTGCGTGAATCCTATCCTATCGTGCGTTAATCCTATCAGGTTTATCGTTCAATTTTAACAGTTTTTTCCGTTTATCCTATCGTGTTATTCGTTTCGTGCCTTTTCATAAGCAAGTAAATGTATTTCAAAGTTGCAAGTCGTTCAGTGCGCCGTATTGAATATTTATCGAACAAGAATTGTAAAATCCTATCCAGCATTCTATTATGATACTAATTTCTTACTTTTTTTAGAACAAAATTAACCAATATTACATGTAAACCATATCTGTAAGCATTGGAAATGAAAAATTAATGTAAACTATTGAAGTTCTTATGAACAAGGTAACATATTTACCTGTATATCGAATATATTAAATCGTACGCGGAGTGTATACTTGCGTAAACATTAACTTTTATGCAATATAATTAGTTTTATATGCATCATATTTTACAAAAACAAAAGAATTTATGATATAATTTTTATTTAATTAAAACCAGAGTTGTATTTTAATTGAACCCGTTTTTTCCGTGTGATATTTGATTTCGGGCCAAAATGTTCTCGGCAATCAGCTAGGGTGTGTGGTAAGGTAATAAAAACAATGTTAACATATCGTACGCGGAATGTGTATCTGCATCAATATTTGTTTAACTTGTATGTAATATAATTCGTTTTTAATGCTTCAATTTCTTATACAGAAAGAAATGTATTTATGATAGATTTTATATTTACTTTGAACAAGAGTTGTATTTTTATAATTAAACCCGCTATTTTCCGTGTGATTTGATCTCGGGCTGAAATATTCGCGGCGATCGGCTAGGGTGTTCGGTAATGAAAACAATGTTAACAATACAGAAAATTTATTGATCATTTAAGCTAGTAATTTTAGTTAAAAAAATTCAACTGGTCATTTTTATACATTCTATTAATGATGCAGCGATGATTAACAACTCGGCAATTGTTACTAAAAAGAAATTCCACTTAAATCTTTATTCGTACGTGTTCTTTCTCAAATTCTGCCATTATCAGTTTCTTCCTGAAGATCGTTTAAAGCGATTATACGTTTATCATGAACATCGTTTATCCTTTCCTATCGTGTATCAATCCTATCCTATCATGCGTGTATTCTGTTCTATCGTGCGTTAATCCTATCCTATCGTGCGTGTATACTGTTCTATCGTGCGTTAATCCTATCCTATCCTATCGTTTATCTTGTAAAAAATAACGTTGCGGGTACTGTACATGTAAAAATGTATGCAATATACACACCATATTTATATGTAAATAAAAAATATTGTTTAAGAGGAAATAACTCTTTAATATTGGGTTTTAAGTTTATATCAATTGATATAACAATAATTTCTATCTCATTCAATAACAGAAATAAATCTAATATTTTTTTTACATTTAGATCAGACATGGATTCTAATACAGAAAGTTTTTGCATTGTTTAGAATATTACTATATACTGTATGTATATTTTTGTTTATACGGTCACAAGTTCATATAAATTTAAAAACCTTTCATATTAATATAGAAACACCTTACATGTACCACATATATGTACATGTACAACAGATCAAGCTATGTGGCAGAAAACCTTGGTAGCAAGTTTTCTACTAACCGTATACACCACTGATTGCTGGCCTACTTTGATGTGAAACATGGCTGCCCCTAAAACATGTCCTGCATAGTAAGCCTTTATCTCCAGCTCTTCATCAACCTATCCAAATAAAGACGGTAAAGACTGCTCTAAGTACACACATAAAATCAAATTTAACTAATCACCAACAAAATGAAAGTAAAAAATCATCCACAGTTGAATACTGTTTGACAAAGTGAAAAAGAAAAATGATCAAACCTATAAAAAGCAAGCCATATTGATAAAAAAAAAAAAAAATTACACACATTACTTAAATATCAATAATGAATACTTAACCTGTTTAGTTTCATGCAGATTGACCACCACCACTTTTTTCATGCAGTTTTTTATCATTTCCGATGTAAAGAAATTCTCTTCTCCTTTCCGTTCCACTGTTATTTTTCTGTAGTCTTCCTAGAAAAAGATAAGGTTTTTTTATCATGAGTTTCATTAGCGATTTGTGCAATATAAAGCTTGGTTTTATTTGGAGGAAAAAATGATTCAAATGTGAGAGTACTGTTACTGTAACATTACATGGGCAAAAACATGTGTAATAGATTTACAGAAAAACTAAAACACCTCTTACCAGCAATATGGGACAGATGGCTTTAGTTGGGTGGGTCATGTAGATGGGACCATCATAACCCACCATTTCTGACATGTATGGTAGAGCTCCACAGTGGTCAAGATGAAAATGACTGATATAATAATCACAATATATGAGATGAAAATTCACAAAATTTGAATGTTACCAGTAATTTTTGTAATATTACAAGCCTGCTTATTCTAATTACCATACATACATGTACATGTATATTGTCACTTTTTAGCACACCTAGAGCTTAGAGGAGGGCAAATTGGGGTTGTTATTTCGAATTCATGACTGAATAGGGAAAAAATGGCATTATGGACTGTCAAATGAATGTTCATATGAACCTTGACAGCATTTACAGGGATAAATGTTTGCTCATGACCTAGAAAATTGCATGAATGTACAATTTACAATCTTGATATTCAGTTAAAGCATTTTGATGAGGTCAATACATGCTTTTATACAACTGATGAAAGTACAGTAAAATACGGTTAAAGCGAACATGCTTATAATGAATTGACGCTTACAGCGAAGTGATTTTCATTCTCCGAGACTTTATTAAATGTTGTAAACTTGACGGATATAACAAATTACACTTATAACAAAGTAAAATCGCCCGTCCCTGGGACTTCGTTATAAGCGTGTTTCACTGTATATTGACTAAGGACAGTATAAAACATGTATTGATAGTTATATAAAGACTATACAATTAATATACTTCAAAAATTACACTTCAGAATAAGTACTGTAAATAATGGGTTCATAATGCATGGGCGCTGATGTCACAATATTGCACACATATGACAAAATGTTGTTTTACACAAAGTATTTAACATATTTTTTTTTTTTAGCGTAAGGTTCTTAATAGAAATTAAATTATGACATGATCATATGACAACCATTGACTATTCACATTCTCTTGAAAAATACAATACCATAACTATTTGATATTTATTTTTAACTGTAGATGAAATACAGGGTCTTACCTTATGATAACACAGTCCAAATGATCTGTCAGTCTATCCCCTTCCTCATCAGTGATGTAAGAAAAATCTGGAAATCTTCGCTAAAATTTAGACACATTAATACAAATGAGTCATAATGGAATAGAAATAATCATACAGGTTCTAAAAATGAATATCAATTAGTGCAGGTCAAAAGAGGTCACATTTTATTTTTAATCTTATTAAATGACTTTTTGGTTTAGCCAACAACTAGTGGCAAATACCAGTATAATGACATTAAATAATGAATATTGATGAAAAAGATATGCATTACTAAAACATTCATCAATTCTACATACTTCATCATTGTAGCCCATGTGCATTCCACAATCTAACATGATGTTTTTTCCTCCAATTGTAAGTAAAATACAACTTCTCCCAACATCTGAATTTAATCATGAAGATGTTTAAATTAATACATGTAGTGCAGTATTGTTTTTAAAATGAATGATTAATTGAAAGACAAATCAAAGAGAGATAATAGTGAGTGCAGCTCACTAGCACGAGGCACCAGCAAGCACTGCGAGCTATAACGACAAAGCCTGGGCAAACAGAAAATTCGAACTATTGCTCCCTTTGACGTACCAAATTATTTTCGCGTCAGAATTGTACCCACAATTTAGTGTATATTGAAAATGGGTACCATTTTCATGTTCCTGCGAGAACAGGTAAAAATGAATTTTAAGACCTTCATGTATTAAAAAGGTAACTAAATAAAACATTCTGCTGCTCGTTGTTAATTCTTAGGAGAGTTTTCAAATAGAAAACCAGACAACAATAAACCTGATATGAAACGAAAACTCAGACATCCTTATCACTGTCTAAATAGGGGAAAGAACTCTATCTGCATTGAAGTAAACAAAACCGTTAAATCGTACTTGAGATGCAACTTATGATTACATGTAATTCACCAAGTTCTCCTCATTAATCAAAATATTGTGGTAATGCACTTATATACTGGCGTGTAAAATTATGATAAAGTATCTTTTTTTTAAAAAACACGGTTAAACAAAATATTTTACTATTTTTCTGTCACGTTTATGAATACCATTTTTTTTTTATCATATTGAATTATGTTGCCTTCGCCCCAACGGTCGCAACGTAAAACATATTAATACCGAGTGCAGCAAGGATTAAAGGTGTATATAAGAAAATCAGTGAAAAATGAGAGTTGAATCAGGGGTACTATGGGCTAAAAAATTTTCTTCCAGCCCTGGGCACTGCCATATTGGCCACAATTTTGTTTTTAAAATGTTAGTTCGATCATTGATTGACTGGCACTTATAGATGTTTATTGCCCCTAAACTCGATTAAAAACTTTCCAATGTTTTAATTGAAGGTAATTTGAATTTAAAAAAATTAAAGTGAAAACCAGATAAGTTTTAATAGTGTTTCATTCAAGAAACACGACTAGTTCTACGTATGTCTTATCAAATCATCAGATGGAAAAAAAAAACATTGACATCAAGGAACCGATCTTTTAGATACTGAATAAAGTATTCAATTTTATTACCGGTAGTCGACATATGAATTAAATTGATAAACAATGAAAGAAGAAATAAAATTTTTGTCGGAATCACATAACTCTCTTCGGCTATTTCCGAAGACAAAACTTGTACATTTTACCTACGAGACATGACGTCATAATGTAGACTAAGCACGTGACATTTAGTTCAACTTTGGCTAATGGTTTGAGTAGGCGGATCCTACTGTGTGCGTTTCAAATAAATTGTACAAAAATCAAACTGCACTGTGTTAAATCTGCGCTCGGTCCAACGGTCACACCGTTTACATATTAACAGAATGTTATACAAACGAATATCTGAGCAAACTGTACTTACCCTGTCCTGCCCCTACAAAAAATCAATGATTAAGCTATCAGTACATTTTCATGTTTCCAAAAAAAATCACAACACATTAACAAAAAAAGTATCGTTCCCTCTCTTTCTTTTTCTATCTCTTCACGTTATTCTTTACCTAAGGGTGTTACTTTAATTTCAGATGCCATGTCTTGTTGTTCTTATTTCAAAGAATAATTCTAAATTGAAACTCTTTGCAGTAGGCTGAGTAGCTTCCCGACTTCGTGGAGGGCGCCATGTTGTAATGAATTCAGAACATCGAACCCGATGGTTTATCAAAGAGAGGAAATAGGGACCGCGGCATCTTCGCTAGCCAAGGGTTTACGATCCACTCTGCTCCTCTTGTAGAGGAGCAGAGTGGATCGTAAACCCTTGGCTTACGAAGATGGGAGCGCGGTTGAGATTTTTTCAAAAGTCAATTTTTTTTTATTATTTTTTTTTAACGGCCTGCAAAATCTAAAGTTTGATTTCTTTTTTTAAATTATTTATGTCGGCATCCGAAAATATCATCCAAGTCACAAAGAGCTAAAGAGCTACATCACTGACAAGTACATGTAAAATAAATATGTACTAGACGTGCTCAAGTCTCTATGTTTAATGATTAGTGATCTCTTTAATAATTTTTAAATGATGCCAAATATATGTTTAAGAACATTCAGGAATGGTGGAGAGCAGAGCAGAGATTAAGATTTCTGAAACACAATAGAATTGCAAGGAAAATCAACACATGAAGACGGATCGAGCTACAGCAAGTCTAGTCACGGGCCCTGGAAGTTATTGTAAATATATTGTATGTGCGTGTAAATGCACATACAATATATTTACAATAACTTCCAGTGCCCTGAATTTAGTAATAATACCTACAATATAAGAGATTTACTCTGTTAAAATTTAGTAGCTTTATTTTCTTTAACATTTAATTAAAGGAACTAACATATGTTGGACGGAATCTGATCTGCTTTTTTTTTTTTACCTAATATTCTGTAGCACTTTTTGGGAGTCATTTTACTTGACTCAGTGAAAATGACCCGAATTTCGAAAAAAAAAAATTAAAAGTAAAGAAAGTCTTTATTCATTTCAAACCGCTTTATCATCTCATGAGAGAGAGAGAGAGAGAGAGAGAGAGAGAGAGAGAGAGAGAGAGAG
>WFKH01011581.1:39389299-39410357 GCA_016163765.1 Magallana hongkongensis | reverse complement strand
TATAATTTTTTATACTGTATGTTCAGCCTGCATTCGCGAGTTGGAGAAGATTTATTTAAACAATATTAAAATGCGTTCTATACAATGTCATAACCCGCGTTAGTGGGTTATGTAAAAAAAAAAGTTCTACAATGCTAGCTACCTTCATAACCCGAATAAAGCACCAAAGAATGCATTTTACAGTTAATTATTTAATCAATCAGCCATACAAAGTGAGTAAAAGCACGTAAATAAGAATTACACATCAAGAACAGCCAATTTTCCATATATGTGAAGGTTACCATGGTAACTACAGCTTCTTGTAAGTTTGAGGTCACTCCGTGAAATTTCGTGGAGTTCGTGCTCTTAATGAAAATTAGTTTCGATTAATCCACGAAAAGTCAACAGCAGTAGTACAGACAGGACATCAATGAACGATGTAGAAATTATTTTAGTTAAAAAAATATTTAAAAATATAAATTCAAAATTGTATTTCACGACTAAACCGAATGGACATTTGCGCTATCTTATCCCCCCATCTTCTTAATTTAAACAATAACATGCTTTCTTTGGTGCTTCATGGAAGCAAGCAATGCAGGAAATATACATAACCCTCATTAGTGGGTTATGTAAAAAATATATATCTGCAATGCTAGCTACCTTCATAGCCCGAATGAAGCAACAAATAAAGCATTTTACCCTTTAAATAAATCTACCTTTTAATCATTTAATCAATCATCAATATAAAGTTGAGTAATACATGACAAGCACTTTATATGTTGTTCTTCCTGATTTCAAAATTCAGTCAACTTCTGCTCAAGTTAATGAAGGATTTTCCGCTGGCTTACAATTTGACTCTTGAGCCGAACACACTTGGAATTCTGTTCGGATGATAATGGATCATTTCTAATCATTGCCTCTTATTGTTTAAGCTTTAATAGACCTTCTACTAAAAACAACACTGACGTGAATTTATTATATGGAAATCAACGTACCACAATTTTTTTTTAATTTTCTCTATTATAACTACTCAATCCCTATCTCTTTAAATCGCATGGTTCATAATGATGAATCCGTGTCCGTGCGATTCGTCGGGTTTCCATAAATATTTTGCCAGTTTAATATTTAAAATCATATGAAAAACAAGTACATGTTTATTATTTTGATTATATTACACATGTAATTGTGTTTCTCAAAGTTGTTATATATGTAATACTTAATATTATTTTCGTTATTATGGGTGTATATCTGTTTGTTATAAGGACAATGGGGTGGATCTGTGTGTTTTTTATGTCACGTGACATGGTCATACATGTATAAATATTAAGTGCGCGCTTTTTAAAGTCCCTCTACCGCTCGTTGGAACGTAGCTATATCAAGTGAAAAATGGAAATCAGTATTTATCAATTATAAGTAATTCTATATAAATATTACAGTATGAATTTAAAATTATAAATGTGTGTTTTTCGGTATTTTTTTCAGGTGTTGGTGATATGTTTGAAATTATAATTGGATGTGTGTTTTAGATAAACGTTCTAACGAGCAGCATTCCTTATCTGTGTTTTCGGGGGGGTCGATTTATGATAATACATATGTTAAGAATATAATTATTTTATATTCGGACGAATGGAGTGAAGGGAATATAATTAAAACCAGTCGCAATTAGCGAAGCGGGGTTTGGCAATTTGCGGTCGCGTTGACGTTTTTTAGGTTGACATAATACTTTTAAAATTACAGTAAAACACGGTTATAGCGAACACGCTTATAATGAATTGACGCTTACAGCGAAGTGATTTTCATTCCCCGTGTTTATATTACACAGGCAATTGTGCCTCACATGAAATTCACGTTAAATTCACATGAATTTCACGTTAAATTTTCACGTGAAATTCATGTGAAAAGAGCATTCACACTAATTTCACGTGAAATTTTTTTACACGAAATTCATGTGAATGTGTTTCACATGAAATTTTAGTGAAAAATGTGTGAAACTTTCACGTGAAATTCACGTGAAACAAATTCACGTGAACTTCACTTAACGTGAAATTCACGTGAACCTTAACGTGAAATTCATGTGAAGCTCTTTTCACGTGAATTTCACGTGAGGCACAATTGGCTGTGTAAATTTTGTAAACTTGACGGATATATATAGGATCTCTCATGGTTTGCGATGGTATATGATATTTATCCAACGAGTTGTGTGTTTTCTATCCCCGAGCCTTGGCGAGGGGATAGAAAACACAAAACGAGTTGGATAAAAATCATATACCATTGCAAACCATGAGAGATTCTTTTTATCACATGTTTAACCATGTATTTTATTAAATCTCAATCCTTTCTGTAAATATTATAATTGTGAGCCTCACAACACATTTACTGCAAGACGTCAACAACTTTACGCACTGAAAAAAGTTCCTTGAAGATTAACAAGCGAACATTTCATTTTCGAATATATTTGTATCAATTCATGAAAAAAATTAAAACAGCATTAAATGCTTTACATTTACAACTCCACATTTCAACTGAATTCATTTTTTAATTTTTCATTCTACGTCAATCAACAGCCTAAACCTACGTAATGTTTAATTATGACGTCACCTGGCGTAAGAACACACAGTGGAATATCAAAAATTTATCCCATGAGTGATATCCACCGCATATTGAGATAAACATGTGATAAAACGAATTACGCTTATAACGAAGCAAAATCGCCCGTCCCTGGCACTTCGTTATAACCGTGTTTTACTGTAATTATTACTCTCTTCTAATGTTTGATTTATTACTGCTTTGTTGTTCTTGAACTTGATACTTTAATTTTTTTTATTCTCAACAAGACAAGAATATTTCAGTGCGTGATAATCACCAACATTCAAGAATGAAAACTATTATTACATGCATACATATCCAAGTTGATATTTAAAAACCCAAAGTTGTTTGGGATATACTTATACAATTTTAAATAGATTAAATAATCCTGTTATTAGTTTAATTTAGCTATATGAATAATACATAGATCTACATGCATGTATATAAAATACTTTTCTTAAAATCGCTGTAAATACTTGTACACTGTCACTGTGGCAGTGATACATTGTCCCATATGGAGATTGTTCTCATCATCCACACACACACTACGAGAATATACCTGTTGTGGGGTGAGTGATTTAGTCAAGAACTGACCGTCTTGATCCAGAATATGAATTGAGTTACTGCTAAAATCAGACACCAGGATTTGACCGATGACATCAGTACGTATACCAAAGGGGGAAATGCCTCTGTAGGAGAACCTGAGTTGTCCTAATTTATTCACCACCACTACAGCTTGCTTTAAATAGTCTGATGTACAGATATCACCATTTATGTTTTCTGTGATGTAGTGTGGATACATATACAGTTCCTGTCCTTTGTTGTCCCTCTGTATGTTCTGTATTTCTTCTCCTTTCTTATTGTACCTGGTGACTTTAGCCTTTTCATTTTTTATCATCCCCACCAGTATGTCCCCATTGATGTGGGAGGAGTGTATGCTGATTGGTGTCCAGTCTCCTGTTTTAATGAATTCAGTGACTGTATTATCCAGTGATATCCTATTGATGACTTTGTTGTCTCTGTCTGTATAGATCAGATCTCCTTCCTGGGTGACTGTGTGGAAGCCTTCAAATCTACCACTGGTTTGCATCTTCTGTAGCTGATTTCCCTGTAGATCTGTTTGGACAAGGTTACCATCCCGATCACTGAACCAGAGTCTACCTGATTTACCTAGTGATATATGATATACATTGTCAACACCTGGTACTGTGTACTCCCTGACCTGGGTGACAGTGGAAGACAGAGATAGTATTGGTTTCACATCAGATTTCTCATTGTCTTTCTCCAATTGTTCCCTTGTATGGTTTTCAGCATTTAGATCAGGTACTGATGATGATAGTAATAAAACTAGAAACAAAATGAATAAATGAAATAAATGTCTGCTTGTATTATTCTGTGTAAAAGCTGTCTCCGTGGGTTTTAGCTTTCTGTTCTCTGGTTTAGTGTCAGGAACAGTTACTTTACCCAGTAGTTTTGCGACATCCTCCTTGCTGTATTGACCAGCAGTAAATACTGGAGGGACTTGTTTGGTGGTCTCTGGTATTGGTTTGGTTTTTAGCTGGTCTGAAAGAGAAGAAATAAGTGGATTATTATGAAGTTTAGTAGAAGACAGGTAGCCATTGAACTCTTTGACAAGGTCCCCAAGATATAGGATGTAATCATGATAAGTTTTGTCTTGACTCTGAAGATTTTCAATAATTGACTCTCCCATTTTGTTAACTTGTTCTATATTATCTGATAACACGGTATCCAGCAGACGTTTTATTGATTCGGTTTCAGTCTTCATTGATCCTCTTATATCATCTATGATTTCTTTCATATCTTTGGCATTTTCTTTTATATCTCTCTGCATATCTTGTGAGTTTGGGATGAAAAACTGATGTATTTCACAGATTTTTTCCCGACAAAGCGTGAATTTCTCTGAATAGATTGTCTCTAAATCTTTTAGTTTGTGTTTTTGGTGATCTTGCATTGCACATTTGGAACATATTGGAACTTGACAGTCCTGACAGAGAATGTCTAAATCTTTATTTGGATGATCTCTGCATTTCTCCACAGGTAATTGTATTTTGCGTTGTCGGTAAGGAACCACTTCATGGTTCTTGGTTTCCGGACTCTTCTGATGTTCATCTATGCATTGTTCACACAATTGTCGGTGACAAGGATTGCAGTAAAACTGGCAATTCTTCTTACAGTCCTCAGTACCACACACCAAATAGTGTTGGGCAACCACTGGTAGGTCTGGAACAGTATTTGGAACATCTGGCTTGGATAATGCCATCTGAAATCAATATTTTTATCATTTTGCTTAATCACCTTTGATTTACTTGTATCTATAATATAATTATATATGTGATTGAAAGTTAGTACATATCAAAATAATGCTCTATTTAATAGCTATGTGTGTACAAATGTATGACCATTTTTGACATGGAAGACATAATCATTAACTGTTTGAACGGATATATTTTATAACTCACCTTGTTTCGACAAGTTTTCAAATAAAGTCTCGCTTTATCAAAGTCTTACTCGGCGTAAAGCGAGACTATACGAGATCTTTAGATACTTCCTAACTGTAGGTAATTTCAGATAATCAAAGGTGTATATGGCGTAGCTTGGATAAAAATTTTGATATGAATTTGAGTGCAGATACCTGTTGTGAATGTCAAAAAATTTACCGATTAGAACAGCAATTTAACTCATACGTAGTAAAATCAGTGCTGTTCTTGTTTATCATGTTTATATTTGAAAGCACGAGCACCTGACTTTATCTATTTTCTCGTAAAGAGAAAATACATCACTTACATGCATGAAATGTATCATTAGGTATCATTTTATGTATTATCAGGTAAGGGATATAATTTTCAGTACGAAAAAAAAAAGATAACGTTAGGTGCCTGCGTTTGAACGATACATGACGTTTTCAACACTACTGCGCACGAGTGAAATCACGTTACCAATTTTGTGTTTGAATTTTTATTTTAATTTTTGCAGAATAGAATCTCTTTACATAGTTACGTACATGTAGCTAACTGAAAAATAGGCAACATATCTTTGAAATGTTATATGTACGAGAAGCTGAACGAAATGTAAAAGTTTGGTGACTTATTCTTAATTTCTTTCAAGAAATTCTTTCATATCAAAATGTATATTATTGTTTAAATATTGTAACATTGCTATCAATTAACGCCACTGAGCGACTTTTACATTACCGTCGTCTATCACGGCTCTAGAGGAGAGTGCTTGAAGAAACGCATGCAGCATGAATCTGGGCGTGTTTGAATTACTGTAAAAATTTATGTTTTAAATCATATTTCAAATTTAGTTAGGTTTTAAATTGCTGAGAAATATTATGAAATGTTGCTAAAATGCGTCATTGCTATATACATGTAGATTTATGTAATAAAAAAAACATTGTTTACTCGTTTCCTGCTTCTTCGTTATATCTTTATATCTTAAAGTGAGGGCCGGGTGTAATGTACATCATCTTTATTATAATGTAACTACACTCTACTTTTAATATATACATGCCACTACTTAGTTACAATGTATTAGCTGCAGATCTATACATACGAGCGTAGACATATCATCCAAATTTTATTTATTTATTTATTTATTTTTGTTAGTTTGTAGATCTAAAGAGCTACATAGTTTACGTGAGTATAGACAAGGTTGCAAGAACAGCAAATCCTTTTGAAAGAAATGTCCAGAAATGTGTACAATTGAACTGAAAATCATTTTTTTTTAAACATCGAATATTGCAATTCAATCTTGGAAATGCCCGGTGTATGCAGACATGTGAAATATAAAATATAGTGAGATTATATCTGCACATATTAAAATTTTTTTATGGTAAGTCTATCTCAAACATGACACAAAATTGTTTAAATATAATACTTTTTAATAATTAGTACTGATTTATTATAAATAAACACAATTTAAAACTCACATGGAGGTTTCAGCTTCGCAATAATTCATTATTCTCATCACAAGTATATTAGCACTACGTAGGTCTTGCGTCCAATAAACGGCAAGAAATTGAATAAAATAATATAATTATTTTTCAAAAAGAGTCAAAATACTAAAGAGTCAAAAGACGAGCTAAATAAACTGAGATTCAATGGGCAATATGTGTCGATTATCAGAATATTCTCTAATTTAAATCATTAGTAAGTTAATTTCTAAAAAATATAATGATACAGATACAATATGTAACTATGTTTTTGGTCGAGACATCAAACCCCTAAGGCAAGAGAGTTGCGAGCTCAATAAAGAACGTTCGGGTTTAGAGGTAAGTACTGGCATTGTTTTAAATAAAAATACAACTGATCAATGCTTATTATGTTGTTCGAATACTAGTATAAAAGTTCCGAGTTGGTGGGAGTGTTTGCATGTTAGGTACTTGCACGGTAAAAGTCTTCGAAGTCTATAACAGCATGCGCGGATCTAAGACGGGGGGGGGGGGGGGCCGGACCCCCCCCCCTTCTCTATTACCTTCCAGCTGGTGACATATCCATATATTAGTGAGATAATTTGAACGCCATTAAATCAATTAATCAACAGCCTGAAAGTTGCGGGGTTTTTATTCTACATTAAAGCGATATTAAAAAAACAACACACCACCAAAATAGCTACTGTACATTTATAAACATGTACTTTCACAGATAACTTAAATTTCCAAAAATTGAAAGCGCGTCTATTTTTTATTTAAATAACATAATCTAAACCTGTATATCTACAAGTTGATCGCTTTATAGAGAATCAATCTGTTTGCACTTCCTTGACTGTTAGGCAATCTTTCTGAACACTTACGATAGGGATGCACCAGTAACTCATACACGTGTTCGCGTGTTCTGTTACACAAATACACATATAATTTTTTATACTGTATGTTCAGCCTGCATTCGCGAGTTGGAGAAGATTTATTTAAACAATATTTAAAATGCGTTCTATACAATGTCATAACCCGCGTTAGTGGGTTATGTAAAAAAAAAAGTTCTACAATGCTAGCTACCTTCATAACCCGAATAAAGCACCAAAGAATGCATTTTACAGTTAATTATTTAATCAATCAGCCATACAAAGTGAGTAAAAGCACGTAAATAAGAATTACACATCAAGAACAGCCAATTTTCCATATATGTGAAGGTTACCATGGTAACTACAGCTTCTTGTAAGTTTGAGGTCACTCCGTGAAATTTCGTGGAGTTCGTGCTCTTAATGAAAATTAGTTTCGATTAATCCACGAAAAGTCAACAGCAGTAGTACAGACAGGACATCAATGAACGATGTAGAAATTATTTTAGTTAAAAAAATATTTAAAAATATAAATTCAAAATTGTATTTCACGACTAAACCGAATGGACATTTGCGCTATCTTATCCCCCCATCTTCTTAATTTAAACAATAACATGCTTTCTTTGGTGCTTCATGGAAGCAAGCAATGCAGGAAATATACATAACCCTCATTAGTGGGTTATGTAAAAAATATATATCTGCAATGCTAGCTACCTTCATAGCCCGAATGAAGCAACAAATAAAGCATTTTACCGTTTATATAAATCTACCTTTTAATTATTTAATCAATCATCCATAAAAAGGTGAGTAATACATGACAAGCACTTTATAGGTTGCTCTTCCTGATTGCAGAATTCAGTCAACTCATGCTCAAGATAATAAAAGATTTTCCGCTGGCTTACAATTTGACTCTTGAGCCGAACACACTTGGAATTCTGTTCGGATGATAATGGATCGTTTCTAATCATTGCCTCTTGTTGTTTAAGCGTTGATAGATATTCTACTAAAAACAACACATGTCCATGTTAAATGACGTGACTTTATTTTAAGGAAATCAACGTATCACAATTTTTTTTAAATTTTCTCTATATAACTACTCAATCCCTATCTCTTTAAATCGCATGGTTCATAATGAATCCGTGTCCGTTCGATTCGTCGGGTTTCCATAAATATTTTGCCAGTTTAATATTTAAAATCATATGAAAAACAAGTACATGTTTATTATATTGATTATATTACATATGTAATTGTATTTCTTAAAGTTGTTATACATGTAATACTTAATATTATTTTCGTTATTATGGGTATATATTTGTTTGTTATAAGGACAGTGGGGTGGATCTGTGCGTTTTTTGATGTCACGTGACATGGTCATACATGTATAAATAGTAACTACAGCTTCTTGGAAGTTTGAGGTCACTCCGTGCAATGTCGGGGAGTTCGTGCTCTTAATGTAAATAAGTTTCGATCAATAAAAAATAATCCACGAAAAGTCAACAGCAGTAGTACAGACAGGACATCAATGAACGATGTAGAAATTATTTTATTTAATCTGAATTTAATAAAATTTGAAGCTGTCATTTCATGAAAAAGCTAAACAAGGCACCTAAAAGCAGTTTAGAATGCGTATATTCTTACGCTGAAAGCTTAGGTCGTTTCACTGGATCGCGAAGATTTCTGTCTTGTCATGCATGTATGAATAACATCATTTATTATAGATATTTGAATAAACAATAATGCGTTTGAATGGTGGTTTTTTTTTTGGGGGGGGGAGGGGGGCAAATTAATTTTATCTTCTACCTCCGAGGTCATGATTGAAAAAAAAATTCTTTCATATTTATATAATTAATCATGGCTTTGCTGTTCTTAAGAACTTTTAAGATTTTCATGTGAAAGTTTGTTCTCCCATGATTTGAACAAACTTCGATGTACACTACCTGGGGATGGTTCCATATAAATACGACTAATCATGTCTTTGTTGTTCCTGGGAGAATTAAGATTTTTTCCTATTTTGACCGCACCCTATCCTTAAGGGGTCATGATTTGAAAAATGATTTTTTTAATAAACAGTGTGTATGTAAACGCATTATCTGGAAATGGAAGCTGTAAAGAGAGCAATTCGTGGAAGACTGTCAAATTAACTAGAAACACACAGCTGTTGTAATGAGATTGCTTTGTGTTTTAAGTTATAAATAACAGGTTCTATAATCAGTTTGACAGAGCCCAACCTTACATAGTTGGGCATATTCAAAATCAGTAATAAACGTAGTATAATTTTATTTTTCTGAACCAGAGAAAAATAAGATTATTTCTGCACTTACTCATCCATTAGATGCTTAATCTCATATTTAATCAGATTCATAAAAAATCACTACCAAACACTAAATGAATGGATACTGTACTCTGCAAAATAAAGATGAACTTTATGATAACTATGGGGTTTTTTTTTTCTATTTCAATACAGATTTACGAATCAGATACTAACTTCAGATTCTATCTTTATGTGACAAATATCTTGTGACAAAAAAATAAACAACATACGCAACATACTTTCATAATTTATTTTCATAATAACAATGATCAGAGATAATGATGAAAATATTTTTCTAAGTTCAGATGAGTGAAAATAACAAAGCACTGATTGTTTGTGATAGCACATAATGGCCACTTTAATAATCCCAACACGTAGTGTCATGAAATCAGTAAAATTCCATCATTTTGCGGAGAAAATGAATAAATGACTCATTGTTTTTTTCTCTTGCTCTGAATGGCCTTGAATCTCATCAATGAACTGGTTCGCTTGGACAGCATCATCAAACTAGTTCCCTGACCCATAGCACATTTGATGACACATCAATTGTTTACAGTATATAACACTTCCTTTTTTCAGTAATTATCCTATGACAGCCTTGGAGTACAACATAATGTGGTCTAAGCAAAACCCACGTAATCTTTGTTCAAACGGCCTGGACAAGTGAGGGGTCTTCTCTCAACAACTGAAGAAGGAAACTCCCAATGTCTTCATCCTAAGAAAAAATATAAAACCCCACTACTTGGAGTACCACTATATATTTTGATGCATACAGGCCTCTTTAAATAAATGTCTCTATCTGAACAAAGAAATGACAGTTTTATAGGAAATATATTGGCTTATTTCTTTTAAAAAATAAAAGATTCGGTTACATATTAGTGTTTGGAAAAATTTGAATTCTTACTAATTATTACAGGTACTATTAAACACATGTACATGTAATATGCTAGTTATTTAATCACTATTATGGAAGAACATAGACTCACCTGGTGTGACCATGACACAAGGACAGATTTAGTCTCATCTTCATCTCCAGACACCTGGATCAGGAGAGAATCGGAAATGGATATGGAACCATCAGAGGAGTAGTGGATAGAAAAGTCCTTTAACTTCCTGAAAAAAGAAAATCAAAGTAAAGTCAATACAGTTGAGAGCAAAGCATTGGTAAGTGATTCAAGATCCTTGGCCCAATAAATTTTAAAGTTTTTTTATCATCCTAAAGATGAATATTCTTCATACTTTACATGTTAATTGATATCAAAATGAATTTCACTATGGTATCCAGGCATTTTAAAGCATTTTTTAATTATGCAACCACCAAAGACATTTCTACATCTATATACTATATGTAAGGGAACTTGTTGGTAGCTTCTGAAAAGAAGTTTGTCAAACTTAATTTCCATTAAATGTCAATAAATCAACAAAAATCAGTTGGAGTACCTTTTGACTAGTTGGTAGATTTTCTCAGCCACTTTGTTGGCAGGCCCCTCCTCCTCTATACTGATGGTGGAGGTGAACCTGAGGTGGTGCTCCTCTACCCCCATCTCCTTCAGGGCCTGGCTCGGGTCAATGATCTGGAGACGCTGGTGCAAGTAACAATATAAACAGAGATATAGCACTACATGAAGAAACAGAGATATAGCAGTACATGGAGCCAAGTATCAGGAAAAATATATTAACACTACCGGTACATACATGTAAATCAGTTGATATAGCTAACAGAAGAAACATGGATATGGCACTAAACTTCTGCTACTATTTCTTTAATATATAAACTTTAATAAAATAAACTTTTAAGAAAAGTTTCATTCTTATTATTTACTGTTTTTAAAATGCAAAAAGTGTTATAAACCAACGGGAACAAGCGTTTTGCTAAATGGTTTTAACATTTTATTATTCCGTTATTTTCCTATTAAATCATACTTTTCTACTTACATTTCCTCTCATAACCAAAGCTCCGTGTAAAACTCTTGGTCTTTTGGCATCAGGGGGGAGTAATCCTGAAAATCAAATCATTCAATACAACTGACATTAATGAAACTTAAGATAAGAGATTGTTTCCAAAAACTTTCAACTTATATTCAATTTATCCACACCTGTTTTAGATGCTTCCCTCTTTAACAAAGAAAGTGGAATATCAACATGTATATTGTGCGTTGTTTCTATTGTAACAGATTCTCCATTGGCTGGTTTATAACAATCAATGCCTACAAATATTGTATATGAGTTAAAACTGATATTTAATTAATAATTAACAAGTCACTAGCACTACCTTGATATTATTTAACAGAAATTTGCAAATAAACTGTATACTGTATATTCCTAATTGAACACAAGCAATTATTTTCCACTAAAATGGTATGAAGCTTTCCTCATGGATTCTAAAATCTTGCTATTATTTTTTCAATATGTATTTGCATAATTTATGCCATTATTACAAAAATCAAATGCTTGAAATATCATGTTCTCGCAATTTGAATCATGTACAAAATATTAGGACTGTAGAATGAAATGAAATTATTTTAATATAATTAATCAACAGAAATTTACCAAACTCCTGCTGGATTTTGTTTTTTAAGAAGTCCATCTTGGCCGCCTCCCCGTGGACCAGCATCACATTCCTTGGTTCACACTGAGATATCAGCTGCATGATTCCTTTAGCATCAGCATGGGCACTGAAGGACATGTACTGCACAGAGAGCTTCACATCCAGCTGATACAATATAATACATGTACATCACAAACTAGAGAGTATTCATCACAAAGGGCCTATTGGCCTTAAGCAAATAATTATCCACTGGCTGTTCTAGAAAACTTGGGAAATATCCATATCACAAAATGTTACAAAGAATTTTTTTTCTTTTGAAGCCTTAAAAGGTTACAGAAAGTCTTAACTTTGGAACTGATACAAAAATGCAAAATACATGTACAAACTAGAGAATATTCATAACTAAAAGGCCTATTGGCCTATATCAAATATTACCACAGGCTGTTTTAGGAAATAAGGGAAATAACCCAAAAGACATTTCTTTGGTCAATAAATTGATCAATTATTTTTCATGCATAGAATTGTAGCTCTAAAGTATGTCAATCCAAATTTTCCTATAGGGCTGCATTTCTGTAGCTAGCCTAGACTTAAAAAGTTCACAAAGTCAAGTTCTACTTTCCTAAAGAGGTGGTGTGATACTAGTACATGTACTTACGATTTGTTTGTTTTCTAATTCTAATTTCCGAGCTCCATTCAGAATTTTATGTCCTACAGTTCCTGCTACACAGTATCCAGGCATTATGACCTATAGAAAGATATACATGTACACGCACGATAATGATTGTGGAAATGATGCTGTATTGATTCAAATTAAAGGCAGAGAAAGTTCAACTTGGTTCTGTGTAATGGAATCGAAGAAATATGTTCTAATAAAACCCTGTGTATAATGAAAATATTAGAATGAAATATAAGTTGTTAATTCTGAGCAATAAACATACCATGTTGAGTTCATTAGGAGCCCATTTCTTGAAGATTTGTAGAGACAACCCAGCATGCAACATACCAGGAGTAGCAAACACCACCATTGGTCCTGGATTGTCTATAAAGGCTCTGTCGAACGGCTGATAAACCAAGCAAATAATTACATGAGAATATTAACAGTGGGTACCACAATGAATAAATCCTTGATTGATTACATTCAGTGGTAAACAGCAAACATTTAAGATTGTGCATTTTCATATTACCTGGTAATTTACAAAAAGGATAATTTGTGTATAAAAATTCTACCTTGTGTTAAAGATTCATATAAATCAACATGGCATCATTTAAGCATTTGTCACATTTTCTAAAAACATCAAATAAGAGAATTTTATCCTGAACAGCTTTAAAGGTACACAATCCAAAAACTAGCTCAAATGTTGCTTCCTACCTTGATATGCTTGAATTCAAACATATTTCTCTGTACAAAGGTTTTCTTAATCTTCTGACTTGTCCATGTAATAAATAGCTTGTAGTAGTGGTTGGCCTGTAAACACACAATCGCAACTATTAGACAAGTACACTATAATGCCATACACAAGATATAACAAGAGCACCACCTAGTAGGGCATCTCCTCCAGAAAGAATTTATTTTCAAATGTGTTGTGAATCAATTTGACTTATTAGTTTATTGTGTTCCATCGATGATTTATTCATATAATTCAAGTTGCCATATGGTAACACTCAACAATATATGATATCACGAGAAATAATTCACCAATAACTTTGGAAATAAATAGGGTTTAATTTATTAGATTGCTCAAAAAGTACATAAAGTTTAAGGAATCTATTAAAGTGCTAAGGTTTTCTTTCAATCTTGCCCACAAGCTTTTGTACACTAACAAAATAACAAACTCACAAACACATCATCAGCAATGCTATATCTTCTCTCAATGGGATTATAAGCAGCTAAAACTCAGTCTATGTTAGCTTCACTAAAGTAACCTTCCCCTAGTTATTTTTTTTCTAAATAGGAAAGGGCTACATTTTTTGCAGTGAGGTCTATGCCATACTTTTGTACCTACCTTTTCAGTGAGACCCAGAGAGAAGTAGATGGGGACTTTGATGTTCATGCGGTCCCAGTAACTCTCCAGCAGAATACAGAGTTCTTGTGCTCGGCCCAGAGCAAACACTGGAATCAGTACCTAAAATTTGTTTTCAAGTTTTAAAGTCAAACATGATTAATTCTATATAACATGTACACTACTGTAAATTCCTTATATTACGCGAGTACTTAATTCCGCGATCCCGCTGTTTTGAGTCAAATCGCGAGAATATAAAATCGCGAACGCGGAACTTTCATCCACATATCTTATAGTTTTTAACTCTCAGAAAATAATGGCGAAATTTTAAAATCCACGAAAGGTGATTCTCGCGATTTTACGCGGATATTAATTCCTCGCGTTTAATTAGGAATTCACAGTATCTACATTGATAAAAACTGACCAGTCACATTTAATACATATGACATTGGTATTTTTCCAGTATAATCTGATTATAAAATAAATATCTTCTTGTTCATTTAAAAATAACAACATTAAAAAAAAAACCCAATAAAAACAGATATCAGATCTAAAAAGTAAAAAGATAAATTTCATTTTGTTGGTTTACGAAATGTATAAACTACCCTTTAAAATATACCAGGGAAGTACATGTATATATTCACAGAGCACTTCCTACTATATACCATACCTTTCCACCTTTCTCCACACAGTCATGAACTTTTTTCAGGAAATCTCTCTCTCTGCATCGCTTGGAGTCGCGTATTGTTGTGGCATATGTAGATTCTGTGATAAGCAGGTCAGGTCGACATTTATCAATCCAAGCTGCACCCAAATGTCTGTCTGGAGTCATGTTATAATCCCCCTATCATCAGATTATAGTTGGTACATGTACAAATGTATGCAATATACACACCATATTTATATGTAAATAAAAAAATATTGTCTAAGAGGAAATAACTCTTTAATATTGGGTTTTAAGTTTATATCAATTTATATAACAATAATTTCTATCTCATTCAATAACAGAAATAAATCTAATATTTTTTTTACATTTAGATCAGACATGGATTCTAATACAGAAAGTTTTTGCATTGTTTAGAATATTACTATATACTGTATGTATATTTTGGTTTATACGGTCACAAGTTCATATAAATTTAAAAACCTTTCATATTAATATAGAAACACCTTACATGTACCACATATATGTACATGTACAACAGATCAAGCTATGTGGCAGAAAACCTTGGTAGCAAGTTTTCTACTAACCGTATACACCACTGATTGCTGGCCTACTTTGATGTGAAACATGGCTGCCCCTAAAACATGTCCTGCATAGTAAGCCTTTATCTCCAGCTCTTCATCAACCTATCCAAATAAAGACGGTAAAGACTGCTCTAAGTACACACATAAAATCAAATTTAACTAATCACTATCAAAATGAAAGTAAAAAATCATCCACAGTTGAATACTGTTTGACAAAGTGAAAAAGAAAAATGATCAAACCTATAAAAAGCAAGCCATATTGATAAAAAAAAAAAAAATTACACACATTACTTAAATATCAATAATGAATACTTAACCTGTTTAGTTTCATGCAGATTGACCACCACCACTTTTTTCATGCAGTTTTTTATCATTTCCGATGTAAAGAAATTCTCTTCTCCTTTCCGTTCCACTGTTATTTTTCTGTAGTCTTCCTAGAAAAAGATAAGGTTTTTTTATCATGAGTTTCATTAGCGATTTGTGCAATATAAAGCTTGGTTTTATTTGGAGGAAAAAATGATTCAAATGTGAGAGTACTGTTACTGTAACATTACATGGGCAAAAACATGTGTAATAGATTTACAGAAAAACTAAAACACCTCTTACCAGCAATATGGGACAGATGGCTTTAGTTGGGTGGGTCATGTAGATGGGACCATCATAACCCACCATTTCTGACATGTATGGTAGAGCTCCACAGTGGTCAAGATGAAAATGACTGATATAATAATCACAATATATGAGATGAAAATTCACAAAATTTGAATGTTACCAGTAATTTTTGTAATATTACAAGCCTGCTTATTCTAATTACCATACATACATGTACATGTATATTGTCACTTTTTAGCACACCTAGGGCTTAGAGGAGGGCAAATTGGGGTTGTTATTTCGAATTCATGACTGAATAGGGAAAAAATGGCATTATGGACTGTCAAATGAATGTTCATATGAACCTTGACAGCATTTACAGGGATAAATGTTTGCTCATGACCTAGAAAATTGCATGAATGTACAATTTACAACCTTGATATTCAGTTAAAGCATTTTGATGAGGTCAATACATGCTTTTATACAACTGATGAAAGTACAGTAAAACACGGTTAAAGCGAACATGCTTATAATGAATTGACGCTTACAGCGAAGTGATTTTCATTCTCCAAGACTTTATTAAATGTTGTAAACTTGACGAATATAACAAATTACACTTATAACAAAGTAAAATCGCCCGTCCCTGGGACTTCGTTATAAGCGTGTTTTACTGTATATTGACTAAGGACAGTATAAAACATGTATTGATAGTTATATAAAGACTATACAATTAATATACTTCAAAAATTACACTTCAGAATAAGTACTGTAAATAATGGGTTCATAATGCATGGGCGCTGATGTCACAATATTGCACACATATGACAAAATGTTGTTTTACACAAAGTATTTAACATATTTTTTTTTTTTAGCGTAAGGTTCTTAATAGAAATTAAATTATGACATGATCATATGACAACCATTGACTATTCACATTCTCTTGAAAAATACAATACCATAACTATTTGATATTTATTTTTAACTGTAGATGAAATACAGGGTCTTACCTTATGATAACACAGTCCAAATGATCTGTCAGTCTATCCCCTTCCTCATCAGTGATGTAAGAAAAATCTGGAAATCTTCGCTAAAATTTAGACACATTAATACAAATGAGTCATAATGGAATAGAAATAATCATACAGGTTCTAAAAATGAATATCAATTAGTGCAGGTCAAAAGATGTCACATTTTATTTTTAATCTTATTAAATGACTTTTTGGTTTAGCCAACAACTAGTGGCAAATACCAGTATACTGACATTAAATAATGAATATTGATGAAAAAGATATGCATTACTAAAACATTCATCAATTCTACATACTTCATCATTGTAGCCCATGTGCATTCCACAATCTAACATGATGTTTTTTCCTCCAATTGTAAGTAAAATACAACTTCTCCCAACATCTGAATTTAATCATGAAGATGTTTAAATTAATACATGTAGTGCAGTATTGTTTTTAAAATGAATGATTAATTGAAAGACAAATCAAAGAGAGATAATAGTGAGTGCAGCTCACTGGCACGAGGCACCAGCAAGCACTGCGAGCTATAACGACAAAGCCTGGGCAAACAGAAAATTCGAACTATTGCTCCCTTTGACGTACCAAATTATTTTCGCGTCAGAATTGTACCCACAATTTAGTGTATATTGAAAATGGGTACCATTTTCATGTTCCTGCGAGAACAGGTAAAAATGAATTTTAAGACCTTCATGTATTAAAAAGGTAACTAAATAAAACATTCTGCTGCTCTTTGTTAATTCTTAGGAGAGTTTTCAAATAGAAAACCAGACAACAATAAATCTGATATGAAACGAAAACTCATAAATCCTTATCACTGTCTAAATAGGGGAAAGAACTCTATCTGCATTGAAGTAAACAAAACCGTTAAATCGTACTTGAGATGCAACTTATGATTACATGTAATTCACCAAGTTCTCCTCATTAATCAAAATATTGTGGTAATGCACTTATATACTGGCGTGTAAAAATTATGATAAAGTATCTTTTTTTTTAAAAAACACGGTTAAACAAAATATTTTACTATTTTTCTGTCACGTTTATGAATACCATTTTTTTTTTTATCATATTGAATTATGTTGCCCTCGCCCCAACGGTCGCAACGTAAAACATATTAATACCGAGCGCAGCGAGGATTAAAGGTGTATATAAGAAAATCAGTGAAAAATGAGAGTTGAATCAGGGGTACTATGGGCTAAAAAATTTTCTTCCAGCCCTGGGCACTGCCATATTGGCCACAATTTTGTTTTTAAAATGTTAGTTCGATCATTGATTGACTGGCACTTATAGATGTTTATTGCCCCTAAACTCGATTAAAAACTTTCCAATGTTTCAATTGAAGGTAATTTGAATTTAAAAAAATTAAAGTGAAAACCAGATAAGTTTTAATAGTGTTTCATTCAAGAAACACAACTAGTTCATGTATGTCTTATCAAATTATCAGATGGAAAATAAAAACATTGACATCAAGGAACCGATCTTTTAGATACTGAATAAAGTATTCAATTTTATTACCGGTAGTCGATATATGAATTAAATTGATAAACAATGAAAGAAGAAATAAAATTTTTGTCGGAATCACATAACTCTCTTCGGCTATTTCCGAAGACAAAACTTGTACATTTTACCTACGAGACATGACGTCATAATGTAGACTAAGCACGTGACATTTAGTTCAACTTTGGCTAATGGTTTGAGTAGGCGGATCCTACTGTGTGCGTTTCAAATAAATTGTACAAAAATCAAACTGCACTGTGTTAAATCTGCGCTCGGTCCAACGGTCACACCGTTTACATATTAACAGAATGTTATACAAACGAATATCTGAGCAAACTGTACTTACCCTGTCCTGCCCCTACAAAAAATCAATGATTAAGCTATCAGTACATTTTCATGTTTCCAAAAAAAATCACAACACATTAACAAAAAAAGTATCGTTCCCTCTCTTTCTTTTTCTATCTCTTCACGTTATTCTTTACCTAAGGGTGTTACTTTAATTTCTGATGCCATGTCTTGTTGTTCTAATTTCAAAGAATAATTCTAAATTGAAACTCTTTGCAGTAGGCTGAGTAGCTTCCCGACTTCGTGGAGGGCGCCATGTTGTAATGAATTCAGAACATCGAACCCGATGGTTTATCAAAGAGAGGAAATAGGGACCGCGGCATCTTCGCTAGCCAAGGGTTTACGATCCACTCTGCTCCTCTTGTAGAGGAGCAGAGTGGATCGTAAACCCTTGGCTTACGAAGATGGGAGCGCGGTTGAGATTTTTTCAAAAGTCAATTTTTTTTTATTATTTTTTTTTAACGGCCTGCAAAATCTAAAGTTTGATTTCTTTTTTTAAATTATTTATGTCGGCATCCGAAAATATCATCCAAGTCACAAAGAGCTAAAGAGCTACATCACTGACAAGTACATGTAAAATAAATATGTACTAGACGTGCTCAAGTCTCTATGTTTAATGATTAGTGATCTCTTTAATAATTTTTAAATGATGCCAAATATATGTTTAAGAACATTCAGGAATGGTGGAGAGCAGAGCAGAGATTAAGATTTCTGAAACACAATAGAATTGCAAGGAAAATCAACACATGAAGACGGATCGAGCTACAGCAAGTCTAGTCACGGGCCCTGGAAGTTATTGTAAATATATTGTATGTGCGTGTAAATGCACATACAATATATTTACAATAACTTCCAGTGCCCTGAATTTAGTAATAATACCTACAATATAAGAGATTTACTCTGTTAAAATTTAGTAGCTTTATTTTCTTTAACATTTAAGGAGGTTGGCACCTGAAATAATAGTAATGTCAATCATCCGAAAACCACTTGGATATAAAGATGGTGACCTAAAATGTTCATTTATTTTATTTGTGACCCATGTCACATGCCATTTTTTTGAAATGTTGGGCTCCAAACAGAAATGATAATATTCCTGAAATTTTTGCTAAAATTTGACATGGATATTGATAATTTGAAGAAATCAAACAAATATTTATAGTTTGAACTATCATTTAGTTATGATTTTATACAGTATGAGGTTGAACACATGTAGTGACTATAAAAGTAAAATCTAAGTCAAAGTTTAAAATTTCTTGATCTACTGGTGGCTTAATTCAAATCCCAGTACATAAAGAACACGCAACAAATGTTACAAAATTTTGGAGTAATCAAATTATAACGCAAATAAAAAATATTATAGTAATGTCATCTTTCCAAAACTTTGCATACAAATAGACATACATTTATTGTCTCATTTAAAAGTAAAACAAGTAGGGGTCACATCTCAAAAATTTGAGATATAGCATGAAATAAGCTAATTTCAGGACAAAATTGGAGTTAATTTTTTCTTAACTTCTATGAAATATAAGCTAAATATGCCAAAATATATCAATAGAAATATTAAAATAATGTTTAAATATGTTAATTAGAACATCATGAATATATCATAATACACAAACTATCCAGAAGTTTGGTCTGTGCTGAAAATTCGTAAGCGAACAGTAACAGTACTCTAAAACTAATGAGTTATGAAAATTGTTCATTTCTTTCTTGAAAACCTTCCGCCACAAAATATAGTCCCTTACTTAACTCTGTAAAAATGAAATTTTTTTGAAACAATTTAATTCAATAAAGTTTATTTGGCATTGTAAAATGTAAATATACTACTAGAATTAATATGTGATGCAAAATTTTCAGACTAGAGGTGACCCAAAATAGCTACCCAAAACCTGAGGAGCGAACCTCTTTAAAGGAACTAACATATGTTGGACGGAATCTGATCTGCTTTTTTTTTTTACCTAATATTCTGTAGCACTTTTTGGGAGTCATTTTACTTGACTCAGTGAAAATGACCCGAATTTCGAAAAAAAAAAATTAAAAGTAAAGAAAGTCTTTATTCATTTCAAACCGCTTTATCATCTCATGAGAGAGAGAGAGAGAGAGAGAGAGAGAGAGAGAGAGAGAGAGAGAG
>WFKH01011581.1:39352348-39379706 GCA_016163765.1 Magallana hongkongensis | reverse complement strand
TATATATATATATATATATATATATATATATATATATATATATGACAAAATATAGCATTCTGTAGAATATCTTAATCATCCAATATGATAAGGACGGACACAAACGGTAAGACTTGTCCCATTAACCACCATACTATATGTGTGGACATATGTTTGAGCTACACTGTTTTGATCTGGATTATTTCCGGATTCTAGACTAAGCTAATCCTCTGATGTAACGTAAAGTTTGTTTTTCTGTCTGTATCCGAGAGACGTCAAGGTTCTACTCTAGTACATTTATTACACTAAAAAAAAGTTTCAAGACTTAAAGGTCAATTCCTGTCGTATATACAGACTTTATAAATACACGTACATTTGTACTATACATTTTCTCTGTTCAGTTATATATTATATTTTTTATACCCTAGGTGACTTCGAGCCGTCCATAACCTTGAATTACGTCAGAAATGTTCAGATCTATACTCCCCCGCGGTATTCCACCAACAGCAATGATTTCCCGATCTTCTTTCTGCGTGACCAGACCTTCTTCAAAGACATCCCATCCAAGTCCTACCGTCTTTATCAGTGCTACATTTTAGAAGATAATCTAAATCCCGGGGACGCATGGATGTATCTGAGGACCAATTCATCGTCACAAACCATTGATTTGCGATACTTTTCGTACAAGTACATACGTTATGGTTATCAAACGGAGCTCTACTCCATTGTCAAAGACCCATCTTACTTTCTGGACGACGCATACTGTATTACTACGAAAGACCGCTCTGGATACGAAATAAATAAAAAAGATTAGATTTGGGTTTTTTAGAATTATTTTTATTCACCTTTTGATGTCAAATATAGCATTCGTAAATGGAGAGATATTGCTGATACCAGGGACGTATATACGTCCCTGCTGATACATGTACCTGTTGTTAAATACGAATAAAGATTAGTCAACAATATGTGTTCATTGTGGAAGTACTATTGATTTCAATGACGATTATATTGGAAATGTTTCAAAGAATATAAATTGTTTTGTTAACGTAATAACACATGGTACTACAGGTATAAAACCTTCTGGATAAAAGAAAACTCAAGGACAAAGAATTGTGTGGTTTAATTCACTGGTGCTCAAGGACAGGACCCCCAATCATCCACTGTACTATTGACTCTCTCCTTAAAGATTTCTTTGAAGTCATGTACAAAACATATCCCATGTCAAATATCATACCAAAACGAAAATCCGTATCTCCTGTATATACATGTACTAAGACAATACGGAAGGGAGGGGGGGGGGGGGGTGATTCCTATCTTATTATATCTTTTTTTTCAACATTAAAAAAAAAGTGTATTATTGTCTTTAGCAAATCAATAAATGAAATGAAATATGTGTATATTTGCTACAATTGTGAAAATATGCATTGTAAATTAAATCGCTTCCCCTTCTTATAACGTATAATACATACAGTACAAGAGAAGTGTTACTGTGCGTTCGATATTTTATTAATTGATTCTCGCGTGAAATGTGTATATTTCACACACACCCCCCCCCCCTCACACACACACACCGCGAGAGAGAGAGAGAGAGAGAGAGAGAGAGAGAGAGAGAGAATTTAAAACATTATACTCTCGTTAAAAAACATAAATATTTACAAAAAACGAAAAGAAAATGCTATGAAATACATTTAAAAGATATGTGATACAGAATTTACGAACCAGTTGAAAAGAGGCAATACGCGCATGTTTACACTTTTGTAAAGTCATGTATTTATTGCATGACAGTGAGGGAGTTTTGATTTTCCCGCAAGACGCAAGAAAAATCATATTTCCCGATGGCAACGCTCGAGGGAGGGGGGGGGGGGAGTCTAAGGGGAACTTTTTATTACTGTGGAATCATTTTTATTCGTGGGGGTCAATGTTCGTGGGTAGCCAAAAATTTCCTGGTTCGTGGGGACGTAATTCCGTTGGTAGCAAGTTCTATTTCGTAAATGAATATTAAACAAATGCTTGTATATACGTTCGTTGGGATGTAAATTCGTGGGCAAGGGTTACCCCCGAAAGCCACGAACAATGGTCCCCCACGAACAATGATGATTCCACAGTATTCGCCACGTCACGTGATTTTCTAGACCAATTAGATGACGCATTATATAGAATTATTTTTAACAAGTATACCGGTAATGATATAATTATCAATAATTGCTTGATAAGTTACCTTGATAATTCATTCCAGTTTAGCAGTTACATGGGATTTAAATACAGGTTTAAAATTGCTGTTTTTCATTCATTATGATTTTACCGCATAAACTAAAGGAGGACTGTCATTTGTGAAACTGGTCCCGGGGTCATACAATTTAGACGAGTTCACTTTTGGTCTCAGTCATCTTGTTATATAAGATATATATACATAGTGGAAAAGTGAGACTGAGAGCAAAATAAAGCTTAGTTTCTATGGCCCCGGGACCAGGTCCCACTCCAATATTTAAAGCAGTGCAGCAGAAGTACTAAGACCACCAAGCTTTACTTACTCGAGTCAAATCAAACCAAAGTTTTATAGAACCATTTTTACAAGTGCTTGGACTTTGGGTGGTTGTGTCAAACAGCAATGTGACGTAAGCCTGTCTATTTCATTGCTAGCCACTCAGTCATGGCTCTTTGAAATCAACAAGATTTGTCTGGCTTTTGAGCTAAGACTAGGTGCATATTTCGCTTGAAACCGCGTCATTTTTAACTTGTTTTGACACAAGAAATAGTTAGCTATGTCCTACTGAAAGTCCATGATCTTGTTAAAATGGTTCTAAATCAAGCAAAGTTACACTTGGTTATATTTTTTAAACAGTTGCTTTAATACACTAAGACACAAGACAAGTTAATCTGGATTATAGGTTAAGACTTAAGAGCTTTAATCCTTTTTTAATCTGCAAGTTTTTTGAGATGCCATCATTGATAAACTTACGGACAAACACCCACCTGTTAACAAGGGGAAAATAACAATGCTTAAGTCCCCACTAGAAGGGTTTTTTCGAAGATTTTCGTCTGCATTGTGGCGCAAGGTGGATTTTTAGGCATTACGGTAGTAGAAAATGCTGTGTGAAACCCGTGATTTGAATTGCCATCAAAATATTGTGTTATTTCGAGGACACTGGTTATTTGAATTGAAAACATATATGCTAAACGGCGTCATATATCTAGAAAACAGTGGAGATTCCTTTGATTGAAGTACGTATTGTTTTGAATGTTCCTAATGACGTCGAATTCCTCAAAAAGGGCATTCATCACGGAACTGCTCGATCGAGATAGCACACCAGAAGGTAGGATATGTTAAATCGAGCCATTTTATTATTAATAACATTTAAAAATGAAATCACTCTCCAGAATATCAAATAAACTTATTTTATCTTTATTTATCAAATTTTAGATAAAAACAAATGACGAACTTCTACTTTTAAATTCAAAATGCAGTTGTAGTCATTTTTCATAAGTTTATTGCAACCATGTTGGCTTTGTTTTCTGTTTATTTAAGTTTGACGCGAAATATGTATTATGTTGTAGGTATTGTAGCGATTTTTAAAAACATTTACCAGTAATCCATCAAATTCCGATTTTTGGCTGATGATTGTGATAATACCCTGATTGATAAACACATCCAATGTTATGCGTTGATCCGATTTTTTAGAAGAATTTGAAAAGAAAAATTAATTATGCTTAATTAATCCCGGCGTGTGTACCTTAATAAAGATGAATGCATGCTGCTAATCTTTTAAACCCCTGAGAATTAATGCATTGATATATGGCTTTAGGAGGACATTTCTATATCCAACGATTTCTGACTTAATAAGGTGCATTTGTATGGACTCATATTATAGATAAGGAATTTCGTAAAGGATTTTTCCTAATTTCTTGAACATTTATAACTTTCTTAGTTTGGAAAGGAGAGGGGAGGGGGTAAATAGAGTGAGAACTGTGTTCATACACCTTCTTTAAAAAAATAATGTCTATAAAATGTGTCACCAGAACTCAAAGTTTTTCTTCTTAACACATAAATTCTCTCTGTTCGGAATTTTCAAGAAGCTTATTAAACTCATAAAAACTCGTGAAGTTAATTAGATAATTTTGTGTCCTTTTTTGTCAATTAAAGATTTCTGCCAGACTGTGCTGTATACCCCTTTCCCCAACGCAACGTAAGAAATGAGCACTTTCAGCTACATTGTACAATAATTTTTTTCTTTGTTAAAAACACTATCATTTTGTTGATGATATTTTAGGAGTTGTCATGTTGTAAATATTGAATTTACCGGGTGGCAGTAAATACAAGTTGTCATGTTGTAAATATTTTATTTACTGCCACCCGGTAAATTCAAAATTTACAACATGGCAGAGTAAACAAATGGCTCTTACACTTTACTCTTGAGTTATATTTCCTCAAGTTATCTTTTTAGATAATCAGAAAATAAGGAAACTTGACACAAACTTAAAAAGGGTGCGTTTTTTATGCATGTTGAGAAAAGTCAACAATTATTTAAAATCAAACAATGTAATCAATGCCTCGATTTTAAAATAGAATTGTTCGTGCACTATGCATGTATTTACAGATGATTATGAGACCAGCAGTTTTAGTCCAATTTTTCAAAGATACAAGAACAGTAAAGATGTAACCCAGAAGGACTACATCAGGGCGTGCAAACACTGCGGGGTCGTCCCCTTAACGGTATTCCTTCGACAGCTTGGGGAGAAAACCATGTCACTGAGGTTCCAACTGCTCTCTCAGAACGCCATCAAGTCGTGTGCAATCGCTTTACTGGTAACAATGATTTCTTTTTAATACGATAAGCGATTTTGCTGTTCTCTTGTTTCAGCTGATCTGATGTTTTTGATTTTTTTTTATTGTTTTTGGTTGTTTTGTTTAAGCGTATCTTTGGATTTTCATATGTTCTCATTTTCAATTTTTTCACTCTCTGTTTTTGTCCATGTTTTAAAACTTTAAACATTTTAAAGCCAATTGTAGAATTTAATATATAATAAGTGTAATTTAGAGTAGTTACATATAGTTTCCGAAAAATCACGTACAGATTACCATCTTAAAAGCTTCCTTCAAATACATGTATATACAGGGGTTACAGGTATATGCAATATGAATAAAAAAACAAAAATATAATTCTATTAGATTTGACCTTATTTTGTGAGTATTTATTAAACTTTCGCTTGTGCTCTTAACTTGGAAGAGTAATAATTTTCATGTAACTGTATTTCAGCGTAATTCGAAACTTCAGTCCTTAGACCTAGAGGGTTGTCAAATTCGTCCATTAGGAGCCAAGTACATGTTCGATGTCCTGGAAAAGAGAACAAACATCACAGAAATAGTAAGCTACAAGAATAATCAATTCTGTATAGTGTAACTTCAAAACTCTACATTACAAAACATGTGGGCATGTTCATGAAGCTATCTTAAGACTATGATCTGTCTCAGATTTATATTAGGACACATATTAGTCTTAAGATTGATTATCGAACGCGTCTTAACTTACGATACCTCTTAAAAATGATCTTAACTTTTAGACATCCCTACAAATGTCTTATTCTTTATAAACTTAACAGTAAACTTGTAGGCTGTTAATTACCACTTCTTAAAAAAAGATACAGCATAAATGAACTGATTTAATATCACTATACCTAAACATTTCTGCTTTAGTTTTTTAGTCTTAAAAAATATAAACAATATATGGATAGAATTATTATTTCCATGCCCTTACCTGCGCTGATCCGGATAATTTTACCGGGGGGGAGGGGGGGGGGGGGGGGGACGGGGGACAATTTCTAAATTTGCTTGCCGGTGGAGGGGGGGTGGAGGGTCTGAGGCCTATTTTCAGTAAGTCTACCATGATCCGCGCGCGCGTGGCATATGTACATTGTAACATTAAAAAAAATTCAGAAGATTTCCCTTCCCGAATTTTATTACCCTTTTGAAATTTGTATTTTTTCAAGTAAATAATAAGCGGCGAATTATATCTAATCAGAATGTAATGACAAAATGATGATAAAAATATTATTTATAGATCTATATAATCTTAATGTGTGGGATCAAATTATATTTAAATTTGAAAAATGTATCTACATTTATTTGATAAATGGGGGCACTAGCGGTTGTTTAGATGCATTTTAAAATGGATGAATGTATGATAAATATTATGACATGTACGTGTGTATACATGTATACAAAACATTGTCTACATTTAATTGGGCAAAACCTGCTTGGAATCAGTACAGTTTCAACATATCAGCTTCACGTGAAGGACCGAAAGTTTCCACATTGCGCAATGACGGTTTCTCTTCCTTTACTTTAAAAATCCCCATTTCCTTCCACTCAATTAGTAGAAAGGCCATCGAACGCATTTAATTTTCCAATTAAAGCAATAAAGGAGGCCTTAATCTACCTTAAATTTTAAACATGATTTTTTTTCGCTATAAGCTATTATTTAGTAAATGATAATTCCTATTAATTTAGCTTTAAAATTTGAAAATTTTCCTATATCTTCATACAAAGCTCTTCTTCTAGAGACGATTAATATTGTCTAAAAGTTGCCACGAGCATCCAGTCCACTTCGTTATATTTTGAAATCACTAAAGGTTCATTATTTTTCTTACCGTAGAATCTCGGCAGCAATAAGCTTGGAACGGAAGGATTACAATGGATTGTTCGACTAATGCAATCAAACCACCATATAAAGTCCATTAATTTATCAGGTACGTTGTGCAAATAAATCTAAACATGCAATTATGTTATAAACTGTGATTTCTGTATAAATACATGATGATTCAGTAACATACATTAAGCAACAATACAACAACAACAACACAACAACAACAACAACAACAACAAAAATGAAGAAAAAAAAAAATTTCATTCAATTCTACTAAGTATTAGCACTGAATCTTTTTTTACAATTACATGTATGTCAGTTATATCAACTGTATCAACTGAAGTAAACTCAATGCTGTACTTGTTGTCAAAGTCGTTTTAGTGGCCTTTGTTTATAAACAAACACACACAAGAGATATTCAGTTCTTGCTAAGTCATTGCTAGAGATGAAATGGCATAAAAAAAACTCCGCCGCGCGTTTTACTCTTCATTCCTTGTAAGTTATGGTGAATTTTTTTCAATTCAAGTTTTATTAAATACAGAGTTTTAATCCAAAATGCATACAGTAAGCTTCCTTTTTTGTCTAAATATGTTTTATTACATTTCATGTGGTGACATAAATTCATGAAATTAGGAAAAGCTAAATAGTCAACTTTTTATAAGATTATTTCTGACTATCGCTTACAGTCAATTTAAAATGTATGTATGTTAGATACACATCGTGATTTACACGATTTTGTTGTTATCCATTATTCCCTGCATTTGAGGAGAAAAATGTTACATTGCATGGTTTTCTTTACATCAACACGATTCAAACTTTAAAACAATTTCATTAATTATTACAATGGATAATTATAACGCAACACAGCTTTACGGGAAACATTGACTAAGTTGTAAAAATATATAGTGCATGTTTTTGTTTGTTTAATTCTATTCAAAGTATGCACACACACACAACAAAATTGAAAACTTCAATTGGGAGAGGTTTGATGTATACTGTGCATGATGACAAATCCTACTGAGCCTCTCAATTGAGATATTTAAATTAGAATTAAATTTCCGCATGAAAAACAAAACTGGCGTTTAAATTCAGCTCAAAAATGTTATTTCTCGTATACGTTCTTTTATTTTTTTAATGACATGATACATACTGATTTTCATCACGCAAATACAACATTACCACAATATATAGTTGTTGGAACAGCTTGTATGCGCAACTCAGAGGACTTGAAAGATTTTCATTTACTAGTACTTGTCGACCGCGGAAGGGGTATAATGCAATCCTACATGTACTTCTGTGTTTGCTTGATCGTTACTAACTGGATGGTACACGCTGAAAAACGGGACATTGCTTTGATAATGTATACTATAAAAAGACATTATTTTAAGCTTTTCAAATCAATTCAGAGAGAAGCGAATGCAATATCAAGTGCAACGTTCGAGACACATTGTTCTAATAGTGGATGCTTCTACAATATGGTTAACACCACCAGAAATGGAGAATCAGTATCATGCAATGCCAACGTTGTAACAAGATTAGATTCCATCGTGATGAAAATTGACAAACTAAGCAGTATTCAACATGCAACGAAATGCAAAAAAGGATTTAAGATTAATCAAAACCGTTGCTATAAGTACGTAGCGACCAAAATGAACTTTTTTGAAGCCCAGATGTTCTGCCGAACACAGCAGTCATCTTTGACAGATATTAGCGATGCAAATGAAGAACAATGGATAAGAAAACTGATGGAAGATCCCCAAATTTGGACATCTGGATCTGACCTTGCAGAACACGGAGAATGGAAATGGCTGTCGTCAGGATTACCCATGACCTTTACAAATTGGACTAAAGGCCAACCAGAAAATAATCAAGAACATTGTTTATGCTTTCATAGGCCAACAGCATGGCATGACTGCGGCTGCAGTGAGAAGTTTGCTTTTATTTGTAAATACTAATCCAAATACTACTCGTTTGAATCTAAAATCTGAATGAAATGGGGACAAATCAAAGCATTTATAATAATAACATGATAATCTAATAGTTTTACTTGTGTATTTATGTACTGTTTTGTTGAGCATCAAAAATAAAATGTTTATTTGCATGAGGTCAAATGTTTCATTAAAATTTGAGTTTAGTTTGTGCTAGTTGAAATGCATGTACACTTGTTCAACATGTGCACATTTAGATACGTCAATCAAGAAGTCAGGCGTGTTTTCTCGCTGCCATTGATGGAATACAGAAATATTTTAATAATTGGAAATTAATGGGACTTACCTTCTTACCTTTTAGCTGATGTTTGATGTTAATTCCCAGAAGTCATTCAAATAAAATAAAGAAATGACTTGAGATAGAGCAAGCCTATATTGTCCCAGTATTGGTACATGGCTGGCTTGAAATGGGCGTGTTTAACAGTGCTCATCACGCGATTGCTTTGTCCCACATGGTACATTTACATGTAATACACAGTCTGCACTGCACGACAAATGATGGGTCAATGACGTAAATTGTTGGGGCAAAATAATCTTACATATTAGACAAATAACAAAGAAAACTAGTGTATTTATCTGGTTAAATACCGCAGAAAAATTTAGATATATTTAAAACGACGGTTTCCTATAAATGGCTTCTTTTAGAAATCTTAAAGGAATCTTTATATCAGTGGATGCTGTTCCATAGAATTATAAACCGCATCAATTAAGGTCACTACCTGTTTCATCACAAAATGTCTACCATTCCCTAGGTACCAACCAGTTTTCTCCATGAAGACAACAAAATGTCATTAGATTATTTCGATATGTTTTGTCCCAAATCATATAATAATAGACAATTCTTCAGCTAATCTTTAAGATGGGAAATAAAAGTCAACTATAATAGACTGAGTTGGACATTCTTTGTCTTGAAAGGTTGTATGCAATATTTAGACCACGTTGAATGGTCAAACAAGAAGAGGAATAGCCAAATTAAATAATAATTTTACAGAAACTAAATTGTCATATTCTCTTTTTATAAAATAAATCAAGTCCGGCTATTTATGTAATCATTAAAATCTAGTCATTTTTTTTAAATTTAGATAACCAATTTGAAGATAGTGATGCCGTCTATATATCAGAAATATTACACGTATGTATTATGAAATGTTTATTTTAGAATAACCAACATTTCGTTTTATATGTTATTCTATTGCTCAGCTTGGTTGGCTACCGACTATTGATTGCTACTTTTTTGTTTACACAGGGAGACAATATTTTGAATGAACTAAATCTAAGCCACAACAATTTCTCTGCAGAGGGCGGCTTAATCATAGGAAGTGCTTTAGGTAATTTCTCATATTTATCTCAGGATTATCACATATCTTAATTTGGTGGCATATGATACTCAAATGCTACCAAAGAGCAAAAAGAACACTCATGTAATCATACCAATGAAATCAAAAGGTCTTATTAGAAATATAAAATATCACCTTAGAAATATAAATCACATTACTAACGAAAAGTTGCTTATGATATGTTTAATGCCTCAATGTTTAGAAAAAAAAATTAAACAAAAAGCGCATGTGTCTGACACATTTCTCGTAATTCTTATGAATTTTGAACGTACGAATGACAAAATTTTGGTTGCTGTGTATGCAAAAGCCATATTTTGAGAAAATTATAAAAGATGAGATTATTTAATATTGAGTGCATTTTGTAAGAACGAACCTTTAATATATAACAGGTTGTAATGAGACGATAAAACATCTGAATTTGAGCTGGAATCACATAAGAGGAAGAGGAGCACAAGCAATTGGTCTCGGTCTTCAGGTAATATGTCTTCAATTAGATTTGATTTTAATACCATGTATAATATTTTTTAAATAATTTATTTTTATGAATAGTGTATATTTGTTCTGTTTTCTTTATTACCCCCCTTCTTGAATACAAAATTTGAGCATCACTCACCTCTACGTCAACCTAACAGAGAAATAATAAATTTTATTTTCGCAGAAAAACGCATCAATACGGATTCTAAACGTATCCTGGAACGGCTTTGATGTGGCTGGTTGCCATGGTCTTTCACATGGATTGTCGAAGAATAGTACACTTGTAGATTTAGATTTATGCTCCAACAGGGTTGGTATAATTGCCCTCTCCAAGTTGTTAGAAGGAATGAAAAGAAACTCCACCCTCGAAGTTCTAAGGGTGCGTTTGTCTAAATTTTACCTTTTTTATTATGGATTAATATCTTGTATTTTAATAAACGTGTAATTAGATGAATCTAAAATGTGTCTGAAATTTTCTTTTAACAGATCGGCAACAACCCTATTACTGCCCAGGGACCAATGTTTATACTGCAATCTCTAAAGTCGATACCAAACATCAAATACATTGATCTTCATGTAAGTTTTTGAAAGAAAAACTAACGGCACCTGAACAATTTTTTGTTGAGTTAAAAAAAAAGATATTTATCGTTGCATTTTCTCGAATTGACTGACAATGGATTTCATTATTTCTCTCTTTATCAAAAGCTGCAACCAGTTGATATGGACTTTGTCTCTAACTTGATCACCTGTCAAAAGACCCGCGACATCCATATCACCTACGGAAAGGTCTGTTTAAAACCAGCTACAGGAGACGAGGACTCAACTATGTACATAAAAGGGGATCCAGTCACTGTTATGTTCGAGTTCACAAGAATGAAAGACGTTGATATATTGGATCTTTTTATCACTTTCGACACGGATGGTAGTCATTCTGTCACGTGGGAGGAATTCAAAGAAGGTGTACAGGTATAAATCTGCACAATTTTACTATATATCTTTGCTCAATGCTGGATTCAAATCTACGTAAAAAATTAATTTTCTTTCGCTATTTCTCGAGAATAAATTACACTTGTGCTTTTTGCTTTCAATTACTAAGGTTAGCAAAATTCCTGTTAGAATGCGTGACCTGGACACAATAATCAAACGAATTGACATCAACTTGGATGGAGAAATAAACTTTTCGTAAGTATTTGGCCGATAATTCTTTAACTTAGTATTTGAAAATCAATTTCCTTATAATAGGGGAGAAATATGTTATAATTTTTTATATATATTTGAAGGGAATTGATGATTGCTCAGAAAGAGCACAATTTACGGGTAAAGCGGCTAATGGATAAAGGAGAACGGGTCTTTATGAACAGTGAGGTTGGAGTGATACACCAGGAGCTGTTAGACTGGTTCCAAGACAAAGGGGTGTTTCTAAAGAACTACTCTTTTTTATCCACTTTGCAAGCATCTGAGAACTAGAATATATGTTAAAGAATTTACACGCATACGCAATTTGTTTTGTTCTGCTCTGGACAATTGTACTCAAAGTTACTTAAAGCTTATTTCGTTTTGTTTTCCTTTTTGAAGAATTGAATATAGAAGAATTGTTCGTTTTTTTTATGAAATCATAATAAATTATTAATGTTTGTTTTTTTGTATCATTTAAATTCTATAAGCTTACTGGGGTTTTGAAATATTTTGCACCCAAAGTTACAATTTCGGAATTTAAATAGCTTGCTGACTACGTACATGTATGTAATTAAAGCTAATTTCATATTTTCTGGCTGACCACTAATCTTTATTTTTCGAATAAAATTCACGATTGTAATAATTTTATACAAATGGTTTCACCAAAATGAATGGGCATTGATTGATGTGTCTTTATCCATCTCATATGAGTTAAGACTTTATAATCTAACCAGTAAACGGATATGAATTCAGAAACATACTATACGTTAAAATATCGTAGGTCACCCAGATATTCTTTTGGAGAGTTATCCTCTTTAGAACATGTTTTCTGAAATTTTGTTTTAAAAGAGTTCCTTCTATAAATGAATGAATGTCTTTTTAAATTAATATTCATCGTGTATTGTGGATGCTTGTTTGAAAGAGTAATAGGTTGGTTTTGTCAATCACAAATCGAACCGAACATACCAAAATTGAACACACCACAAGACATTTTATTAGAATAAAAACAAATATTTTTTTATATGTAGTCAATTATTATGAGTTTCTTTTGTATCTTTCAAACAAGTATTCTATTTTCTGAACATGATATACAAGAGTTTATGTGTCGAGCATGACGCGTAATCTAAATCGGGAAGTATTAAGATCATAAATTTACATTTTCCGGTGTCTTCGTCTGTGATAACTTGGGACATAAAGTTCAATACATTACATATAAATGACGCAAATGACGTATTGTTGGGGTGCAAGCGGGGTTTGAATTATTATACGAAATGTAAATAACGTAAAATGTCAATAATTTAATATTCAGTTGTACAATTACTATAGGTAATCTTTCTTTGAATATTATGAGGTGATAATTATGGTTGGGGCGTTATCAAATCTATCATAAAGCACTAGGCATTCGGGATTTTTTTGGATTTGATCACGCCCCGACCAAAATAATCACCTCCAATACTCAAAGAATAATTCCTTATTCCTTGAATATTGGTCACCAATAGGGGTTTTTTTTCACGTACAACGATTTTTTAAAAACAGCACTATGTACTCTGTAACTTTCCCCGACAATGTGCTCAATTCATATATAAAGCTTTAAGGATAAGACAAACCAAACTTTCACGCTTACTTTTATATATGTATTAAAATTTAAAACATTGACATTATATAGGTCCGATGGGCCGGGTGTGACAATAATATGTTAAATTTCAATGTGTATATGTTAAATCACTTTAATAAATGATTTACTTACTTACTTACTAAGTATATTTTAAAGGACTTTAATTACATATTTTAATTAGTATGGTTCAAAAGATAAGGCAAAATATCATCGTTTTTGCGGAAAGACGTACAGTAACCAAACTTCCATTTTTGATGGCATGTAAACAAACTTCTAAATAAACACAAAAATGTGTTCAAAATACATTGGGATTTAACAAGATCTTGTGTTTTCATACACTTTCATACATGAAACAATTTTAAGAGGTTTCATCATTTTCAACAAAATCTTATCGAAAGTTATTTATTCTAAATGTTCTATAGGGAAACAATTCTTCGTACGGAGTAATAATCTTCCATTTAGTTTTTTTTTTCTTCATTATTTTGAACGGTGACTATCTGAAATTCACCAATAAGAAAAATGTTAGGAATGGACTATTAATGACACAAGTATTTTACACTTTCCCAGAGTATTGCAAAAACACCACCTCGTCATTAGCATTTTTATCCGGCACAGTGTCATTTAAAAATGCATTTGTGTCCGTCAAACTGGCTGGAGAACTGTACCACTCCAGAAAATACTTTTAAAATAACAACAACTGTTAAAAAAATGAATAGCACGAGTTCTAGTTTTTGAGCGTAATAAAATACTAATATTTTACGTGAATGGAACCCAAGCTCTGAACTATAGCAAATCTTCGTTGAGACGAATTTGAAACTTATTTTTAATGTACTTTAGGAGTGCATTAAGCTTCTTTTATGCGTGGTCCTTATCCAAGCATGACGTTATTAAGACCATAATGAATCGCAAAACTATACCTTATATGACCGGGTCAAAAATATTCTCAATACTAAGTACTTCAGCTTTTGCAATAATTTTACAAATATTTGACTAAATGTATTTCATCGGAGGATTTTGGAACACATTTTTCCATTATATATCTAGTACATACTTCGGCTAAAAAGTCTTTATACAAGCAAAGTGAAGCCCTCAAAGTAGAAAGGAACGTCACTCCAAGGAACTTATTCATTAAAATACAAAGGATGAATTGTCACAACATACATACTACAAGACAATGGGAACAATTAAGTTTCCTCTTTCCGTCACCGAAAAATGGTATTTGATATTACGGAAATAACCGAGCGCAAATCCTTAAATGAAACCCATTACAAGCATTAATCCTTAAAATACAAACGAAACATCATCTAAAAATACATGTATAACAGAACAGTTATTTCAGTATGAAAAGAGTACCTAAAATGCAATTGAAATGATTAACAATTGATCATTTATTCAATAAATCGGGCATAGAATAAAAGTTAATTCGCATTATACAGTGATTACTTTAAATCTTTAATTTTTTTTAAGATCGCTTTTGAGAAGAAGTATTGGTCACTTGTAACTAAAAATTAAAAGTCATTGTATGGCCTTTACTTTAGCGTAAACTATGTATCGCAATAAACTATTTTTGTTCTTATTGTATTAATACGCCGAATGAGATTTAGCCGTGCGATATTTTGTCCATTCAATATTTTCTACGATAGGTTCGTTGTTTGCGGTTACATTTAATTTTCGTTGATAAAAAAAACATGGTACTTTTTTTTATCAATCTACTTATCCATAAAACTTTTCATTCCAATTTGCTTTCTCCTTTTTGCACTAATGCTTCTCTTCCCATATTCAGTCATGAAGCACTCTTTCTTTTTTTTTATTAAGTAGATCCATTCTTTAACATTTACCCTTGTATAACACCAAACCTAGCCTTCTGGGCGACACGCATATGTCTAAAACCAAGCAAATTGATCAGAAGTAACAGCCTTTTCTTTTTGGATTAAAACTATCAGATTTTTACACCCATTCTCATTACTTACGCGCGTACCAGTACACAAAATGTCGTATGAGGCCTTATTAATCTCATAATCTGAACACGATTTCAATTGGGGATAATCCGATAAGGGTTGGATCCGTAAATTTCATGCACTCTGTTGTCGAAACACCTAAAGTTTGATATTGGTTAACGGCAATGTAAAAAAATATAGTATTGGTTAATGGTAATGTAAAAGAGGTGAAAAACATGTGTGATTTTCTTGTTTTCCCGTGAATTAGGTCTCTAACGTCAAATCAGGCCTCAGCAATGGATGTAAAACGAGGCGAGAGTCCAAGTATGGGAGAAAAAATCTTCAGGGTGAGTTGAATTATCAAACTTCATTGCAATATATACCTAGCAAGTTAACTACAGTGAAAAAAAAAAACTGTGTAGTGATTATGAATTAGTATTGAGTAAATTCGATAATTTGTGTCAGTTACTTGTAAATGAGTGTTGAGGGGGTTGAATTCGTTTACTTATTTTGTCTCGAATTTGAGTCCGAAATCATCATAATTATTTCGTGCAGTTCGTGTATTCTTTTAGGTTGCTGAAGGTTTCGGTCGATCGATTAACTGGTTAGAACTAGATCTTGTAGATTTCAGTCCAGTTAGATTGTATAGAACTATGAATCACAATCGGGGGTTTTTTTTTAGAAATAGTGGAGAAAATACTCGGTAGCTGTAACAGTATCGTACAGTATCATAGATTGCTTGTATGAAAATAATACGAAATATGCATACCATCAGAGAATTCATAAACGACTCACAGGAATCAAAAACAAATTTGGGTATGCCTCAATGACGCTAAATTTGTAGTTGGGAGATGGAAGGTAGGAATTTTGTACTGACCGAGTAGTTTTGACAACTTTTACTATAATTCTAGCATCTCTTTTCATTGTTAGTTCAGCATATAATATCAGCCTTAACATCCGTCAAATTAGCATTCAAATGCTCTCAAATTTGCCCCCCCCCCCCCCCCCCAAAAAAATGACATTCATGAATTTACGAAAAATGCCTTGCTGATGTTTTCAAAGAAATTATACCGGTATATTATATGAAGTGCATTGGCGCTAAACATCCAAATGTATAGTTCAAAACCAAATGAATACTACATTGTTTATTGTAATCTGTAGTTTGGGGGGGGGGGGTCGGCGCTCATGGGTCCTTCGAGTTACTTTAAGTTCCCTCGATTCAGGAGGTCTGGATTCTGCATCAAAGAATGGGGAAATCATTACTGTGTTGACACCCTTTTATATCGTGACACGTGACTTCTTGCTTTCGTTGAATGGTAATAAGGCCCTACTTTGGGATTCGAACCCGCGACGCAAAAACCAGCTACCGTTTGAAACATCAGTCATTTACTTTACGTTGTAGACTGATCTAAATTTTAATTAGAGTTCTACTAATCCCAAAATTTGTTGTGGAGGGCTATTTTTTATATGACCATCATATCCTTAATTTCGTTCAGCATCAGCTATCTAAAATAATCGACTTATTTAAGCACATGAACTGGACATTTTGCCTTGCTTGATTGAGTCTATATAGCATGCATCTTTAAAATACTGCAAATGTGATGGTTTAAAATAACTGTTTTTTAAGAGGGATCATGAGACTAATCTTTAAAGTTCAAATCATAATCGTTCTTCATTTATAACCAAACTTTTCTCGTTCTTATGTAATTTTTATTAAAGTCTCAAAGGTTTCTACTAGACTTGTACACATGTTGACAAGCACTTTTGTTTTCATCGTTTAAAAGGATAAACTCGACACACAGTTCATTAAAGTCCGGTGGCATTTGTCTAGCATATTGATTAAATTTACACACAAATAAGATGTGTCCTTAATTTAAATTCTTGCACAAAACCCAATCAATAATTATCACAAAAACATTAATCATTTATTCAAATAGAAATTTCTCAATAACATTTAACAATGTAATTGAATTGATTGCTCTTCCTACAGATGGTTACACCCCCAGCAAAAAGGGAGGCACGACGATCCCTGAAATCCACCTCCCTCGGGATGGCAGCTAAGTATCGTCTCTCTACTAATTCGTCTGTGTCCTCCAACGCATCTTCTACGTCCACGGTTCCCGCCAAACCACCCCCGAATAAGGTCAATAGGGTGAGAAAATCTGAAATCGATCTGCAACTCCAGAGGGAGATGGAACAAATTCGGATGGAGGAAGAAGAGCGGAAAAGAGGAGAAGAACTAATGCTAAAACAAAAACAAAAAATCAAAATTGAAGATTTTGAGGACTATGACTTTGATGGTAAATACACGTATAATTTAAATGTGCGATTATTTTATATTTTAATGTCCGCCGATTGCGAATCAACAAGTGACAAATTATGTTCCATTTTCACTTTAAAGGTTTCAAAGATATTTTTTATTATCATGCTGTGCTCTAAATTAATCATTTGATATATCTGTACCTCACACAGTTAGTTACTAATTACGTTAACATTCATAATTGTTAACGTGTTTATGACCTGTTTGTTATTTGACAGTCATTGATAAATATCGCTATACAGCACTGTAATTATTCTAGAATATTTTATTTAAATCGCCAAGTAGCAACAGAGATGCATGACCTGACCTTTCCACCTTTTCCGTAAAAGACCTTTTTACCTATATTTATATTAAGAAAGATAAATAAAAGCAAATGGTCCTTCCACTTTATTACTCAGTATTTCAGAATATTTCAATACATATACAGTAAATACTAGCAGATACATTACCAAAAATAAATTTTTAATGTGATGTAGATGACAGCGATTTGTCCGACACTGAATCACTGGGCGAGGAGATTAGTCAGAAGATGTATATGGAGGCCTGTAGGGATCTACACATAACGCCCATCAAAGCCCTGTATAAAGCGCTGGGGACGGACAGGTTGGCAGTGGTGGGCGTCATTTTGAAAAAGAATGAATCCAAAGCTTGTGCAATAGGACTTGTGGTACTGATAGGCGTATTTTTTCTCAACTTTTCCAAATAAAAAAACGTATTTCATCGCTAACGGAAAGGATTTGTTTGTTTATTGGTCATTGTCTTTAACTGGATTTATGCAAATGAATTCCGATTTAAAAATTTAAAAGATCCTGCTGAAACAAATTTTGTTTAAATTGAATAAATAACCAATTTTTGTTGGCTAACTAAGGAGAAAACAAAAAGATGTCAGAGTTATATATGTGGGTTTTTTTTTTTGTTTCCAGCGAAATTCGACAGTCGAAACACTTATTCTGGAAAGCAATGAACTGGGCGGATATGGTGCTAAATGTATTGCTGATGCAATTACTAGAAATGAATATCTGACGGAAATCGTAAGTCATCACCACAGACACCTGATGTTATATTTTTTAATGAAAAAGTATGCAATGTATCCTATATATACTGTAAATTCCTTATTTTAAGCGAGTACTTAATTCCGCGATTCCGCTGTTTTGTATCAAATCGCGAAATTATAAAACCGCGAGCACCAGTTTTTTGTTATAATTTCATATAGTTAAAAACCGTCAGAAAAATGAAAGTGAAATTTTTAAATCCGCGAGAGTTGCTTCTCGCGATTTTACGCGGATATTAATTCCTCGCGTTTAATAGAGACAGTACCTTAAAACACATTAGGTAGGGAGTACTAGTGTACTGAGGTGTCTGAGGTCCCCACTTGTTGCATCACAAGCCTCTGTTCTGTCATAGACCAATAAATAAAGTTGATACTATGTTATGATTTTTTTTCCTTCATTTTTATTATTATCAACACAATTGTTCTGTACGTAAGCGAGAAATGGTGTTTGTTTTTGTTTTTTTTTACAGCGAATAGTTGAAAATAATATTGGAACGGAGGGTGCTCGGGTGATCTGTGATGCACTACGTAAGAATAACTATGTCCGACGCCTTGATTTAAAAGGTAATGGTGTAACACCTTTTATTCTCTATCCAAATTCCATGACACTAAATCTTATTCCATCGAACGCCATGTTTTCCTTTTAAAAATCTGTTCATTTTTTCAGGAAATGGATTTCACGAGGAAGACGCTAAATACTTCAAAGATATGCTTGATGTAAGATCCATCTTTCTTCAATTCTATTCAAAAACAATCTCATCTGAATTCATATATCTAAAAGAAATATCACAGATAACGTAAACAATTGTTTTGTTGTGTTTCAGGAGAACCATGCTTTAAGAGAACTATACCTTAGTCACAATAAATTTCAAGAAGTTGGTGGAGAAATATTTGCTGATGGTCTCGGTAAGTTAGAGTTTGATAAATTGTTTAGCCAAATCACAATAATTACATAAATGTATTTTGTGTTGTTTCTTTATTTTGCTTATGGTTATAGACAGGTGAATACAGCGATGTTATATTTTAATAGATTTCTTTCTTAGTTAATAATGATTATCTACGTGAATACAACAATGTTAGTTTTCTCATTACTTTCTATCTTAGCAAACAACGATTTTCTAAGAGTACTTGATCTTAGTTGGAATCATTTACGCATGCGTGGTGCAATGGCAATAGGTTCTGCATTACAAGTAAGTCACATATGTTGTTTTGTTATATCAAAATTCTTCATTGTAACAGACATACAATTATATGGCATCGGTTTTTGACCAGAAAACAATTCTTAAGGTTGTATATTTTAATATTTATAATTTAATATTAAAGGTGAATCGACATTTAGAAAAACTTGATATTTCTTGGAATGGTTTCCATATTCGAGGTGCTCTCACGATTTCCAAAGCACTAGAAATTAACACCACGCTACTAGAACTTAACCTAAGTTGTAACAGGCTCTCGGACGGATGCATCCAAATTCTGGTGAACGGCTTGAAGAAAAACTCTAACTTAAAAGTCCTTAGGGTAAGTAACTTCAATAATATATAAGTAGATACAATACAATAGACGCACAATCTTGCAATGAATGAATTGATTTTGATGCATTTTCTATCGAATTCAACATGTATTTATTTCTATCATTGTAGCAGTTTTGAGGTTATATAATATCTTTAAAATTTATATATATTGTACATGATTTTTTTTATTTACAGTGTATATATTTTCGTCTTCTTTGCAAGTCTTAAATGTTCTCTGATAAATTATAATTATGATTCAAAACATTTTCTCTTGTACAACAATGTCACAGATTGCGCAAAATCAAATTTATCCACCGGGAGCTTTCAAAATTCTGGAGAGTATTGAAAATACGCCATCCATAGCACTCGAGCTCCTAGACTTGGGGGTAGGTACACTATGTAATTTCTTCATAAAACTGGTTTAATTATTTCACCAGGGAGATGAAATAGTTATAATTCAATGATTTTAAAGGGACATGATTTTATTAAATTTTATTTTTTTTAATTTTTAATATCTAGATGGGTTAATATGGGTATTTTTAATGCTTCATAAAAATTTGAAAGTCAAATAATCAGAGACAAGCAAGATATAGATTTTGAAATTCTTTGTTTTGTAAACAAAGCTCCAGTTATTGTTTACATATGTGTTGAATTGGTAGAAATTTAAATCAAACGTTGCTTTCTTTTGTTGATAATACCATTTATGAACACATTGAATCAGTTAATCTTGTCTGTCACAAGTCACTTTGGTCAAAGAAATGGTAGTTTCTTATAACATTATTTGGAAACAAATATAAGAATCGAGCTTTATTTAAATAACAATGAATTCTTAACTCTGTATCTCGCTTGTAACTTAACTTCTAACATTCAAATTTAGGCCCCTTTAAGTGAATTTTCAATGACTTTAAAAATGTGGAATATGACTGTATTTATTTTTACCTAAAAAAAAAAAATGAGCAATTTTACTTTATCTAGGACACCCCGGTAATGGATACATTTGAAAATTTGTATAAAAAGCTACAGGAAATTCGGAATCCCTTTAAAGTGATATACGGCATGGTGTGGGCCACGGATCGCCAATCTCTGGCCAGCGCCGACCAAGAACCGGAAGAGGAGGATCTCCTTAACGAGGATCCGCTCCTAGTTTTGTTTGAGTATGCGCGGTTACAAAACTTCCGGTTGGTAGACATGTTTAAACAGCTTGATACGGACAACAGTGGATCTCTGGACAGACAAGAGTTTTCAAGAGGACTAGCAGTGCGTAAATACAAATTTCACAACAGAGAGTTATTGTAGCCATTGGATTTGACTGATGATTTATTTTCGTTTTAACTATAAACGTGTCAACTGTTATAAAAAAAATTTAATAAGAATTAATTTTTAATTTTTTTAGCTCACCTGAGCTGAAAGCTCAAGTGAGCTTTTCTGATCACATTTTGTCTGTCGTCCGTCTGTCCGTCTGTCTGTCTGTCCGTAAACTTTTCACATTTTCAACATCTTCTCCAGAACCACTGGGCCAATTTCAACAAAACTTGGCACAAAGCACTGTTAGGCAAAGGGGATTCAAAGTTGTGAAAATTAAGGACCACGTCTTTTTTCAAGGGGAGATAATTAGGAATTATTGGAAAATTTTGAGAAATTTTCAAAAATCTTCTTCTCAGAAACTAATCAGTCAGGAAAGCTGAAACTTATGTGGAAGCATCCTCAGCTAGTGTAAATATAAAGTTGTGAAAATCATGACCCCTGGTGGTAGGGTAGGGCCACAATGGGGGTCGAATTTTTACATAGGAATATATAGAGTAAATCTTTAAAAATCTTCTTCTCAGAAACTAATCAGCCAGGCAAGCTGAAACTTATGTGGAAGCATCCTCAGCTAGTGTAAATTCAAAGTTGTGAAAATCCTGACCCCCGGGGGTAGGGTGGTGCCACAATGGGGGGTTGAATTTTTACATAGGAATATATAGAGTAAATCTTGAAAAATCTTCTTCTCAGAAACTTATCAGCCAGGAAAGCTGAAACTTATGTGGAAGCATCCTCAGTAAGTGTAGATTCAAAGTTGTGAAAATCATGACCCCTGGCGGTAGGGTGGGGCCACAATGGGGGTCAAATTTTTACATAAGAATATATACTAGAGTAAATCTTTAAAATCTCTAAAACTTAGTAGCTAGGAAAGGTGAAACTTATGTGGAAGCATCCTCAGGTAAGGACTAGGTAGATTCAAGTTTGTTCAAATCATGATCCCCGGGGGTAGGATGGGGTCACAACGGGGAGGGGGGAGGGAGACAAATTTTTGACATAGGAATATATGGAGAAAAATCTTCTACAACACCATTTGTCTAGAAAATCTGTAACTTTAGTAAAAGCAGCCTTGGGTAGTGTAGATTCAAATTCGTTAAAATAAAAATCTTGAGGCGTAGGGTAGGGCCACATTCGGGATCCAATTTTACAAAGGAAAACATTTTTAATTCACAAAAAATGAAATGTTATAATATATGGTTTTACTTATATGCAAACATTTTGCCAATTTGTGATTCTTTAAAATTGTTAAGACTTTCGCCCCTGGACGATTCTTGGGCCTCACAAGGGGTTCAGAGTTTGATGTAGGTTTATATCCCATGTATAAACAATTGTCTAGGATCTTGTTGAGAACTGCGATGCTCAACATGTGATATGAATATAAAATCATCCTGTTAGAAAAGGGACTTGATTATAAACATAAGAATATCTACATGTATTATACTACATTGTCCAGATATTTTGTATTATCCATTAAGCTGATTTTATCATGCCTATTGCTGCTCAGGTGAGCGATGTGGTCCATGGGCCTCTTGTTTGTAAGTTTCTATTAAATACTGTGGACTTTTATATTGAGCATTTGTTTTCTTTTCACTGTTACATCAGACACAATACTGATGTTCAACAGGTATATGATGCTTAATTAGGAATTGTACACTTAAATTTGGATTGTTTTCGTTTCAGCAAGTAAATATTCCCATGAATAAACGATCTTTAAATCGACTCATAGATATGATGGACGTGGATGGAGATGGCGAAATTGACTTCAGGTAATATCATATTTATTTATTTTATCTTGGTTTAGAAATATAAGCATAAATAGTTATTGAGTGTAAAATATCAGAAATTTTACACTTTTCTCACTTTTCAGTGAATTAATGGCAGCCCAACAGAAACACAAGCAGCTATTGAAAACTTATATGAAAAGTGAGCGACCATTAGAAGATACGGAAATCGGCCGAATAGACAGACTATTGAGAAAAGTCATGTACAAGAGATTTCTCATGCGCAAATTTTAACTCAACATTTCATTTTTTTCACCATGTTGTTTTATTAGAATTAAAATAAAATTTTAAAAATTCAGAGCAATGAATATGTCATTTTTGATAAGAATATCCTAACCTTAATGCCAGAAAACCTGTTTAAGAAATGATGTAAGGTCTTTTGGGGAAAAATAAAATACGATGAAGTTTTATTACAACTGAATTTATCTTAACTTTAACAACGATTTACATTTTCTACTACAACTATTATGAGTAAAATTGTTGACATCTGGTTTATAGCCTTATGTATTTTGGTCGTTCTATCACAACTTTGCAGCCTGATCAATCTTTTTTTTTAAACTTAAGCTGATGCTTTATTAATATATGAAAATAATAATTACTCTTTGAAATCTATATAAAACCAGATGAGAAGATTCACACTTTAAAAACATAATATTTTTTCATTGCTATGTCATAGTTTCTACGTACAAAATGACAATAAAAAAAAAAGTAAATCCAAAATGAACGATTGCAAGATTCTTAATTGTTGTTGAACTTACATAATTTTCAGATGCCTCTGAAACTCGTTCGCCTATGTTTGTATCTTATAATTTGATAATCATCATTTAATAAATCAGAACGTAGAAAGTTTTGTTTAGAATTTAAAAAATCAACAGAATATTTAGACAAATTATTTATTTAATTCAAATCTCTATTATGTACATCTATCTTTTTACAAGAAAAAATACACAGGTGTATGGATGCGCATAATTAAAGCCTAATCACGAAAATCAGTTTATCATTGTCTCACAAAAGGTCGGTAATTTATATTTTTCTCTACAAAAAAGGTTCATTAAATTTGACTTTCCGCTCATTTCATTTTTAATAATATACTCAGTGGTCTCCCGAAGGCTTAACACAGAGGGCAATTTAGTATGAAAATTAATGACAGCGGAAAATGCTTCCGACTAGGACATTACTTTTGCGTTTATAGAAATGTAATTTGTATACATATCAGGCTGTGTATGCTGTATATTAAGGTACGGCGATACTTATAAACAGCCAGCAAGCGGACAAGCTTTGGGCGAAAAGAGGTCGCCATGTGTCCTTAGGAATTGTTACCAGGCTGGTTGCAGTATTTTAAGATTACGACAGAAATGGAATATCTTAAGTGGATTTTATTTTTCGTCGCTTTGGGGTCAATCGTTGCTCATGATGAGGAAGAATGTCGGGAACTAATGAGTAGTGAGTAATTTTATTATAATATTTTAAATTTTTTAAAAAAAATTCATATCGTTTGTTTTGAATCATGATACATTATAAGAGGAACATCACTTGCGTTGTATGGGCTAATTGCATTATTCTCAAATATTCGAAAGTATATATTAATGTTTCACTTAAAAAGTTTTTGATTAACACTAGATAATATATATCTTAAGATTGGGATTGACTGACGAGACGATAAGATTACGTGTTTTAGAGAGTGGAACAATGTTAGGATATATATTTCTCTTGCCTGACATGCACGTAATTCAAAAAATTCATGTTGCAATCTAGAAACTGTCAAATCATCGGTATCAGTTGTCAACTCAGCAGAATAAAAGATATGAAAAAAATTAAGTAGAATCAACTGAAATAGACATACGATATCAACAATACATTATTTATTCATTAAAGAAAACAAAGAGTATAGAGATAAAAATTCCCATTTAATCACAAACTTGTATTATGTTCTAATCCAATAACATTTTCATATTAATCAACAATTTGCGTCAATTTTTTTTTTAATCAAGTGACATTCAATTTACGGTTCATTTCTATATATATTAATTTTATTCTTATTCAAGTTCCCATTCATTTTCCTTTTTCAAAACAGGGTTACGACACTCAAAACCTCCCGACCTGTTTTTCGCGCTATTTCAAAGTATTATGATAGTCCCATGCATGTCTTGCCGTAATGAGCCGAGGTTAATAAGCATTTTTTCTTCATGTCATTATTTGAGAAACACTTTTTTTTTGCCAGTTACATCTTGTCTAACACGCATTCAAAAAAAGATTGTCAACTGTAATTATAAACAATGTATGTTAATCATGCGTTATTTTTAACTCCTTGTCTTACCTTTTAGTTCGCTAGGGCTTGTTTATGTGGTGAATCTTTATGTAAAAAAAAAAAATATAGCTGAATTAGGTGTTATAACGGTGACCTTGAAACATGACTTTCTTTGACATGAAGTACGTCACAATTTAAGTCAATTTACATGTGAATATCTTTAACTCTTAGCATGCAACGTACCATCATGTCTTTGTCATATTTATTTATTTTTTTTTTTTTTTTTTTTTTTGCAGTAATTGGTTACATCGATCTCTAAAAATATTTGAAATGAAATGATTACAACAGTTTTTTATTATGTCAGAGTTTGAAAACAATAATATCAAAAGTATAAAGAATATGGCTTGCAGCAATCACAAATTTTATTTAAAAAATATATCGTTACACACAAATATCTATCATATCATTTTTTAATATGAACGTACTTCAAGTCCAAAACATTAAGAGTTGTGTCTATGTAATGTAAAAACGTTATGTTTACATCTTCTGAGTACTTTCTACTTTGTCCGTTTATATAGTTACTGACCAAATACATTATATTATTATATGATTGACTAATTCCTAGCTCTCTGATTGGCTGATATCCAACAATCTAGAAAAAATAAAACGTTATTCACCTGCACGTGACCTAGGAGGCAAAAATAACACACTGGGCTAAAAATAAATCGGGAATTTCAAAAATACTACGATTGGTTATCATTATTCATATCGTCCAATGAAATATCGCGTTTTTTATAATTTGTTCGGCTTTGGCTTCAAACTAAAAGGTGACTAAGTTTTCTTCACTTGATAACACTCAATTTGATATGTGTCTATCAATATGTCGCTGAATCATATAATAAAATAGCTGCAGGTCTGTAGCTCCCGGTCTGAAAAAATTCGGATGGACGACCTGGGAGCTACAGTGCCTCCCATAGTAAAAATCTGCAATTTACGGCGCACCAAAAAAAAAATGCGCTAGTTTTGGATTGATTAACCTTATTTCCGAACACATTCTATACAAATACTTAATTCCAAAAAATTCCTTGGAGATTTTACTACAGATATGAACACTTTACTTGCCTCTGATATTCTTTTAAACACCATCACCAGCCCCGTAAAGTGAAGTGGTGCAGTTTGTTTACAAATAAAAATGGCGACTCTCGATCTCGACGTGAATTTAACATACTTCAATTTCCGAGGCCAGTTAGCGTGTTTAAGAGAAAGTATGAGGCAAGTAAAGTACCGATATCAGTAGTAATTTGACTGAAGAATCTAATGGTACTAATTTTTTCTACAGAATTTGTGTGAAAATAAGGTTAATCAGTCCAAAACTAGCGCAAATTTTTGTGCGCGGTAAATTGCAGATTTTACTATGGGAGGCACTGTAGCTCCCAGGTCGTCCATCCGATTTTTTCAGACCGGGAGCTACAGACCTGCAGCTAATAATAAAACAATTATTGCTGGGGGTTTTTTAAAATCAATTCTCGAGTAGCTAAATTACTAGTATCGTATTGACCTTAAAAAAAAATGTATAATCACTATCCATCCAGTTAGATAATTTTGTCCTTGTTTAAATATACAGATACACTTTTTAAGAATTCCCTTCTGACGTTTCTAAAAGTGTACAATTCACTTAATGAAAAAGGGAAATAAATATCCTATGCTTATAATTTTCTACCTTACCGATAGAGTTTTTTTTTTTTGCCTGTTGTACGCAATCTTATTAAAATTAGATCTTTTTATTCACTAGAACGTTGATCGCTAAAAAACAATTAAAATTTCATGTCTCGGTGACCTTTTGAATGACATATTGATTAAAGAATTGATTACTAATGATTGATTTTTAACTTTCGACGTTAAATGTATTGAGGGTAAAGGTGATTGCATTTATATGCACTAAAGAGATAAAAATAAAATAATGCAAATATTGGATGTTTTGCTCTTAGACTAACGATCGAA